>JAITYX010000091.1:1825000-2161279 GCA_021018815.1 Talinum fruticosum | reverse complement strand
TAATGAAATTGATAATAAAAGACTATAACTTTATAAGTAAAAATCAATAACTCAAGAGAATAACTAAAAGCAAACAAATAATTATCAAAGGTAACAAATTTATAAAAACACTTAGTATAATCTATATCCACCATGCAAATTATTATTTATCATTAACACACAAATTGATCTACCCATGAGCTAAACTGTAGAAGACAACCACTAGCGGATCTTCCCCGTTTTTCCTTAGTTATTAGTTTACTTAGGCCTAGCCCTAATATAAACCCTACTAATATTGATAACCCTAACACTAGCACTAGAATTTAATCAAATCAGAGCATTAAGTATTAGAAAAACATCATCTAGCACCTAATAACCAATCTACTAGCAAATTGATTTAAGAAGGATCTATGATAATTTCCTAATTAAAAGAGATGGGTATGAGCCATCCATGATTAACTAGGGTGATACTTATGTCTAAAAGATCAAGCAATTACGTACTTAAACCCTCTAAACTATCATATGAATTTATATAAAACTAAATAGCGTGCACTCTAATTAATTAGACATAAATTCATAAACATTAAACACAAATTATCATAGAATCATGGATCAAATCAATAAGACAATAAAAATCATAACTTTGTTTCAAAATAAATAATTTTAACATGGCTTCAATGAGATTACACTAAGTATAAGAAAAATTACTCACACATAATGTAATTTAAAACATGTAAAATAAATAAAACTAGCATCTTTAGTATTAATCTATCAATAAAAACTCAATTTTTTCTAATAAAAATTACAAAACTAAATTATACTACCGATATTAGTTTCTTTGACCCGGGAAGATGAAGAAGATGATGATGGAATGTGGCTGGCTGGGCAGCGGACAGCAGCAGCAGCAAAGGGCAGCAGCGGCAGCAGCCAGGTTCAGGCGGCAGGTGCAGCGGCTGGCTGGTGGTGTAGTGGTGGCAGCAGCCAGGTGTAGGCGGCAGCACTGGTGGTGGCTGGGCAGCAGGTGCAGGCGGCAGCAAGCAGTGGTGGCTGCCGTGGACAGCAGCAATAGATGATGATTGTGTGTGGGTGCTTCCTCGGTCCCTCTCCATGATGATAATAAGTAGTATATATAGGGTGAAAGAGTTAGGGTTTATTTCTCTTTCTTCTCTTCTAAGTTTCCCTTTTCTATTCCACTTAGGATTTCCTAAAATATAATATCCTAAAATAAATATTTTATTACATATTATATTTATGGACCGACTTCATATATTTTCTTGGATGCTTGTCGGTAGCTAAAAATCCACTTTTAACGACTTTTCTTCTCTTCCCCACTTTATTCGATAATTACCTATAAATAGACAAAATAGAATAAATTAGATAAAATAAACTATATAATATAAACTAAATAACTACTAAAAATACGTATAAAATACGACTTAACAAAGCCTCGCACCAAAATCCGAAAGCTCTACCCCTTCCAAACCCATTGTCACCCAGAGCATCCGGCGCTGAACGACAAGTTCTTCCCGACAACCAAATTTTCTTGGTTGGCTCATATTCAAACCACCGGAGCATACAACTTTCCGTGCTTCGGTGAGTTCATCTATCCCGAACTCGTTTCGAGTTCTACACTCACCTCACCTCCTCCGAAAATGTTCTAACCTCCGGGGTTCGAACATTACCGTTCGAATAAACACCTCTCGCCTCTATCGCTTGTTCAAGGTTTCCTGTCTCTTCTTGAACAGCAACCCCATTCCCTTCACTGAAGTCACCGACGACTTCTTTGAAAAGTACGCTAAAGAGTTTCCGAGTCACGGAAAAATTTCTCGGTGACTCGGTTGAAGTCGAAGCACGCCTTACGTGCTTTCTACCGATGAGAACCTTTTTCTCTCAGCATTCCAAGCAAGGAGAACCCCAACTCTAAGCATCTGAAAGCTCTTTTGACATTCTTGAGGGCTACGAAGTAGACCTCTTCCCCTCCATAATTGAACGGATGGCAGCTGTGCTAGCTCAACTCCAAAGAAGAACACCTTTCTTCCCTTCGGTGCTCTTCTTACCCTTGTCTTCAAACAATTCCAAGCTCCTCTCCCTCGGACCCCAATGTTGTGTCCGAGGCTGCTGTTGTTGTCGGCAAGAAGGAACTCCGAGGGTACGGATACCAGGAAACTCAACTCGGTGTCCGGGTGCACAACTCGGAGCCGAGGCCTCCTTCTCCACCTCGGACTCGGAACACAACCCATCTCTCTCTCCTCGCTCCACCTGTTGGTGCCTCCACCTCACGTGCCTCAAAGTCTCTCTCTGCTATTTTGTCCCCCATTTTTATGGACAAAATCAGCTCCGTGTCCTCTCGATTTCGGGGACATGCTCCGGTCATTCAAATCTGTTCTTCAAAATTTGACCATCGACCAAAAGACCGGCCAATCCCAAATCCGAGAGTAGCAGGATCTGGTTCTTGAGATAAGGGCACTGGTGAAGGAGCAGAAGGAGCTGGTCGAGCTCCTCGGATAGAGAAGGTCTAAGGCGGCTCGGGACCGTGGTGACTTAGACGCATCTGAAGCGTCTTCGAGCCTGGGCCCGAGTTCCTCGGACGACGGGAACAAGAAGAAGAAGCTGCTGATGCGAAGCAGCAGACGCCGAGGAGCCTGCGGGCCGAGGTAGGTCTATCTCGGGCAAAGGGAGGAACACAAGGAAGAAGCAGTGGGAACTGGTGAGGGTCGACCGCTCCACAAGCTCAAGTGGCAGTACTCGGCTCGGACGGCTAGTCCGGGTGGGTCGAAGACCTAGCTGCACCGGCGGGTCAAGCAGAGTAGCCCCTCCAACTTCCG
Organism: Talinum fruticosum; assembly: GCA_021018815.1. Classification (NCBI taxonomy): domain Eukaryota; kingdom Viridiplantae; phylum Streptophyta; class Magnoliopsida; order Caryophyllales; family Talinaceae; genus Talinum; species Talinum fruticosum. Next base: position 2,158,475 of record JAITYX010000091.1, on the reverse strand, counting down.
AGGTTCACAGGGAGGAAGTCCTAGATCCACTCGTTCCGGGTCAGCCATTCGAGCTAAACCCTTGACGGCCATCCCGGTTCTCCCTCCGCCGCACTCAAGCACATCGTCAAGATCCTACCAGCGCCGGCGTACCTCCAACCCCTCCGCTTCCACTCGAAATCCCCTCTTTCTCGTAGGCGCCATGCATTGAGTCACAATTCCTTAGTCCGCGATTCTTCTTCTTTCGAGAGATTTCTATATTTCTTTTTGTCCGGACATCAAATTTGTACTATCTATTTTTTTCTTCCCTTTTTGTTGTTTTTGCTGAAAGGCAAGGTGGAGAAGAAACTTAGAAACATTTGTTGTCTTGTTTAGGGGAGCCTTCCCTCTCTATTTGTGAATTTTTTTCTTCGTTTCAATGAATTAATGATTTCTCTTCAATTCTATCTGCGTTTACAGACAAACAATTCCGAGTTAACATTATTTCCTTATTAAAGCATACTTCATTTTATGCTCTGATACATTAAGCTTGCTTTACTTATCCGAATTCATGTGCAAGTATCCAAAAGAAAAGTTTCTGTCTAAGTATGGAATGCCTTTCATCAAAAGGGGGACATTGAAGACTCGGACACCGCACAACACTTTCGAGTTGTATGAATGGAATCGAGTACAACAATTTCTTACTTATAGAGTTTTGATTCCAAGGCATTCTCTTAACCTTAGAAACTTTTCTGAGTGATATGGTATCTTATCTAAGTGATACAGACATTTACTTTATGTATTTCTTGCTTGTTTCGTTGTGACTCGTAAAACCGATAAGAGTGTTTTACTCAATTTTGAGTCCCTCATTGCTTAGATTTATCACATACCGATTAGACTAGTTTTTCGCTCGGATCTAACTTCATGTTATTTGTTCTATCTTGCTGAAGTCGGTGCTTCTAGTCCGACTCATGTTTAGTCTATATCAAGTTATTTCACTCTAATATTCTTTACGTTACTTGATACTTCGCTTAGACTAACTCGGATGGAATTTTGAGTTATATGGATATTAGACTCGGAAAATTTCATTCTCTTTCCGACTCGAGATAATTACCAACTTAATTATCTTTATTATTTTATTATCTCGTGTCTAATCTTGGACCAAAGTATTTTATACTTTGAGAACCAAAATTGATTTACTTTTGTAGGTTATTCAAACGAGGATACACTTTTCAAACTACAAAAGTAACCGGCTTCAAAACGTCAAATCAACAAGCAGACATGACTTTTCACCTTCTCTCGCTCCATTCCCGGAAGATTGTGTTAGGGTTGTCTGTTTCCAAATCTGGAAAACTGGAACGCCAAGCGTAACGGTGGTTTCCACCTTATCCTTCAAGACACCGCCAACGGTTTTGGAACTTCCAAGAGAGTTAAACCGTTGTCCAACGTTCATATCACAACGGATACTTTCCGAGTGACTCAGGAAGCTTTTGTCAACGGTCACAAAGGACTCTCGGACAGCGAGATGAAGATAACGGCTACTCTGCCTGGTTATCTATAAATAGAAGCCAACTAACAAGACTTAAAGATTACCGAAATTATTGTTAATACACGTACTTGAGCTAAGTCATTGTATTTACTCTCAATCTTCTACTTACAAATCACACTCTGTAATTCATTACTTTACGAGTTCTAAGGTCTTTTACTTAGTTACAAACACTTTCTTACTTTCTCTGTAAGGTCCCTTGATTAAGGTGTAAAGGTTAACTGAGCTTAGTTGTCCCTAGCTGTAAGGGTTATCTCAGCTAGGAAGTACTAGATCAGATAAGGGAATTTCGAGTCTAGGAAAACTTGTAAAGAGTTGTCTAAGGGAGCGACTCGAGGTTCGGTCAGTTCACGGTATTTTGTGGACTCAAAATAGTGGATTTGACTTCGTGCTTGGATTAGCACGGTCCGTGGTTTTCTGCCGCAAGAGGGTTTCCATGTAATCTCTAAGTGTTTACTTTCCGAGTTCATTCTAGACTCATACTTGTCTCAACGCCTTTGTTTACTTTGCCACTTTACTCTAAGCGACTTTTCCGAGTCTATACTTTTCGACTTTGATTTTGACTCAGAATCCATTTACGTATGTTACTTGGCAAAAGAGGTTGAGTTTCTACGAAAATCCTCCATCACCCTATTCACCCCCTCTAGGGTGACTCGAGACTCTCCCGAGCAAACCTTCATTCAAGATCCAGAGTTAAGAAAAGAATATTTAGAAAAACTCAAAAGTATTTTAATTAAAGAAGATTTATTAAAAGTTACTCCTCCTAACTTCAATATTAATAAAATATTTGAAAAATATGATACTCTCAATATTTTAAAGGTAGTTACTATTCAAGACTTAAAAATGGAGTCAATAATCTTAAAGAACAAATTAAAGAGATTAATCAAAATTTATGTTTCCTTCAAACTAAAGATTTAGAATTAGAAATAAGAATATTATTAATTGAAAATAAATCAAGTTCTTCAAATAATGATGAAGACATTCCAAGTTCTTCTAATCAACAATTCATTTCCACAATTAATCATATTAATTATAAAAAATGGTATATTTATATTGCTCTAAAGATTAATGATGACTTTGAACTCAATACTATTGCTCTACTTGATAGTAGCGCAGATCAAAATTGTATTAAAGAAGGATTAATTCCATCCAAGTTTTATAAAAAAACTAAAGAATGTCTCTATAGTGCTAATGGAATGGCACTACAAATCAATTATAAAATATCAAATGCTTATATTTGTAATCAAGGTTATTGTTTCAAGAACACCTTTGTCCTTGTTAGAGACATAGGTGAGGAATTTATTTTAGGTACCCCTTTCATTACTCAAATTTATCCTTTTCAAGTTAATCAATTTGGTGTTCATACCAAAATATTTGGAAAATATATTTCTTTTAAATTTATATCTTTAATAATTTCAGATGATTTATCTTCTAAAAAGCATTCTACATTTTCTCAAATTAATACTATTTTTGACAAAGGTTTCTTCTTTTCAGCTCTCAAAATGAATCAAGAAGAAAAGAAAGAAAGAAATATTCAAACTCCCCATCATTATGCTTGTCAAGACAATTACTCTAGCCCATCCTCAATATTCAATCCCTATATCAAATTTATTCCAAGCCTTACCCAGTCATGATTTTCCTCCTTGTCATACGCTCAAGTTTCTTCAAAATTTCAAAAACCCTCGATATTAAATTCCTCCTTTGATTCAAAATACTTTACAAAACCCAATAAAGAGCATGTTGTATATACAATGTTCAGGCAACCTTAATCCCTCTCAACACTTAATGAATTTGTTGAGAATGCATTCATACCTGAATGCTACTTTATTAATGACAATCCTCTCAAAACAAGAACCTTTTATGAGTTTATTTTGGTTGATTCAAGATCTCGCTGAAATCCAGCATATTCCGGATCGTACTAATCCCAATTAAATTGCCTATTCAAAACTCGGAATTCTCAAGGTACTTACTGGAAAAGATTTCCCAAGTAGGCATACAATCAAACAATTTTCTGTACCATTCAATTTACCAGGTTATAACTATGTAGATTAAGAAAAAGCCTGGTAGTATACATTCCTTTACCGACCGTTCAATCATTCATGGTTCATTAGTCTTGATACAAGAACTGAAACTCAATTCCCCATTTGGTTCTACAAATGGTGGTTAACCATGGGATCCACTCAAGATATATAGCCGGAAGAGGTCAAAAATGTTATAGCGAGCTATTCAAACACTTCAATTATCAGTCCGGATCTCAAGGAAATATCATTCCATAAAAAGTATGGTTTTCCTTGGATTCTATGCTTGAGTCGTTTTCTATTACTCAATATTACAAGCTCCCAGCATCATATTCATTAGTTAGAGAATTCAAAATCAAATGGTGGGACAAGTTCAATATCCAGCTGCCTTAGGAATTAAGTCGGCTCCATCTACTCAACAAGCCCTCACTACTCCACAAAAGCAAGAAAGGAATTTAGAAGGGAAGAGAAAGTTCAAGATGAAGAAATTCAATTACTCAAGCAAGAATTCAAGCTCCTTAAAAAACAGCACCAACGATTACTCTTGAAGACAAGTACAAATTCATCTAATTCTTCAGTATCTATTCAATCAGATTATGACCCTTTTGGTGGGCCTTGCGTACGGGATCTATATAGTATTTAATCCGTATAGGGGATTAAAAAAATTATTTCTAATGAATTTTATGCAGGTTTTTGTTTCAATGAAATTTCATATTTCACTTCTCAAAATCTCCCGGAAGGAAGTGGATGGTTACTTGTTCACTTACTATTCACTCAAACTATTCATTCATGGAAGTGACAATCAATTATTCATGAAGGACAACTATTTGAGATGACATTACTTAATATTACCATGTGAAGATATGGATGACTATCAATGTCATGACTATTACTTTCCACTTAAGCATTGTCACTCCATGCATGAATAGTAAGTGTCCTCCATGAATAGTTTGAGTGAACGAGTACTTGTGAACAAGTACTATCCACTTCCTTCCCGGGGATTTTGAGAAGTGAAATATGAAATTTCATTGAAAAAAACCCGCATAAAATTCGTTAGAAATTTTTATTTTTATTTTTATTTTTTATTTTTTATTTTTTGAATACCTTTTAAGGGTTAGATACTATATGGATCCTAGGCACAAGGCCCATCAAAAGGATCATAATCTGATTGAATAGATCCTGAAGAATCGGATGAATTTGTACTTGTCTTCAAGAGTAATCGCTGGTGTTGTTTTTTGAGGAGCTTGAGTTCTTGCTTGTGTAATTGAATTTCTTCATCTTGAACTTTCTCTTTCCTTTTGAATTCTTTTCTTGCTTTTGTGGAGTAGCGGGCTTGCTGAGTTGATGGAGCCGACTTAATTCCTAAGGCGACTTGGATATCGAACTTGTCCCACCATTTGATTTTGAATTCTCCGACTAATGAATATGATGTCTGAGGCTTGTAATATTGAGTAATAGAAAATGATACTGGCTAAATTAATTTTGAGAGTTAGAAGATCATTGAAGGAATTCTCTTGTTAAGAAATCAAGTAGGGAATTATTTTCCCTTTTAATAAATTCTATATCAAAATCAAAACAAGATAAAATTGCTTGCCAACGAGCAAATATTTGTTTGGAAACAAGATTTTGAATATCTTTAGTAATGATTTCTTTTGCCAATTTGCAATCAATACGAAGAAGGAATTTTTATTAAATAAATCATCTTGAAATTTTGAAACACACAAAACGATTGATAAAACTTCTTTTTAACGGTTGAGTAATTTTGTTGAGTTTTATTCCAAATTCCTAAATGATATCTAACTAATTGGGTCTGTTTTGAGCTTATGGACATTTTTTGTTTTAGTATAACACCATATCCTAATTTTGATGCATCGGTTTCAACTATCATGACTGCATTTGGATGTGGAATACCTAGACATGGTAAAGACTTGACCTTTTGTTTAAGAAGGCGGACGACTTGAGTGTGTTCATCTGACCATGGTGGTGGGTTATTACATAATCTTTTGTAAAGAGGTTAACAGATTTGTCTTAATTTCGGAAAGAAATCGGACACATAATTAAGACATCCTAAAAACCTTTGTAATTGAGTTTTATTTTTTATTTCGTCCGGAAATTTATCCGTAAATTCAATGGCTCTTGTAATTGGTTTAATAGTTCCTTGATAAATGTCATGCCCTAAAAATCTTATTTTTATTTGGAATAATTTCATTTTTGATGCAGAAACAACAAGACCATTTCTTTTTATTATATGCAAAAAGTTTGTAAATGTTTGAAATGTTGCTCAATACTATTTAAATAGACTAAAACGTCATCAATATAAACTATTGTAAATTGGGTATAAGGATTAAAAATATGATTCATAATATGTTGAAATTCTGAAGGAGCATTCTTTAGTCCAAAAGGCATTACATTCCATTCATAATGCCCAAAGGGGATAGTAAAAGTTGTTTTATAACGGCCTTGATCAGCTATTTGAACTTGCCAAAAACCACTTTTCATATCAAATTTTGAAAATACTTTTGCTTCATATAGCCTATTGAGTAAATCTCGTTTATTAGGAATGCAATATCTAATCCATTGTAAAAATTTATTCAATGGCTTATAATTAATAACAAGACGAGGAACTCCTCGTTCTTTCTCAACTTAGTTATTGACATAGAAGGTTGCACAACTCCAAGGAGATTTAGAGGATCTTATTAATTTTTTATCTAAAAGTGATTGAATCTCCTTTTTGCAGAATTCTAAAAGTTCCTTGTTCATTTGAATAGGTCGAGCTTTAGTGTGGATATTTCTTTCTGAAAAATCCTTTTCATAGGGGAGTGTAACAACATATTTTTTCTTTCCCGGAAGGCATTAGGAAGATCGGAACAGACATCTTTGTGGAATAAATTTTGTAGTTCTTTTATTTTGTTTTGAATAGAGGGATGTTGTAATTTTTCTTCAATTCTTTTATAGGTAATTTCCTTTTGTAAGAAATTAATTTGTTGTTTTTTTTTCCAATAAAATTTATTTTTTTAATTATAGTGGATTCTTGAAGGAAAGATAGATCTTTTGTACGGATAGGGGATATAAATTGGAACGCAATATTTTTTCCAAAAATTTCGTATGAATACCAAATTGATCAACTTTAAAAGGATAAATTTGAGTAATAAAAGGGGTACCTAAAATGACTTCTTGACCTATGTCTCGTGACAAGGACAAAGGTGTTCTTGAAACAATAACCTTGATTACAAATATAAGCATTTGATAATTTATATTTGATTTGTAGTGCCGTTCCATTAGCACTATGGAGACGTTCTTTAGTTTTTTCATAAAATTTGGATGGAATTAATCCTTCTTTAATACAATTTTGATCTGCACCACTATCAAATAGAGCAATAGTATTGAGTTCAAAGTCATCATTAATCTTTAGAGTAATATAAATATACCATTTTTGATAATTAATATGAGTAATTGTGGAAATAAATTGTTGCTTAGAAGAACTTGGAGTGTCTTCATTATTATTTGAAGAACTTGCTTTATTTTCAATTAATGATATTCTTGTTTCTAATTCTAAATCTTTAGTTTGAAGGAAACATAAATTTTAATTAATCTCTTTAATTTGTTCTTTAATATTATTGACTTCCATTTTTAAGTCTTAAATATTAACTACCTTTAAAATATTTGGAGTATCATATTTTACAAATATTCTATTAATATTAAAATTAAGAGGAGTAACTTTTAATAAATCTTCTTTTATTAAAATACTTTTAAGTTTTTCTAAATATTATTTTCTTAACTCCGGATCTTGAATTTGTTCAATTAAATCTAATAAAAAGTCTTTTTCATTCTTAGTAGTATTAATCATATTGATACATTTGTAACAAATTTTGGATGATTCATTACCCGATGAATAATCACTTGAATTACTTTCTAATTCATAAAGACCATTGTCTTCAGAATCGGAGGATGAATTTTCAGAATTAATTGGAGTATCTTTGAGTTCAAACAAAGAAATAATGAGATATTAACATTTACCTCCCTCGAGGTATTTGGAAATCATTTTTCCACCATCCAGGTATTGTTATATATTTTTACCCACCCTGACCGGAGTAGTTAATATTTGAGTTATACATTGACCATTGTTCTTAATAATAGAAAACATCCAAATACGGTGAGTGTGCTGATGTGGCATAAGAAAATGAGGTAAAGTACCAAAATTGCCCTCTTTGCACTAAAGCGCCAATAACTAATGGGGGTAGCATAATCATTTTATTTTAAAAATTAGGGACAAACTTGTCCTTTTACATTTCCGATTAGCCTCCTACCATTTTTTTATCTTAAATATTTTTTATCTCTAAACCTAGGGTGGGTAAAAATATACACCAATACCTGGAGGGTATAAAAATGATTTCCAAATACCTCGAGGGAGGTAAATGTTAATATCTCAAGAAATAATCTTTTCTTGAATATCTAGATTATCACCACAAATTTCAATTAATTTTTCTAATTTTTTTGATAATAAGTCAATATCTTCTTTTTAGATATTGCTTCTATTTGAGTAAAAACCATATTAACTTATTGAGAAATTGTATGTAGAACTTGATTAGTGTAATTATTTTGATGATAGACCTTTTAATATCTTCTAAAGCTATTTGAGAGTCATCTCGGATCATTTCTTCCTATTTTGAATGGAGCGGCAGGAATATGATCTTGATCTGCGAGGATCAAAATCTCTTGCAAACGAGTAGTTATTGATGTAAATATATTTCCATTTGATAAAGTCCATTTTTGCTAAGATTTTGATTAGTATTAATTTCCTTAATACCATGAGAATCTGGTAGATTAATTTCTAAAGCAAACACGGTCCACCATGTAAAGAATAGAATATTGCATTCAATTCTTTCCATTAATGAATACCATTTTTGCCTTATGAATGCTTGAGGTTTTAAATCAAAATGAAATAAAAACCATTCTTTTTTATCTCTATTCTCAATTGAATTAAAATCTTCTCTTAAATATTCTTTATTAATTTCAAAGGGTTTTGAAATAACATTAATAGAAGAGTATGAAGGAGGTTGCATGGCTGAATGAGTGGGTGAACCTATTGATGAATTATCTTCTTCAATTGGTTCTACTATTGGGGATCTATATTAAATTTTTGAGGAAGAAGTAGAATCTTCTTCTTGATTATTATTTAAATAATCATAATTAGTAGACCTTGAAGGCATTGAAAAAGAGGAACAGGGAAGATCTCTTTTTCTGAAAATCTTGAAGAAAGAGTTCTTTCATTAATAGAATTAAATCTTATTAATACTCTACCATCATATTCTTCAATTACCTGTTGTATATTCTTTTAAGCAATGTTTTTAGGAGGCTTAATATTTTGAATAATAAATTCTTGAGGAATAGTTATTTCATTCCATTTTAATAATTTAGGAGTAAAAGTTGAAATATTTTCAGATTCAATTTTTAATAAAATTGTCTCATCTAGAGAAGGCGTCAATAAACACTTTAGATTTAGTTGAGAAGATAATAGTTTGAAATAAACTCTGTAAGTAATAACAAAATTTCTTGAAAGTTCTTTAAATTGTACTTTTGAATCATTTTGTAAATGAATATCTAAAATTAATGTATCCATGATCCAGGGATCATTTAGATCTACTCGAATAATTTGGACAACAATTGAAATAAATGGGACCATTGCATATATTAGTTTGACTCATAGCTAATAATGAATCTTTGTAACGAATTAATCTATTGTCTCTAAGGGCCATGAATATAGGACAATCTAATCCTAATCTTGTTAAAGGTTTGAGTGCTATTTGAATCATACCAAAATGAATATATCTATACTTTTCTTTATATTTTTTAATTGAAATATTTGAAAGTAACTTGATAGTTTGGAATTCTTCATCTAAACTAAATGTTTCTTCATGATCTTTTATTGAGAAAGCAGATATTAAAATCAAACTTGCCTATTTGATAGATTGTTTCTATCTTTTGGTTTGGAATAGACCAATTTGAGAAATCAACTCGACAGCTTAACTTCTCTACTATTAACCACATTAGTACTCTTACTACTACCTAAACTTAGATGATCTCGAAGCCAAGAGGCCATTTGAGTTTCGCTTGAATATCTAGTTAGGAATTATGCACACACTATCCGGACCACCGGGACCACCTCAAACGGCCGACCAACGGATAATATGGGGCTAACCAACGGCTGACCAACGCTAGTTATGGCGTAACAATCAACTAAATAGACAAATTTGGCTCGATACCAATGGAGACAGGATCGATCTATAGCTAGGGAAGCAGCTCAAGGACTGGGTATGGTTGAGTAGCAGGAGAGGTAGAGTGACAAATTAATTGAACAAATTAATTTTCAAAACAAAAGATGAAACTGTAAATTGAAATATTAAATAAGCCGTAATTGAAATGACGAAGAAGATGAATCAAAACTTACTTTCTTTGATTGGATGTAAAGAAACTTGTACAACAATTTGAAATATAAGCTCTCGGGGGTTGGATAGTGATTGAGAGGCTAAAGGAGAGAGTGTTAACAAGTAATTATAAGTAAAGGCAAGTGGTTCTCCGTGATTAGTTCTACTGAGGTAATGAATACATATTTATAGAATATAATCTTGAATTGCTAAGTAGCAATTGGACGAGTTGAAGATGCTTGATTGGATTGGAATCATAATCTTGAAAATATCTTCCGACAATGTTGAATTATTGGAACAGTATTGATTGGACAGAAAGTATGAATAGTAGTTGATGAATCACCATATCTTGAACAGTACTAGCCATGACATTGGTGGTCATCCATTTCTTCACATGGTAATATTAAGTAATGTCATCTCAAATAGATGATTGTCATTCCATGCATGAATAGTAAGTGTCCTCCATGAATAGTTTGAGTGAACAGTACTTGTGAACAAGTACTATCCACTTCCATATATATATATATATATAAGGATGAAAAGGGAGAAAATATATGATAAACGTATAATACATCAAAATTGGAAACAAAAAGGAAACCATATATATATTATTATTAATATAATGTATGCATAAACAATTCTCTTACGCAACGTGTAGAGGGAAAAAGTTGTGTGTGTGTGTGTGTGTGTGTGTGTGTGTGTGTATATATATATATATATATATATAAGGATGAAAAGGGAGAAAATATAAATTTTAAAATTTTAAAAATTGGAAAGGTACTTGGATATAGTTATCCCTCCAAATACTTATCATGAAGATAAATTTGTTATCAAATTTATTTATTTTGATGAGTTGAAGTTAGGGGTGGACTAATTTATTCAATTACCTAAATTTTCGATTTCCTTTTTGGTTGTAAGTTTGTTGTATTATACATGATCGTAAACTGCGAGTACATGATTTTTTTGAAGTTTACGTAATGCATAAGACAATAATGAATATCAATGAAATGTTGAGGCCAATCCAATTAGTTTGCTTTAACTACCGTAAGATATCGGTAGAACCGGAGTTCTCATAACCCTTTTTGACTTTAGCAATGAGGTCGGATTCATTAGGTAAGACATAGAGTCTCGTGTGCAACGTGGGTCGAGTACACGAAAAGGGAAAAGGGATAAATGCTTTATTGGAGAAAAATGTGATAAACGAGTAGGAAATATTTACTAGTTTTGTGATTGTTGACCAACTTTTTCTCCGATAAAGCCTTTATCCCCTTTTCCTTTGTGCTGACCCATGCTGCATATAAACTATGTCTTGCTTTGTGAACCCGATCTCATTGTTAAAGACAACAAGAGTTATCGGAACTCGGTTGTAGTTATGTCTTGGGGTCATTAAAATGAATTAAAGGGATGGCCTCAACATTTTATTCATATTAATTTGTCCTATGCATTATCTAAAACTTCAAAAAAAAAATCGTGTCTAGTTTATGATAATGTATAATACATCAAAATTGGAAGCAAAAGGAAACCATATATATATATATATAGAGAGTCTTTATTGAGGGAGTTGGTAATAGAATAATTTTTTGAGTTCACTCTCTCCTTCGATCATAGTGAAAATGAGTTACAAAGCACTTCCTCTTGGTTACAAGAAATTGTGCTCACGCTTTAATAAGGATCGTGCTTGAACAAGCTACTATTGCCAATTGCTACCCATCCCTCATTACGAAGACATTTTACGACCTTTTGATTGATGATACCATGGAGCTAGATCTTGTAGACTTGGATGAAGCTCATGCTCTCAAACAAGTTTTGTTGCATTTCAACTGGGACCCCCTTAAAACTTGGGTAGAGCGCCACTTTGACCATCTTGTAGAAATCCGGGCAAGCAAATGACACTCATCAGCCAAGTGACGTAGCGGCCGGAGGCGCCGGTTCAAGCATGGGCTCATCGTCCGGTCCCCCGGAGAGTAGTGAATTGGTAGAGGGTCCTTTCTCTCGTTCTTCTCCAATTCGAAGGAACTTATCGAAGGAGAAATGGAGGAATCTCCCTAAGGAGAAGAAGAGGAACCTCCCTAGGAAGAAGTGAGGTTGTCCACCTCTACCCCTGCACGAACTCAAAGCAAGCAATACATAAGAGGAGCATCACTTTGGGATAATGACAAAGAAAATAGACATTGCTCGTGAGATGACCTCTTTGTGTATTCCTTTTTTAGTATTTATGCCAAAAACTCCATTTATTAGTCTTTGAATTTTGTGGAATAAATGACTTTAATGTTTATGCAAAAAGGTTCATCTCTATCTTCCTAACGTGATGCTTTTTAGTAGATTGAGTTATGTGCTTATCTTTATGACTATATTGCTTGCTTGGAGTTCGTGTAGAGGTGGCGTGGACTGTAAATATAATGTATATATGTTGTCTAGACTACCTCTGCAACAACTCCAACCAAGCAATATCTTCATAAAGACAATTACATAACTAAATCTAATACAAATACATCACTTTAGGAAAATAAAGATGAACTTTTTCACATAAATACTTGAAAGAGTACTCTTTGTATTATAATTTCACATCATTTATAATATATTCATTGCTGGAACTTATTTTTAAATATGGAATTGTGTTGTCGAACTTGTTCAAGATGAAACTTGCTATGGTTGTAGTAAATGGGAGATTATGTATCTATTGGAAAATTACGATCTGTTGGTTGTTACTTGTATAAGTTGTGATGTATTTTGTACGGGAGGAACAGAAAAACAAATAAAATATTTTTAAAAATATATAGACCTATGACGACGGTTCTTACATTAGAATCATCGTCATATGCCCTGCGTCAACAATTTTACGCATTTACGTGTAGGACCTATGACAACGGTTCTAATGTAAAACCCGTCGTCATAGGTCCGTATATGACGATGGTTCTTTTAGAAAACCGTCGTCATAGAGTGACGTAAAAGATACTACCTACAATGACGACCACATACACGATGCCGGTTAACCGTCCTTAAAGGTCGTTTTTAACCGTAGTTAAAAGTGGTTCGTGTAGTAGTGGTCGTTGGTTGCTTGGTTCCTCTCACTCACTCGGCCATCATTGCTGCCAATATGCAAATTCTCTCTCCCTCTTTTAGTTTTTGCTTTACATTATTTGTAAACTTAGTTAGTTGAATATTGAACGTATTTGGTATTTGCAAAATTGGTTAGTTGCAAAATTAGGGTTTAGAGTGTAGGGAAATGTTGAATGTATTTGGTATTTAGTTCAACATTGAAAGTGCATATTTAGTTGTTTAAGTTTGAGATTTTTGAAATGTGTGAGAATGTGGGTGAATATTGAATGTATTTGTTTAGTTTGTGAAGTTGGAAATTCTTGAGATGTTTGAGATTTTGACAAATGGGTTTAGGGTTTAGGGAAATGGAATGTTTTGGGGTTTAGGGTTTAGTATTCAGGAAAATGGAATGGTTTGGGGTTTAGGGAAATGTTAAATGTATTTGGTATTTAGTAGAACGTTGAAAGTACATATTTGGTTGTTTAAGTTTGACATTTTTGAAATGTTTGAGAATGTGGGTGAATGTTGAATGTATTTGTTTACTTTGTGAAATTGGGAATTATTGAAATATTTGAGATTTTGACAAATGGCTTTAGGCTTTAGGGTTTAGTATTTATGGAAATGAAATGTTTTAGCACTACAAAGAAACATGAAAATAGCGACGGTTTTCCAATGGAATTTGCCAAATTCGATGGAAATGCCCCTTAGAATTCCCCTCGACGAACGGAATTCGACGGGAGTTTTGATGGGCCCGTCCGAATTCCTATCGGAATTCCAAAAAACCCGTTGGATCCGTCGAAATTCCATCGAATCCCGTCGGAATGTCGACGGGAAATTTCTGTTGGAAAATTTCCGTCGCTATTATTATGTTTTTTTGTAGTGTAGGTTTTAGGGTTTAGGGAAATGTTGAATGTATTTGGTATTTAGTTGAATGTATAAAGTACATATTTGGTTGTTTAAGTTTGAGATTTTTAAATGCTTGAGAATGTGGGTGAATGTTGAATATATTTGTTTAGTTTGTGAAGTTGGGAATTAATAAGAAAGTCTTTTATTTGAAAATATAGATTATTGTAATCCTTTTAAGAAGTTCACTTCATTTTGAAAATCTAATTTTTTTAAATTTATTTTTGAGATGTAGAATATTATCCTTTATTTTATTATGTTATTATTTGAATTATCTAATGTGTATGTTTTTCATTCTTAGAGGTCCTTATAAAATGGAGCACAATCCTTCCAAAGTTACAAAGAAGACGAGGGGACGGACAATGAGAAGTTGGCACGTAGCGAGAGAATATCCAACTCTCCTTACCCGAGTCCAATTTGATGAGCACCATAATCCGGTAGGGGAGCACATAGTTCGCTTCATGAGCTTTGTTGGTGCGGCAACCCGCACACTAGTGAACATCAACTACCGTCATTGGAGCAAAGTCCCTAAATTGGTTACGGAAAACCTTTCGAATGATATACGAGTAAATGCACTACATCTCAACTTACAATTACAACTTAGCGTAAATGGTTAATACTAATGCATGTTGTTCTTGTGTTTCAAGAAGCATTCAACTTGGACATGAAGGAATCAGATCTCCTCTTGGTGAAACATAAGAGCCTCATGTCAGCGGTAAAGAAATTTAGAAACTTCAAGTCCGACATTACCGCTATTTGGGTCTACAAGATAAGGAAGATCAAGGCGGAAGGTAGACCATGGGAGGTTTAAAACTTCATAAACGGAGAGGATTGGAAGAAGTTTGAAGCATATGTCTCCACTCCAAAATACAAGATATTTAACATTTGTTCTCTTTTTTATAAGTCTTATTTATGGATATTTTTTTAAAGTTAATTTCTTTTGAATTTCTTTAAAATTTAACATTTATAGTCTTATTTATGAATATTTTGCTATCTTAATTACTTGTATAGGCACGAGGTGAAGCCAACCAAAAGAGGAATAAGAGCAATGTGTATTTCCATATGATGTCCCATGGGGGATAGGCGAAAGTGGATGAGAAGTTGTACAAGCGAAGCTTAAATAACTAAAAAGCGAGATCCAATGAAGTTGCCATCGCAAATCACAATCGAGAGGGACAAGTTGTGGGTCCGAAGACTTAGGTATAACTCTCTATCTCTCTTGGGTTTTGATTTTAAGTCATTATGAGCCTCATAGAAACTTCTATCTAATTTTTCATTCCGATTCTGTCCCACTCAAGAAGCACATTCTTGCATATCTCTCATAACTATGCTTCGACCCATTTAGACGTCACTTAGAAGTATCACATGAACTAATAATTTCTCTATCTCATTTATTCTAAGCGAGTGACTTCTTGCTTTAAGTTGAAATGAATTACAATGTTAATTATATATTTTAAGTCGATCTATTTCTAGGGAATTATTTGTTGGATCAAGTTCATGTATTCTGATATTTTATTCTTTAGAACTTGATCATTTAAAGATTGACTCAAGATGGAATCTGAAGCTAATGGATATTAGACTTAGAAAATTCCACTTTTTAGGCCAAAGATAATTAAGTGCGTAATTACTCTAATTTAATTATTGTTTTTGCCTAATCCTTGACCAAAGTATTTTTATACTTTGAGTACCAATGTTATTTGCTTTTGTAGGTTGTTAAAACAAGCCTAATCTACTTTTGAAGTACAAAAGCAACCGGTTTCTATCCATTAAACACCAGCAGGCAGAAAACAGTTATTTTTGGACATTACTTAGACACCGTGTCGGGGTTGTTTATTTCCAAAACTGGAAAACCGCAACTTTGAGTCTAATGGTTGTTTCCACCTCGATTTTCAATCACCACCAGATGATTGGACCATCTTTTGGAGCCAAGAGCGGTTGCACAACGTTCACATCCCAACGGATCTTTTCGGGTGGCTCGAATAGCCGTTACAACGGCTAATCAAGATCACAAGTCTAGAAGCGGACTCAATGGTCATTACTGCCTGGATGCTTATAAATAGAAACCAACTCACAAGACTTAGAGGTTGCCGAAATTATTCTTCGAACTAATTGTTGGTCTCATTCTTACTCAATCTTCTACTTACAACTCAAAATCTGTAATTCTTACTTTCTAAGTTATAAAGAAAGTCTTGTAATCACTTATATTCTTTTCTTACTTTCTTAGTAAGTCCCTTGATTGAGCTATAAGGGTTCATTCAGCTCGGTTGTCCCCGATCGTAAAGGTTAACTTAGTCGGAAGTACTAGATTAGATAAGGGAACTTCTAAATCTAGGAAAAACTTGTAAAGGAATTTCCTAAAGGAGTAATTCCGGTTAAAGTCGAGTCCTTTGTAATTGAGGATTCAATTAGTGGATTTAACTTGGTGCTTGGATTAGCACTGTCCATGATTTTCTTCCCGTGAGGGTTTCCACGTACTTCGTTTGTCTATCTTTTTAGTCTAATCTAGACTCAAAACACGCTTCGCTAAATTACGTGCAAAAAGAGTTTAACTTTATTTAAAATCTTCCATTACCCCCTATTCACTCCCCTCTAGGATGACTTAACCTTTCCAAGAGCAAAACTTCAATTGGTATCGAGCCTAGCCTTTCAAGAGGATCTCACAATCTAAAGGTATAAAGATCAAATGGCTTAGAACAATAGAGAGTTCGATGACCGAAGATCATCTACCGGACCACCCAAGTTCAAGGGATCGAACTTTGTATTGGAAGAAGATGATGGAATGCTTCCTGATGGATAACGATGAAAATGTCTTGAACATTAGCCGGAATGGGAACTTTATCCCAATGAAGAAGGAAGGTGTAAGATATGTACCTAAAGAGAAATCCGAGTACACCACTAAAGAAACCGAGAAGTTCATAAAGAACTTCAAAGCTTTGAACACACCAATGTGTGACATTAGCTTAGAAGAGTACAACATGGTCTCTTCTATGACACAGCCAAAGAGGTGTGGGACACTCTTGTCAACACCTATGAAGGAACAAGTTAAGTGAAGCGGTGAAGATAAGTCAATATCTTCACAAGTATGAGTTGTTCAAGATGGAAACATAAGATAACATCTCTCGGATGTATGCTCGGTTCACGAGATATTACTAACAATCCGAAGTCTCTAGGTAGAAATATCTCACACGAGGAAATTGTCAAAAAATTCGAGAAGTCTACCAAAGAGAAAATGGGGTCCCAAGATGACGAGCATTGAAGAAGCTCGGAACCTCTTGCAACTAAAGCTAGACGAGCTTATTGGGAAGCTGCTTACTCATGAGATTCATTTGGAAGAAGAGGATGCCAAGGTCAGCACAAAAAGAATATTACACTGAAAGCCTCGGAAAGCAAAAGTCAAAAGTTTGAGCTCCTCACAATCGAAGAGGATCCAATAGCACTCATTGCCCGAGGCTTCAAAAAGATGATGAAGTACAAGAAGTGGCAAAAGAGGCAAAAGGAAGAGTTCTACAAGAAAGATAAGAAGGATAAGAAAGGTAAATACTCATCCCCTTCTAAGTTATCTTTAACTAAGAACTTTGGTTGCTTTGAATGTGGCAGCAAGGAGCACATAATCAAGGACTATCCAAAGAGAAACAAGGACAGAAAGAAGAAAATGCTATGATGGCTACCTGGAGTGATGATGACTCATTTGAAGAAGATGATTCTGATGACTCAAAGTGTCTTATTGCACCGACATACTTAGAAGCTGAATCCGAGTCGGACGATGACAACTTAGATATTGAGGAGACAAGTCCTCGGGAGGTAATTGAATACTTCCCTAAGTTCTCCAAAGTTGATTTAGCTAGATATATTTTTACTTTGGAAGAAAAGTCCAATTCTAACTCTTCAAATTTCAAAGAACAACTTGAGTCTCTTACTGCTAAGAGCAATGTTTTGAAAAATGAGTTACAAAATCGGAGACAAAACCCGAAAATACAAAAGACTAGTGCTCAAGACAATGAGATTAAGTCTCGATCACTTAGAACAGAAAATGAGCAACTTCAAAAGAAGCTCAATGAGTCTCAAGAGTTTGTTTTAAAACTCACTCAAGGTCGAAAAACCTTGATCTTTTACTTGGCTCTCAGTGTGTCTCTTTTAGGACAGAAGGACTTGGTTACAATGTCTGAAGAGAAATCTAATTCCTATTCTAGTCTTTTCAAAGCTGATTCTAGAACTGTAAAGTTCGAAAGGCTAAGCACGGTCCTATTCAATATCATGAAAAGAGGATCGGGCCCGGACCTGTTTACAAGAAAAGTCTTCTCCACCTGTTTACAAAAGGAAGGATTTTTAAAGAAAAGAGACTTAGAATCGGTTTCCTAGAAAGAAGACTCGGAATCATACTAGACCCAAAATCATTCAAATATGGGTTCCCAAAAGTGCTCTTCCTTAAAGAAAAACCACAGTAAAGATAGTTACTAGGTTTGTAAGAGAAAGTGAGAAGGGTTAGCTTGTTTCTGTTTTGCAGGTGACTCGGAAACGAAAGGGTCATTAGTACTTAAACAAGTGTCTCGTCACATGTCCGGAGATTCAAGGCTCTTCTCGAGTTAGAAGATTTAAAAGGAGGCAAAGTCATATTTGGAGACAATAGCAAAGGCAAGATAGTGGGGATTGGCAAGATTGGTCAAGGAAATAACTCGGTCAATTCGGTCTACCTTGTCAAAAGGCTTAAGTACAATCTATTTAGCATTTCTCTGCTATGTGACAAAGGACAAAAGGTAAGTTTCACTTAGACCAACTACTACATTTACGATGCAGTCACCAAAGAGACAAAGCTCTCGGTGTCCGAGGTCGAGTAACACTTATACTATCCCTCTTTCATATTCTAATTAGAATTTATCTTGCCTAAAAGCATCTATGAATGATGATTCATGGACATGGCATCGTAGACTAGGTCATATTAGCATTCATATTATCGAGAAACTTGCATCTCATGGATTTGTTAGGGGTCTACCTAACTATGCACTTAAGAAAGATAAAATATGTGAAGCATGAACGAAAGAAACGCAAGTCGGATCATATTTCAAACCACTCAAAACCGTATCTATATCCTAAGTGCTTGAGTTAGTTCATATGGATTTATATGGTGGAATTCCTGTGAAAAGCTTAGGAGGTAAATCTTATGTGCTTGTCATTGTTGATGATTATTCACGATTTACCCGAGTATGTTTTCTAAAGAACAAGAATGAAGCCTTCAAAGAGTTCACTAAGATTTGCAGGAAAATTCAAGTGGAGTTTTAGACTCGGATCAAAAGGATTCGAACCGACCATGGAAGAGAGTTCGACTAAAAATTTACTGATTTCTATGACAAGAATGACATCTCCCATTACTTCTTTGCACCAAGAACTCCTCAACAAAATAGAGTAATGGAGAGAAAGAACAGAACTCTTGAAGAAATAGGAAGGACCATGATGATTGAAAATGATCCGCCTTACTATTTCGAAAAGATCAGATTGACGAAACTCTTTTCACAAAAACCAAAGGGAGTGATTTTTTTATCATACAAATATATGTTGATGATATTATATTTGGAGCTACCAATGAAACTTTATGCCAAGAGTTTTCCGAGTTGATGAGGCAGGAGTTCCAAATAAGTATGATGGGAGTACTCAATTTTTTTCTTTGTTTGCAAATCAAATAAGACAAGGATGGTATTTATGTTCATCAATCTAAGTACTCCAAGGAGCTATTGAAGAAATACAAGCTACAAGATGTGAAGCATGTAGCAACACCTATGAGTAGCAGTTTGAAACTAGATTGAGACGTGAAAGGTAAAATAGTAGATCGGAACTCTACGGAGGTATGATTGAATCTCTACTTTATCTCACATCTAGTAGGCCGGATATCATGTTTAGTGTTTCCCTTTGTGCAAGATTTTAAGCTAATCCAAAAGAATTACATCTCACTGCGGTAAAGAGAATTTTTAGATATCTTACGGGGACTTAGAATCTTGGTCTATGGTTTTCAAAAGACTCAGAACCGACTCTCACTGGATACTCAAATGATGACTATGCTAGATACAAGGTTGATAAAAAGAGCACTTCAGGAGCATGTCAATTTCCGGGTTAATCCCTCATCTCTTGGCACTTAAAGAAATAGAACTCAATTGCTTTATCAACTGTTGAGGCTGAGTACATTGCGGTTGGAGCTTGCTGTGCTCAGATTCTATGGATCAAGCAGCACTTGAAGGATCTTAAACTATCATTCACATCCTTCCTAATCAAGTATGATAATCAAAGTGCAATTAGCATCACTAAGACTGCAGTCCAAGCACCCAAAAACTAAGCATATTAGCGTCGAGTATCATTTTCTTAGTGACCATTCTAAGGTGATATTAAGCTTGAATTTATTCCTACTAAGTTTCGGTTAACCGATATTTTCACTAAGCCTCTTAGTGAGGATCATTTTGTTTTATTAGGAATGAACTTGGCATGATTAATGCATGATTAAGAGATTTATTGCATGATATATCCTTTCATGATTATGTGTTATATGCTTTGAATAGATAACAAATGGATCGGTTTACTCGAGTGAAAATGAGCTCCGAGTTATTAGTATTCTAGGTGTTTTAAGTCACTCGGAAAATTTACTCGCGTCGGACTCGGACTATGAACGAAAGGAACATCAAAATTCCGAGATCATTTCTAGATAAATAGAGAATCTCTAAAATGTTTTCGAAAACTCTTTTATCTCTCTCTCACTCTCTTTCTATCTCTTTCTCTCTGTGTGTGTGTGTGTGTGTGTGTGTAGACACCTAAAAGTGTCATCCTTTTCTTTGTTTTTTATTTGTTGGCCCGATGATGAAATCTCGAGTCCTGTTTGAGGATTTGGATCATGGATCGTGTGATTAGTGCGACGAAGCCGATAAACCACAAAGAACCTCTAGCACCACATAAATAGCCTTCTTCCATGGGTCGATCCAAAAATCCCCTTTTCTTTTGGATGATCGAAACGGGTGAAGCCTTCGGAGACAATGAAGTCCGAGTGCCGCGCATCGAGAAATTCTAAGCTCGGAATCTTGCATTCCACCTTTAGTCCAACCGGACAAGGAGTCGAAGACCTCAAGACTATGTTAGACACTCGCATTTCATGATGAAAAGCATCAAAGTGTTGTGTTTTGGCTCCAAGATAGTCACCCGAGACTAAGAGCACGCTTCGCGCATCAAAAATGAAACTTACCAAAAATAGAAACCCGCCAAAAATGAAAACTTTTCATCTTTTTAAAGCTGCTATGGCTGGCACCTGCCACCCCAAAATATTAAGTGGAACGCTGCGCTTTGCCCCGGAGACTCTCTTGGAAGCACGCTAGGGCACAAAACCCTAGGCATCCCTTGATGGCTGGCCTCGACCATCCCGGTTCTATCCGGTTTTATCACTTCTATCCAGTTCAATCTTTACAATATTCCCGCCTAGTTTAGTACCCTATTCCGGATGGCTTGCCCGACTAACCCTAGGTCACTTCCTTGACCTAACCTCTCCCTATAAATAGAGAGCCTTAGTTCTTATTCTCACACGGCTTCCTACCTTAATACCACGCTGTTGAAATTTGCCTAAGAGCTACCGAATACTCTCTTTGGTATTCCGATCTCTTTGTCTCCTTTTAGCCTACTTCCATCATATTCCCTACATGTGATCCCTAAACTCTATCAATCACACATCTACCTACCTGTCTCCACAAATTACTCACAAAAAGCCCCTTACAATCACCACCGTCGCATCACCGGATCCAGATTTGAGATCCGGATCGCGAGATGAGACAACTTAAGAGCACAGATCTAGCTTTCATAATGGTTTATTTTATTTTATACTTTCTTTATTACTTTCCGTATTGTGGACAAATGATGTATCGCTTTTAATTCCACCTTGCCCGATGTAATCTTTCATATTTCTTGCTTTCTTTTCCCTTTTCGCTTTTCTTTCGCTTTTGCTTTTCGTTTCTGCCTTTACCGCTTTCCTTTACTTTCGCTTTTATCGCTTTCTTTTTATTACTATCTTGGTTGTTTTAATTTAGCTTAGCATGTTGCTTGCTTGTTTGTTTTGTACATTATTTTAATTCACTACTCAAACTAGTAATGGCCGTCTTCGGACAGGCGGAACGGAAGGGTTTTCCCTACGTTTCATACCCTCGCCCCGAATCCGATTCTTGGTTCAATGATCGATGGAGTCAATTTTTCCTCTTTCAGTCTTAGTTTTCCCATACTAAGATTGAGAAAGCATTTATTTTGTTTTTGTTAGTTTTTCTTTCCCAAAAACTAACTCGGCGAGTCCTCTTTTTCTTTATTTCTAATCAATTTGCTTCCCGATTATTTTTGATCGAATAGTAAAAACAGGATCTGGATCCGCTAAGCCGAGGCAAAGGCCGAGGCCGATCTCATCGGTCGTGGCCTCGGCTGGCACGGCCACCAATAGGTGCGGCTGGCGCCTGCACCATGTGGTCAATAGGCGGGCTCGAGTCCAAACCAGTGTTTTCACACCGGTTTGGCCCTACGAAAAGAATAGAAACCTTAATTCCTATTTTTCGATTAAGAGATAACATCCGGGACTTCTAAAAATAATTGCAAAAATAAAATAATTAAGAATACCGCCATTCAAACTTTGCCTAATTAGATTTAATAAAACTCGAAAATCTTAATTAAAGGTTCATCCCCACATTCCAAAATCTACTTTCAAAACCATCTTCAAAATCAATCTAAAAAAGCAGACCCGACACCTGGTGGGGAAGCTTGGCGGGCCCCGGCCGACCGTGGTTCCTACAGAGTGGCGACTCTTCCGGGGATAAATCATTTATTAAGAAGGCAAAATTTGAAAATTTGAGTGGTGTGTTTAAATGATATGCTTGCATTAGGCATCCTGAATTTAGCAAGCTTTGAATTAGTTTAAATACTTATTTGGAACCCTAGGAAAACTTTGTTGTACCCCCTACTTACGCTTTTGGAGAGAGGTTCCCACTGGTTTTTTAGGCGGGCCCAACTAGGCTTGATTACCCGAGGAAACGGTACCTCCTCCCTCCTAGCACGTACTCTTGGGCTAAACCCTTTGGTTCACTAAGAGGCGTTGAGAATTCTGGTTTGTATCCTTATCCGTGCAACCCATGGGGGACCAAATTCTCGGATTACATGTCACCATGTATCCAAACTATTTAACTCTTTGACCATAGAACTTTTGGACTTTTAGGTGTCACCCGGACTTCATGTGCATACTTGTACGAGTGTGTGTGTTTTAGATTTAATCTTCTTCTTGTGAACCTCTAGGAATAGGTGAAAAACGCTGAATAATCTTTGCATGGGTGCAAAAATAAAAATAATAATAAAACTTTTTGAGTCGATTCAATTATGTGCATTTTAGCCAAAAAGTCCAAAATTACATTCCTCTTTTAGGTCGAGTCCGTTCATTCCATATTTGCATTAGCCAAATCAAATTTCATCCCTCTTAAGATTGGTCCGTCCATTCCATATTTGCATTAGCTAAATCAAAAATCATCCCTATTAAGATGAGTCCACATTTCATTTCATTTAGCCAAAATAAATATCATCTCAATTAAGGTGAGTCCGCATTTCATTTTTGCATCAGCCCAATTTAAATTTCATCTCAATTAAGGTGAGTTTGTATTTCATTTTGCATTAGCAATTTAAATTTCATCCCAATTAAGGTGAGCCCATTCATTTTGCATTAGCCCAATTCAAATTTCATCCCAATTAAGGTGAGCCGATTCATTTTGCATTAGCTCAATTCAAATTTCATCTCAAAATAGGTGAGTTTAATTTTGCATTTCCATTTGCATATAGCCAAAAGTCCAAGTAATCTCAAAGTAGGTGAGTCCAATCTTGTATTTCATTTGCATTAGCCAAAATAAATTTCATCTCAATTAGGGTGAGTCCGCATTTCATTTTTGCATTAGCCAAAATAAATTTCATCTCCATTAAGGTGAGTCCGTATTTGCATTTCTTTTTTCATTCAGCCAAAACAAATTCATCTTCCATTAGGAGTAATCATTTATGCATTTCGAGTTATACACTACACAAATCATAGAATCATCTCGGATTAAGTCATGTGCATCGTTGCATATATTCCATTCCATTTGTTTTGTATCCCTTTATGTGCATCCAAATAAAAGAGCATATCATTTTTCTTTTCTCCTAGGATCGGTCTTCCTCGAGTCACGCACTTAAGCCCTATCTCCCTTAGAAGTTCTTCCATGAGCCAATCCCGAGCGTACTCTTTTGAGATACAAGATAAGGAAATCCTATGCAAGTCGGGAACCCTAGCACGAAGCATATGGGAAATAAGAAATCTACTTCACCACCGACACGGTCAACACCGATACATCCCACATTACCACGTACCACACTAGTGCATCCCGCACCTTTACTAGTAACACCAGTATGCCATCCAAGGTCTAAACAGAATCGTTCACCAATAAATAAATAAAAAAAGCAAACCTAAATTACTCTCCTTTTTGAACTACGAAGGCCCGATTTCAGTTATTACGAATACATAGGAAGCCCACGAGGTCCGGTCCCAAACCTAATCTTGATCTCGGTTTCCATTTCCAATCTCCCAAATCTAAAAGCCACTATGTCCTATCTAGAGGACTAGAACCCATCGGGAAAATGCATCAAATCAATCAGGAAACATGCACGACAGATCCAACATCAAGCTGTTAGAACTACGGCCTAACGCTAGCGATAGGACATCACGGTTTAAGCGGCTTACCATTCTTTAGGCTTTACTTGAGGAAGTGGGTGCTAAAGTGCAATTTTATCTTTGTCTTTTTAAATTTTTTTGCATCATTTTAATAAAACAATGCGTTTGTTCTTAAAATAGAGTCCTACATACATCTTCTTTGCATGAGTCAAACTTCTAAAAATACAAAAAATTAATAATAAAGCACCCTACAAGGAATTATTCAATCAAGCAACATTAAGTGTCAAGAAGCATCACACATCAAGTGAGCATCGAGGAGGTCACCAGCGCAGTCACCTTCAAAGAGGATCTTCTATCGGCTGATAAAGTTCATCAACTATCCGACATTCAAGAAGAAGCTAGACACAAGCACCCAAGAAAAACATGGGGGCTCAAAATCGAAAGGGTCATACAACCACAACTACTCCAAGAATACTCGAGTGAAGACAAAAATCATCTACCTTATAAAGGAGCTATTAGCACACAAACTAAAAGCTCAAATTTCGAATAAGGCACATCACCTCATGGAACATCATATTTTCAAGCAAGCGGACTTGAGTCATCCAACGACCAAGTCTAGGGAAGAATTTCATAAGCTTCCTCCCTATTTCGACGAAAGTGGATAGAAGTCGAGCTTCGAGCCCGAGCAACGAGTCAAGGTTCGGGCATACCTCGGTCAATCTTCATGCCCAACAGCGGTCAAGGTTCGGACATACTCCAATCGAGCTTCGGGCCCGGTATTGTCAAGGTTCGAGACACACTCCCATCGAGCTTCGGGCCCTACAGCGGTCAAGGTTCAAACACCGTGCTTAGACTTTAGGACTTCCATGGCCAAGTCAAGGAACCTCATTTGAAATATGATCTAGTTACAAATCATCTTCGGGTAACATTTGAAACTATTTACATTCAATTATTAGTTAACAAAGCTGTTAGTGTAGAAATTTCAGCCAAGCTTCAAACTTAGAAAGGTCAAGTTTAGGTACACCCAATCGAACTTCGATTTAAGAGGCGGTCAAGTTCGGGCACCCGACTGGACTTCGGACTTTACTACCCCGAGTCAAGTTCATGCTCCTCGCCAAGCTTCGGACTAAGCACATGGTCAAGTTTAGGCACACCAATCTGAACTTCGGGTCTCTAAATAGCCAAGTTCGGGAATCGACAACTCGGACTTCGGACTCGACTAGTCAAGTCTAGGCCCCTTATTAGAGCGCAAGTCGCAAAGTACCTAATTTCGGATGCATTAATTCGGTTAGAGCAACGCCAATGCCGAGTAAGTACCCTTTAGTGTCCACTTTGACCTTCGTCTTTCGGACTCGGTCAAAGTGGGGGCTAACTCGTAAACACCTAAAAAGTGTCGTCCTTTTCTCTATTTTTTATTTGTTGGCCCGATGATGAAATCTCGAGTCTTGTTTGAGGACTTGGATCATGGACTATGTTCGATTGGTGCAACGAAGCCGATAAACCACAAAGAACCCCTAACACCACATAAATAGCCTTACGCCTTGGGTCGATGCAAAAGTCCCCTTTTCTTTTGGACAATCCAAAGCTGGGTCAAGCCTTCGGAGACAACGGAGTACGGTGTCGCGTATCGGGAAATTCCGGGCTTAGAATCTTCCGTTCCATCTTCGATCCAACTAGACAAGAAGTTGAAGACACGAAGATGACGTTAGACATTGTATTTCATGATCACAAGCATTAAAGTACTTGCGTTTTGGCTCCAAGACAGTCCACCCGAGACTAGGAGCGCGCATCCCGCATCAAAAATGGAAACTTTCCATCGTTGGAAAGCTGCTATGGTCGATGCTCGCCACCATAAAATATTAAGTGGAACAATGGATTTTGCCCCGGAGACTCCCTTGGAAGCATGCTAAGGCATGAAACCTTAGGCATCCCTTGATGGAAGGCGCGGCCATCCCGGTTCTATCCGTTGTTATCTCTTCTATCCGAGTTCAATCTTTATAATATTCCTACCCAGTTTTGTACCCTATTACGGACGAGTTGGCCAAGCTAACCCTAGGTCACTTTCTTGACCTAACTTCTCCCTATAAATAGAGAGCCTTAGCTCTCATTCCCACAAGGCGTCCTGCCTTAATACCACGTCGATGAAATTTACCTAAGAGCCACTGAATACTCTCTTTGGTATTCCGATCTCTTTGTCTATTTTCAGCCTACTTCCATCATAATCCCTACATCTAATCCCTAAAATCCATCAATCACACATCTACCTACCTGTCTCAAAAAAACCTCACAAAAGCCCCTTCAAATTACCACCATCACATCACCAAATCCAGATCCGAGAACCAAATCCGAGATCCGGATCGGCGAGTGGGACAACGTGAGGGCACGAGATCCGGTTTTCACAACGGTTTATTTTATTTTGTGCTTTCTTTATTGTTTTCCGTATTGTGGAAAAACGATGTATCGATTTTTATTCCTCTCCACCCGATGTAATCTTTTAGATTTCTCGCTTTCTTTTCCCTTTTCGCTTTTCTTTCCCTTTCGCTTTCGTTTCTACCTTTACCGCTTTCGTTTACTTTCATTTTTATCGTTGTCTTTTATTACTGTCATGGTTGCTTTCATTTCGCTTAGCATGTTACTTGCTTGTTTGTTTTGTACATTATTTTAACTCACTACTCAAACTAGCAATGGCCGTCTTCGGACGGGCGAAACAGAAGGGTTTTCCTATGTTTCGTACCCTCGCCCCTGGATCCGATTCTCGGTTCAAAGATCGATGGAATTAATTTATCCTCTTTTAGTCTTAGTTTTTCCATACGAAGATTGAGAGAGCATTTATTTTGTTTTTCTAAGTTTTTCTTTCCTAAAAGCGGTCGGCGACTCGTCTTTTTCTTTATTTCTAATCAATCCGCTTCCTGGTTATTTTTGATCGAATAGTGAAAAACGGGATCTGGATCTGCTAAGCCAAGGCTGAGGCCGAGGCTGATCTCATCGATCGTGGCCTCCGGTTGGCGCCGGCCACCACTAGGTGTATCGTTGCCGCTGCACCATGTGGTCGATAGGCGGGCTCGAGTCTAAGCCGGTGTGTTCACACCGGTTTGGCCTTAGAGCCTCACGGCGAGAACAAAAACCCTAATTCTTATTTTTCGGTTAAGAGATAATATTCGGGACTTCTAAAAATAATTGCTAAAATAAAATAATTAATAAAATCTCCCTTTAAACATTGTCTAATCAGATTTAATAAAACTCGAAAATCTTAATAAAAGGTTCATCCCCATATTCCCAAATCGACTTTAAAAACAATCTTCAAAATCCTTCTTCAAAAAAGAGACTGATACAAGTGGGGAAGCTTGGCGGGCCCCGGCCGGTCGTGGTTTCTACACTCGTCACGCGTAATCTGTCGCAGAAACTAGCCGTTGGAAGAAAGCTATTGGAAAACTAGCCATTATAATGCGGAACGACTAAACGGTCCGAGAACCGTTGCTTGGTATTTGGGTCGGAAAGACGGTTGGAAGCCCTTTTTCCGCTTCACTTGTTTTTCTTTACTTTACCAACTTATTACTCACAATCTTGCTCTCTTCGCTCTCTCTCTCTCACTCGTGTTCTCTCTTTGAATCTCAAATCTCTTTATTCATTAGTTTCTCTCTCGATCATTCTCTCTCTAATCTCTTTGCATACATGGCTAATAGAGGTCCTGCTCAAGAAAGAAGTTCGACGACCACTAAGAAGGCCAGAACTAAGTCTACTCGGTCGGAGATTTCGCAAGGTAAGGGAAAAGGACCTGCCTCGGATACTCCAAAATTCTTTATCGCTCGAGCACTTCATTCTTGATGACAAATTCTTTCCCTCTACCTGTTTCTCCTGGTTGAAACACATCAAGAAAACTGGCGTGTACAACTATATTTGCTTTTGTGAATACATTTATCTAGACCTAGTGTCCGAATTCTATACTCATATGACTGCCAACGAAGGCGTCATTACCTCACTTGTTTAGGGTAAGGCTGTGCGAATCACCCTTGCTTTACTTCGTAAACATTTTGATGTCAAGACTCTTTTTCTTAACTCTAACCCTATTCCCTTCAATGAAGTCGCAGACGACTTCTTTGAAAAGTTAGCTAAAGAAATCCCCGAGTCCGGAAAGAATTTCTCTGTGACTCGGATGAAGTCGAAGCAAGACTTCTTTGCTTCATTCCGATGAGAACTTTCTTCTCTCATCATTCTTGTAAGGAGAACCCCAACTCAAAGGTTCTCAAAGTTCTTTACAATATTCTCGAGGGTTCGTAGCCCTCTTTTCTTCAATTCTAAGCGGATGGCAACTCTGCCTACTCGTTCTAAGAAATCTACTTCTTTTCCTTTACGGGCACTTCTAACTGCTATTTTCAGCGGTTTCGGGTCCCTCTTCCCTCTAACCCTATGGCTTGCTTGGAACTCCGCTGTCTGTTTAGGCAGAAATGAGCTTACGAGGTTAGGATACCAAGAAGTAAAACCTAGTGTCTAGATTCATTAGTCCGAGTTACCTCCTCCTCGGACTTAGACAACTCCCGAGGTCCCACTATTGCCTGCTGGACCTTCTACTTCTCAACCTCGCTACTTCGTTGAGCTATTTGCACAAATTGCCAACAAATTTTCTTCTATGATAGAGGATTTTTAGTCAACTTTGAAAATCTTCAAAACTTTTATTCCAACCTTGGTTCTAATGCAAAAACAAGCTCAGTCTCAGCTTTGCGAGAACCAAGAACTTATTTCCGAGCTCAAGGAGATAATAAAGGAATAACACAATCAAATCGGACATCTCCATAAGCGTAGGTCCAAAGCAGATGAGGACTCGAAAAACACTGATACTTCGAGGAGTCCTCCATCCTTGCTAAGTCATCATCACTTGAAGCTAAGAAGGCAGCTGAAGTTGAGGAAGAGGTTGAAGCTAAGAAAGAAGCTAAGGAGGAAGCCGATGGAGAGAAAGCGAAGGAGAAGTTAAAGAAGGAGAGAAAGAAGAAGAAAACAAAGGGGAAGAAGCTGCTCAGCTGAGGACCAAGGCAACATAGAGCTTGAGCTGATCTCTTCTAATCATGCTCGAGTGGCTCAAAAACGCTGGCGATGCTAGTCGGTTAAAAGCCCCGCCTTAGAAGCCCAAGCAGCAGTTGTCTTTGAGGAAGAAGAAGAAGGCGAGGATGATATGCCTTTGGTTCCTAAAACCAGGACGTCAATACTTTCGATGTGCCAATTTTGCAGCCTCCTCGCTCCACTACTTCCACACAAGCATATAGGCGAAGGCACACTTTTCGCTCCTCCACCTCAAGATAACTTGCCCCTACTTATTAATCTTATGCTTTCTTTCTACTCGGATGTCTAACATCTTTCACGTACTTACTTAATCTTTCCTCCCTCCTTTTGGTATTTTGCTTTGAAATACATAAGGGAGAGAAATAGATAGAAATTTTTAGATGATTGGTCTAGGGGAGTTTTTTTTCCCTTTTCCGAGTTTAGTTGTTTGTTTGTTTCTTGTATATATAACTCGGCAATGAATGAATTTATTTTACGAACATATCCGTTTACGAGTTATATTTTTTCTTTTTACTCTAATCGCTCCGATACTTGACTCTTTAACATATATGTTTTTAAGTTACATATGTTTTTACTCTTATCACTCGATACTTGACTCTTTAACATATCCGGTTCCGAGTTACATACTTAGCTCTAATACTTGACTCTTTGACATATCTGCTCCGACTAATTTTCTTCTTTGCTCGATTAATATCTAGAAACATGTTACGAGTTATGGTTTGATATGAGCTGCACTTATCAATACCTTAAGTTCTAATTAAGATCTTCTTTTGCTCCGATCAAATTATTATGAAAATTGAACTAATTCAACTTACAAGTTTCTATCTTAGGTATGGAATGCCTTTCAACAAAAAGGAGGCGATTGAAGACTCGGGTATAAATCTCTATCTCTCTTGGGTTTTGATTCTAAATAATTCGAAACTTATAGAAACTTCTATCTAAGTTTTCATTTTGTTCGACCCACTTAGAAAGCACGTTCTTACATATCTCTCATAAGCTGTGCTGCTGACCCACTCGAGATGTTACTCAAAACTATCGCATCAACAAATAATTTCTCTATCTCATTTATTACGAGCACTCGACTTCTTGCTTTAAGTTGAAATGAATTACAACGTTGATTCTCTGTTTTAAGTTAGTTTATTTTTGGAGAATTATTTGTCGGATCAAGTTCATGTATTCCGATGTTCTTTATAACTTGATCACTTAAGGATGGACTCAAGATGAAATCTCAACCTAATGGTATTAGACTAAGAAAATTCCACTCTTTGAGGCCAAAGATAATTAAGGGCTTAATTACTCTAATTTAATTATTATCTATGCCTAATCCTGGACCAAAGTATTTTTATACTTTGAGCACCAATGTGATTTGCTTTTGTCGGTTGTTAAAACAAGCCTAATCTACTTTTGAGGTACAAAAGCAACCGGTTTCTATCCATTAAACACCAGCAGGCGAAAACAGTTATTTTTGGACATTACTGAGACACCGTGTCGGGGTTGTTTATTTCCAAAGCTGGAAAGCTGTAACTTTGAGTCTAACGGTTGTTTCCACCTCAATTTTCAATTACCACCAGATGATTGGACCATCTTTTGGAGCCAAGAGCCGTTGCACAACGTTCAAATCCCAACAGATCTTTTCGAGTGGCTCGGAATAGCCGTTACAACGGCTAATCAAGATCACAAGTCTAGAAGCGGACTCAATGGTCATTACTGCCTGGATGCTTATAAATAGAAACTAACTCACAAGACTTAGAGGTTGCCGAAATTATTGTTGAACTAATTGTTGGTCTCATTCTTACTCAATCTTCTACTTACAACTCAAAATCTGTAATTCTTACTTTCCGAGTTGTAAAGAAAGTCTTGTAATTAGTTACATTCTTTTCTTACTTTCTTAGTAAGTCTCTTGATTGAGTTATAAGGATTAATTCAGCTTAGTTGTCCCCGACTATAAGGATTAACTTAGTCGGGAAGTACTAGATTAGATAAGGGAACTTCGAATCTATTAAAAACTTGTAAGGGAGCAATTCGGTTAGAGTCGAGTCCTTTGTAATTGGGGATTCAATTAGTGGATTTCACTTGGTGCTTGGATTAGCACCGTCCACGATTTTCCGCCCGGGAGGGTTTCCACGTACTTCTATTTGTCTATCTTTTTAGTCCAATCTAGACTCGGAATGCGTCTGCTAAATTCGTGTAAAAAGAGTTTGATTTTATTTAAAATCTTTTATTACCCTATTTACATCCTGACGGATCTTTTTGAGTGACTCGGAATAGCCCTTACAACGACTAATCAAGATCACAAGTCCAAAACCAAACTCAATGGTCATTCTGCTTAGATGCTTATCAATAGAAACCAACTCACAAGACTTAGAGGTTCGTTGAAATTATTGTGGAACCAATTGTTTGTCTCATTCTTACTCAATCTTCTACATACAACTCTAAATCTATAATTCTTACTTTCCGAGTTATAAAGACAGCCTTGTAATCACTTACATTCTTTTCTTACTTTTTTTGTAAGTCCATTGACTGAGTTGTAAGGGTTAATTCAGCTCAGTTCTCTCTAATTATAAGGTTTAACTCGATCGGGAAGTACTTGGATCAAATAAGGGAACTTCGAGTCTAGGAAAAACTTGTAAAGGAATTGCCTAAGGGAGCAATTCTGGTTAGAGTCGATCCTATGTAATTGAAGATTCAATTAGTGGATTTGACTTGGTACTTGAATTAGCATTGCCCCATGAGGGTTTTCACGTACTTCGTTTGTCTATCTTTACGAGTCCAATCTATACTAATCGCTTATGCTAAATTATGTGAAAAAGATTTTGATTTTATAATCTTCCTTCACCCTATTCACCCCCTAGCGTGACTTAACCTCTACAAGAGTAAATCTTCAGGGTCGAAGGAAGAAAAAAGAAACATGGCACCTTCACTACAACAAAAGTCCAATCTAATGTACAGCGACTCATGATTTTGATTATTTCTTTATTTATTTTGAGAACTTATCGGTTAATATATGAATTTCCCAATGATAATTTATTTCCTTCTTTTAAGATTCTTTGTCATGTACCTTGACTTCGAAGTCGCCGACACCATCGAAAGGAGAGACAACTTAGCCTTGGCCCTAGAAAAAGACGAACATCCCGGTCGTGTTTGAATGGTCGATGGGAAGGTAGGGATACTTGAGCACCTCGTGGCTAGAAAGAAGCGCCCCTCTCTTTAAGCCAAGCGAATACGAGGCAATGCTTAAAGACTTAGGTATAACTCTATCTCTCTTTATGATTTTGAATTCAAGTCATTTACGCATTGTAAGAAGCTCATCTTTAAGTTTTCAATTATGTCCGACCCACTTAGAAACCAATTCTTGAGTGAAAAGCTTATCTCTAGGTTTCGACCCACTCAAATACAATTCATACAGTCATCTTGCCTAAATAATTCACTTGCACAACTTATCTTAGCATCGACTCTTTGCGAAAGACGAATCGGAATTACTGCGTTAATTCTAATCTTAAGTCATATTTGTCTATTAATTGAAATTATTTATTTGAAAAATTGATGCATTGTGTCTATATATTTTAACTCTTCATCTACTTAAAGATAGACACAAAATGGAATTAGAATATATTGAATATTAGACGAAGAAAATTTCATTTATTTAGGTTAACGATAATTATAAGCTTAATTATTATTTGAATTAATTTTTATCCTTGACTAATCTTGGACTAAAGTATTTTTATACTTTGAGTGCCAATTTGATTTTTTTGCAAGATGATTAAAGTGATTTAATCTCAATTTGAAAAGCAAAAGCAACCGAGCTTCTAACCGTTAAACGCCAGCAGACAAAAAAGCCCTATTTCTAGGACAACTTAGACACCATGTCGGGGTTGTTTGTTCCATTTCCAGTAAACTTCAACTTTGAGTAAAACGGTTGTTTCCCCATATTTCAGTCACAACAAGTGGGATGGACCACCTCTTGAGCCAAAGAGCGATGCACTTTCATCTTTTCAACGGTTCTCTTTCGAGGGACTCGGACTATCCATTACAATGGCTAATGAAGCTTCTCGGTGCGGGATCGGTGACAACGACTATCCGCTCTACCGATTATAAATAAAAGCCACTCTACAAGACTTAGAAGATTACTGGAATTGAACTTTAATCTTATACACTCAATCTTTTCTAGCTTTCAACTCTATACTTAGTTTTCTCAATTTACGAGTTGAAAACGAAGAAGTCTTATAATCAGTTAAACTCTTACTTTCTCTACTTCTCTGTAATTTTCCTTGGCCGAGCTGTAAGGGGTAACTCAGCTCGGTTGTACCTAACTTGTAAGGGGTAACTCGGTTAGGAAGTATTAGGCCGATTAAGAGAACTTTTGTGCCTAGGAAAACTTATATTGAATTGTCTAAGGGAGAAATTCTCTAAGAGTCAATCCTTATATTTTTGGATTCAAAATAGTGGATTTGACTTGGTGTCTAGATTGACACTATCCGTGGTTTTCTGCCTGGAGGGTTTCCACGTATCTCTTTGTGTTTTTATTTTCTAAGTTCATTCTAGGCTGAGAATTCTTTTTATGAGCTCCGACTAGCCCGAAAATCTTTTAATTCCGCAAAAATTCCTTCTCACCCTATTCACCCCTCCCCTCTCGTCTAGGGTGACTCAAACTCTCAAGAGAAAACGTTCAATGCTTTCTCGGGTGGAGTCTCAATTGGCTTCCCAAGTGGCCTAGGTGGAAGAGAGAGTGACGACCTCATTCATGGCGTATTTTACTAAGATGGGTATCCCAACACCCAAATTCAAAAAGTTACATGATGTAAAGGGTCAATTCTCACTTCAAACATCGGCAAGCGCAAAAGCAAGCTCATCTGTTTAACCAATTCAAAGATATATCCGAGGTAATTAAGATGTTTCTATCTAATGAGAATGCATGATTTTATTTTGACTAATTATTGGTGCATACTTGTTAAATGAATGGTGTATATCCTTCGGTTGTTTTGGAACTCCGATGTGTGATCGTTGAGTAATTACTTGTTGTTTATTGTTGTTGTTGTTGTTTCGGATGAGGGTCATTATCCGGGAAAATGGGAAACTCGTCCGTTTTTTTCCAAGATTCTTGATCGTTTAAGTTGTTTCTCAAGGGTTATCCCGTGATTCTAATTCTTATACGGTCGGTGTAGTACATGCTAGATTCTCATCGCCCTCCTCTAAATCACTTTGTGGCAACATGTGTTGTTTACACCGTGCGGCTAGGTGCCGTCGTTCATAGGCATCGCTCTTAGAGGATCAGGTGAGGGTGAGGGTGAGGGTGATAGAAGCTATGTAAGAGAAAGGCACCTATAAGTTGTCGATTCACTCACCGCACCTCTACACTATTAACGAAGTGCGTGGTCAGCAGATCGTTGTTGCTTGGCTCAAGAGTTTGGTCACCGTCTCTATGTTGAAGCTATTTTATTTGAAAATATTAAATACTTTATTAACATCACTTCTAATTTATGTATTATCGTCCTCCCTGAACTAGGATATCATGGCCAAAGCCGAGAGTGAGAAGAAGGGAATTCCTAAGTCCTCGGTTGGCACCACCAAGCACTCAGCGAGTGCCCCATCATCGTCCGAGTAGTCCCCTCTCCAAGCCATTGACAAGTCACCTCTAATGTGGAGTTCTCAGCTGGAATGTTTTGTGAAGACTTTGTCGGAAGACGAGTACTCCAAATCACAACGCAACGTCGTGTTTAGGTTAGATGGGGATGATGAGATTAACTTACCGATTTTCTTGGATGACATACTCGCAATTTCTACCGATGTAAGAGATCGGCGCAACTGCTATTATGCTTGGTATGATGTGAGTTACTATATATAAGTTCATTTAACTGTTAATTTTCATTTCTAACTATTTATGTACAATTAATATGTGATAGGTGACTCCACGAGATGGCTCATTCCATAAGAATTGAGTTTGTTCGGTTTATCAATCCTCGAAGCCATTCAAGCATATGGACAATCAATTGTGGAGAGATCCAAATTTATCTCGAACATGGCCAGGACGCGAAAACATGTTACTTAGCACCGTTCAATGAAGGACAAATGTACAAATAACTTAAATGGAGTTCTAATGGTTTAATAATTACACTTTTATACATGTTATTTGTCTCAGTTGTAGGTCCTACTGGATGCTAGTTGCTATATATCCGAGGAGTAACCTTGCGTCATCGGCTCGATCCTCTAGGCCATATCGTGAGGAAAGATATGAGAAAAGTGCTCGACTAATGAGTTCGAGTACTTACTCATTTTCATTGCTTTTGTTAAGTATTGTTTTCAATTGTATATTGTGTGTATGCCTTTATGATATATTTAAACAATACATTATCTTTATTTGAATTTTATTTTACCCGATTGAAAAATAATGCTCTCGGAGTATATGGCTAATTGGGAGGCTCGAGAAACTCACATAAGGAAAAACTCCTAAGTGTTGTGGATGTAAAAGTGAGGTTATCTTGCTTAGCGTTAAATTGGTTTTCATTTCCAGCATAATTACTTGCTGCATAACTACTAACTAATTCTTCATGTATCGGGAATCTATTTTGAGTATTGTAGTGCTATAAATAGTTAGGAAATGTGAGTGTTACTTCTAGATTATCCAATACATAAAAGAGATTGTGACCCAACTGGATTTCGATGATCCACAAATCTACTCCTGCAAAGGTACTTGCATTTGCACTTGTTGCCTTTGTTTATAAAAATTTAATTAGTACTTGCACTTGATGCAAATATATGCATTTAAAATTATAGCATTGGTCACAATACTTCCTAGTAGAAAGAAGCCCACCACTACCCCTTAAACACAAGTCATACTTGGATGATCTTAGAGAGGGTTGGGTGCAATTTGTGTATGAACGTATAATTACACATACATATGTATATATTTACAAATTATTGTTTCTCCATTATTTGATTAGTAATTTTTGTGATTTTTAGTAATATATATATATAGGGACGACAACGAGGCGGAATTCCCCGTCCTCGGTGGGGCCCTGCCCTACATTAGGGAAAAATCACCGCCCAAAATCCCCGCACTTGTAAGGGGTGGGGGCAGGATTGGGAAAAATTCATCCTCGGCGGGGATCGGGCGTGGGGAAATTTTCCCCTGTCCCTGTCCCTATTTCCCGCTAGGGAAAAATCCCGACCCCTTCCCGACTCAATTCATATAAATTACATAAATGCCCTTATTTTTTCAGCATTTTGTATGTAAAATGTATGGACATTTAAGTAATATCCCTATAAAAACCCTAATTATATAAGCTATCTTTCCCCCTCACCCTCATCCACCTCCCTCATCTCTCTCTCTCTCTCTCCCTTTTTGTACTCTACTTCTCCCTGTATGTCCGCTTGCTCTCTCTCTGTATCTCTTTCGTTTCTTGTCCTCTGCATATCTCTCATGCTCTACCTGCTTTCTCT
The DNA here is from genome assembly GCA_021018815.1 of Talinum fruticosum. Classification (NCBI taxonomy): domain Eukaryota; kingdom Viridiplantae; phylum Streptophyta; class Magnoliopsida; order Caryophyllales; family Talinaceae; genus Talinum; species Talinum fruticosum. Next base: position 2,121,413 of record JAITYX010000091.1, on the reverse strand, counting down.
CCTCTACATCTCTCTACCTCGTCACTCTCCTCTCGTATCTCTCTCGTCACTCTACCTCGTCGCTTTCTCTGCATCTCTCTCATCTCTCTCGCTCGTTGTCTATCCACTTGCCTCTTTTCTCTCTCTACCTCTCTACCATCTCTTTCCCCTCTCTATCTGACCATTTCTCTCTCCTTTACTTGAAGTGGCGAATGGGGATCCGTCGGGAACGGAGAAATTTTCATCCCCGGAGAGAGGGCCGGGTGGGGTGGGATCGGATCTAGGCGGTGGGGGCGGGGATGGGGAGGGCACTCCTCGACCCCAACCCACCCTTTTGCTATCCCCTGTATATATATATATATTTGAAACAAGTGAGGGTGTTGATTGTGTATATTCTAGTTGTATATATTCGAAATTGTTTTTATATCTTTGTGTAAATGGTTGTATATTTTAGTTGTATAATTGTACAGGGGTACGAAAAATAAAACAAATATAAACAAATTTCGGACCTATTACTACGGTTCTTACCAAAGAATCGTAATAATAGATCCGAGGTAAGAACCGTAGTATTAGGTCGACCTTAACCCCACAACTTTTGGCCAAAAAGGGGTTTGGGCCTGAACATGCTACTACGGTTATGGAGAAAGGATCTGTAGCAATAGATGTACCTATTACTATGATTCTTTCTCCGGAATCGTAGTAATAGCAACCTATTACTATGGTTCTCTAAATGAACTGTAGTAATAAGTTATTTGTTCCTACGGTTTTGAACCGTAGTAAAAGATGTCTATCTACTACTACCTACATACACAACACCTTGTAACCGTAGTAAAAGATCTTTTTGAGCCGCAGTAAAGATGGTTACTATAATAGTGTTTTCCTCATCTTCGATTCACTCGTCACTGTGAGTGATGATCTTGTTCTTCTCGTAATGCCTCTTCCTTTTGGAGCAATATTTGATAGTGTGATCCCTGCTACCACACTCAAAACAGCCGGGATAGTTAGAAAAAAAAAAAAAAGAATCGAAAGAGAGAGGAGTTTTACTCTTTTTATCTTGTCCGAGAACCTCAAATTTAGGCTTATTTTTTAATTGTTGATGTTTCATCATCTTTTTAAAGCCTTTTGCAATTTGCTCAACTGGGTCTTTTTTGAGTCGGTGCTACTTGAACTTAGTTTAGCTTCTTCTAAGACTTTTAAGGCAATGTTCTTTCTTAAGCTAACTTTAGAATCCTCCTCTTTGAGATATAGCTCATGGGTCGAAGTTTCCCTATGAGCTCATCTAGCTTCAGTTTGTTGAGGTCCCGTGCTTCTTCAATTACACTCACCTTTGTACCCCATTTCGTTTTTGGTAGGCTCTTCAAAAGCTTTCTGAAAAGTTCTTCATTGGTCATTCTTTTGTTGAGATTTGATATTATTAACAATCTCTGTGAATTTGATGTACATTTCGGTGATGCTTTCATCTTCCTCCATTTTGAATAGCTCATACTTATAGAGGTATTGGCTTGTCTTAGTTTGTTTCACTTGGCTTGTCCCTTCATATGTTGTCACTAAGGTGTCCCACACTTGCTTTAGCTGTGTCACAAGCTGAGACTTTGTTGTACTCCATAGCATCTAGGGCACACATAAGGATGTTCTTAGCTCCGAAACTTTTCCTGTGCTTATCCTTCTCTTTAGCAATGAATTTTGACTTCAGCTTTGCTAGAGTTTGGTTTCTAACTTTCTTCATAGGAATGTAGTTTTGATCTATGATGACCTCCGATACTTCTTTGTTAAGCTCTTGGATGAAGCATTGCATCAACTTCTTCCTATGTGCAAAGTTTGAGCCTTTGAACTTGGGTGGCCTCAAGAGAGATCTTCCTTCTTCAAATTCTCCAATAAGATGAGCCATTATCTTTAAACATTTGGATTATAAGATCTTTTCTTAAAAGATTAGACTCGATACCAATTAAAGGTTCAACTTGGAGTGAATAAATCACCCTAGAGGGGTGAACAGGGTGATGGAAGATTTTTGCGGAAATTGAAGTTCTTAAGAATTAGCTTGAACTCGAAACAAAATCCGAGTTTAAAGTAACTCAAACGAAGTAAAGTTCGAAGTTAAGAGAAATGAGCACTCGGAATGTTTAGAGAAGACCGAGTCCGAACTCGGTTAAAGCCGAATTGAGCCTAGAGTGACTCAAACAGAGAAGAGAGAAAATATGACAAGTCAAAATTACATGGAAACCCTCCTAGGCATAAAGCCACGGACACTCTGTCAATCCAAACACCAAGTCAAATCCACTAATTGAATCCTTAATTACAATGAATATGACTACCCATATTTGTTCCCGAATAAATCTATTATAATTTTTTTCGAGGCTTATAATTTACCTTATCTATCTAACCTAGTACTTCTAAGTTGAAGTTACCTCATCAACTTGGGATCACCTCATATGAAGTTACCTTATCACCAAGAGACAACTAAGTTAAAGTTTCCTTATCAACTTAGTCACATAGAAATGTGTAGAATGAGATTACAAGTATTACAAGATTTCAAGCTTAGGAATACAACTCATAAAATAAAAATAAAGATTTAGGAGTTGTATGCTAGAGAAGTGTATTCAATTAAGTCTCTCTTTTTCTTCCATCTCGTTAGTTGAAATCTCATGCTAAGGATTCTATAAATAATATGCCTTGAAGAGATAGTCGTGGAGTCTTTAATGTCTTTCTACTAAAGTTGTCCGAGTCGACTACTGGTTGTAACAGTATAGTCCGAGTCCTCATATTTCTGGACCTTCTTGAAATAATAATTGTGCCTCGTTGATAGCTTCTAACAACTCGTTTTCCAACTTTTTTAAAGTAAAAAGCATGAAGAAAAGATTGTTAGACTCGGAAATAAAATATTACCCAAAATAGTAACAAACCAAGTTGTGCGATAGTTCCGAGCTAATCCAAAATTTTAGGCTTTTTGTCCGGCGAGTGCTTTAATAATTAGAAGCCTTTTGTTTTTCCTCATTCTTTAGATAATTGATATTAGAAAAACTTGCAAAACCATTAAGTACAATGGTTTTCAAAGTATAAAAATACTTTGGTCCATAATTAGATAAGAATTAGTCTAAACAAAGTATTTAATGACTAATTATACATAATCTATTAATCTATAATATTTCAAGTCTAATATTCAATATGTTCAAGTTCCAAACATATCAAAACTCATAAATAAATAATTAAATGTTAATAGGCACATGAGTTATTTAGACGTTTTATAATTACGCATGATTAAACAAATAATAACGTAAGTTTACGGGTTAAAGCATGATCAAGATAATTTATTCCTAAATCAATTCATAATGTTTGCCATGAAAGAATTGACAAGTTAAATGTGAAATAACTCAGGCAAATTAAATGTTTGAATCTAACCGAGGAGGTTAGATTCCGATAAGCTGAATTTGAGGACTCGGATTCTATTTTTCGAAGTAGAACTGAGTCTAAGACTTAATCGGATATTCTTTTAAAGCTTAAGTCTTGGTTCGGACAAGAGTAAGTCATATTGAAATGATGAGTGATAAACCATATGACTTAATTAAGTCAATTTCTTTCATGATACTTCTTGCTTTATCCTAAGTTTAGATGAATAACTTTAATTAAAAACATGTGAAGGGTCGATCGATCATACTCGAGTCTTCATCATCTAATGTGACACCTGCCCATCTTCCCTCATGACCTCAACGAGAACGAAGACCTGCTATACACCTCAAGAACTATGCTTGTCATGCTATTGAACAACTCTTTCGGTATGTCTTATCCAATTTCTCACTTTGTTTCTTACGATCGTTTCTCCTCTAAATATTGTGCTTTCTTGGCTGATATTACTTATAATGAGGAATATGAGTGTTTTTCTCACGAGTGGCGTGATGCCATGTCGGTTGAAATATCATCCATTGAAGAAAATCACACTCTGGAGTTTACTTTGTTACCACCCCCCGGTGAAAAAGGCTCTTGGCTGTAAATTGGTATAAAAGATTAGATGTCATGTTGACGGGTCTATTGAACATCACAAAGCACGACTCGTCATTCTGGGAAATAATCAAGTAAAAGGAGAAGACTTCCATGAAACCTTTGCTCTGGCTGCTAAGATGGATACAGTTAGATGTTTGTTGGCTATAGCGGCTTGGGAATTACATCATATGGATGCACAATGCGTTCATATATGGTGATCTTTATGAGCATATTTATATGAAGCCTCTAGGTTTCACTTCTCCTCAACCAAACTTGGTTTGTAAACTTAAGAAGTCCTTGTACGGGCTCCAACAAGCACCTCTGCAATGGTTTTTAAATTAGCTTCCGCCTTGCCAAACTATGAATTTCAACAATCTCCTTAGGATCATTGTTTATTTATATACAAGAAAGGAGATTTTTTTAACCTTGCTTATCTACGTGGATTATCTTGTTCTTACAGGCAGTAGTCATGATCATTGCCATGAGTTCAAAAAATATCTGCAAAAATGTTTCAAACTCAAGGACCTAGGTCCTATAATATATTTTTGGGATTGAAGCGACACATTTTTCTCAAGGTCTATTCCTTTGTCAGAGAAAATATGCCCTCGATATACTTACTGAGACTAGTGTGTTGGCTGCTAAATCGAGTTCTTCTCCAATGGAACTCACAAATTGCCACTTGACTCAAGAGCACCGTTAGAAGATGCTTTCCAATGTCGACGTCTCGTGGGATGTCTTCTCTATCTTACTATTACGCGGTCTGATATCATATACGCGGTACACATAGTCAGTTTATGCATGATCCTCGACAAGGGCATTGGGAAGCTGCTATGCGTATTCTTTGGTATCTAAAATCTTCACCAGTGCAAGGACTTTTGTTGCCGGAAAACAATTCACTGCAAGTCTATTATGATTCAAATTGGGGATAGCTGTAATATGTCAAGATGGTTACTGGTTATTTGGTCAAGCTAGGTGATGCTCCTATCTCTTAGAAAATAGAGAAACACACCACAGTATCTCTGTCTGCTGCAGAGGAAAAATATCATGTTGTGGCTAACGCTACCAGTGAGGTAGTATGGATACGCAATTTGCTTTTGTTCCTAGGTTGCCTGTTCCTTCTGCCAAGTTATTTTGTGACATTGCCAATAATCCAGTTTTTATGGCCATACAAAACATATTGTGGTTGATTGTCATTTCGTACAAGAACGTATTGTGTTTGGGGTTATCTTGCTACACTACACTCCTACTTATGAGCAGTTTGCTGATATTTTCACTAAAGCTCTTGGCCAACATCAGTCTAGTTATTTACTTGGCAAGTTGGGTGTTACTAATCTTCACACTCCAACTTCAGGGGGATTTTGTTCGATGACCAACATCAGTATCACGAGTTGAAACCAAAATAGGAATTTTTGGTTCCTACGTAAGATCAACTTGTATTTCTAGTTTATGTCTCTTAGTATGGATCTAGGTGCTGGTTAACATCTCTTAGTATATGCATCTAGGTGCTGATTCCCTATTGTATTTTGGTATGTATTTGACTTCATATATATACATGCACCATAGCTAAGGGAAAAGGCCAACACACATTATTTTTCCCAATTCAAGTTGCTTCAGTGACCAACTACGGTTATGAATGCAAAATCAAAATGTAGCTAACAACATTAATTTTTCCTAAAATATTTTGGCAAATACTACGTTCATTCGATTTGCGTTGAGGTGGATAGTTGATTGCATAGAGTTTCTATATAGGTCTTGCTTCATCAGGTTTCTCATATTCAGTTATTGTAGGTTCAAATGAACTTTATAACTATCAATTAAGAATATAAGGTGATATATAGTGTGAAATAAAAAAGTTAGTTAAAGTGAGTGCAAGGGTTGTGGTGTTAACATGTGGCATATAACCATTTAATACTTGAGTTTTTTTAACCTAAAGTATTGCATTTATTGTTAATAGATAAATGTATATTATGGTTATTATTATTGCTCTTTATTTATATTTTTTAGAATAAAATATTCATGAATTATTACTGAATTAAATTTAAAAAAGAACATTAATAAAAAAAAGCCAAATGTTTTAATGTCTAAATTTTAAAAATAAAACAAAAGCTCCAAGGCCAACACCATATATTAATTTTATGAAATAGCATTCATGAATTATTATTTTAATTAAATTTAAAAAATATAATATTAAAAAAATCAATATTTTAGTATCTGAATTTATTTTATTTTAAAAAATAGCTCAAAGGTCCATGTCAATTAATAATTTTAATTGTTATTTTATTTTTAACTGTAAATTAAAGTACTAATTTTGTTTAAAAATGTAACCTCCAAGATAGTATGAATTATTAGTCTTCATCTCTTTGGTTGCTCTTTATTATTATTTGAATTATTACTGCTAATTTACAACGTCAAATTTTCTATATAAGTTCTGATGGATTATGTTTAGCTTTTTTTCTTTAAACCCCTGAGGTTATATTTAATATAGTTAGATTAAATTTAATATAATGATTGCATCCATAAATTCAAAAAAATCTAATACAACGAGTCATATCTATATATGATTATATTGGTCTGGCATGGATTGTATTTGTATTAGGTGGGTTTATAAAACTGTTAGTTTGGTTTATATAGAAAATTGAAGAAACACTTTTTCAATTTTAATTTTAATGTGATTACAAATTTTAAATTCTTTAATATGTGACTTTATTTTTCTTAAAAACTTATAAAAATTATAATATGCTTTGTAGTGTAAGCAGTTAATTGTAAAAGTTATTTTCTTACGTTTTCCAAATTGTCAATGATAACAAAATAATGTTATAATTTTATATAAATACAATTATCAAGGATTTAATTACAATTTTATGCAAATATAATTTTATATTGTAAATATTGCTCTTTATATAGTACAAGATTTAAGCATGGGTTATAGTATATATATATATATATATGTATGTATGTATGTATGCATACGGAGGGAAACGGGTGTGATGATGTGGATGATGATTTGGAGAGACAGAGAATTTATTGCTCCGATTGTGAGGGAGTGGCTTGATCGGATGGATTCCACGTGGCGGATGCTCGACCTGCAAAAGGTGAAGGCACGGGGTGGATCCTGGGAACACCCTTCGACGCTCAAGTTAGTATACGGAACTAAGTGAGTGAATCGAGAAAAATCTTCCTCAATGTGCGCGAAGGGGAATTTCTTGGGATTTGGGGTTTGCTTACCGGAGTAAGACTTTTTAGGGATTGGTGAGATTTTTCAAAAGAGGAATGTGTTGGAATTTGTGTTATGAACTTATGAGCATATGTTGTGATGGTGGGGGTTGGTGAGTATTTATAAAGAAATTTAATGGGGGTAAGGTAGTAATTTATCGTGATTTGGATAGAAACTCTAGCACTAGTGGGCTTTAGGCTTTACCTGGCCCGTTGAGAGTAGGCTTAGGCTTATACCTCCATCGTCTAACTTATTAGGCACAGCTGACTAGTGACGTAGTGGGTGAGCTCGAACTATCCGAGAAATATCCGGATCATTTAGCCCCTCCCGTTCTACTTATACGCTTCCCGAGGTGGGCGGGTGCAATGTGGAGCATCAACCGTTATGTTTTTGTGGCCCAAGTCTTTATAAATATATGGTGAATTTGAGGAGGGTAGTAAACTCTCACTCATTTACTCATTTCTTTGTTATTACTCAAACGAGGATGAGTCCGAGGTCACTCCTCGCCAATTACCAAAGATTATATCCGAACTTTGATAGAGCGCAGGTAGAGGAGGTAGCCCGCGAAGCCAATTGTCTATCCTTCGTTGTTGAGGCATTCTACCAACAGCTCATTGAGGATGCGACTAGCGACGATGAGTATGAGAAGCTATGGTCAGCTCTGGATCGCTTTGACTTGGACTATCTTGAGGCATGGGTGGAGCGCGAGCGAGAACATCTCATTGATGTCCGGATGAGGAATTCGCGCTCCTCTCGAAGTGACACAGCTGGGGAGGTGCCACTTCGAGCATGGGCTTGTCATCACATCCTCCCTTAAAGAGTGGCGAGTTAGTGGATGGCCCCTCCTCTCGCTTTTCTCCCAACGGAAGGAACCTGCCCTAAGAAGAGGAGGAACCTCCTTAAGGAGAAGAAAAGGTGTCTCTCTAAGAAGAAGTGAGACCTTGACCCTGGTCCGTCTCCTGGCCTCGAGGCATTATAGTAACGTCTTGTTTTGTAGAAGTTTAAGTGTTGTTGTAACGGCATGCTTTTTGCCTTTATCTTTGTAGTATCGCGAGTAGCATTTCACCCTGTTAGCCTCGATCTTCTAGCGCTTTGATCATACTCGTAACGACATGCGTCACGCCTTTGTTTTAGCGAATGAATGAATGAATGAAGTTTATTTTGCTAGCTTTGTCTTCCTTTGCTTTTACTGTCTCGTTGTTGAAGCTCGTTGCGATGAGTGATTTTTACTTAGCCCCTTCGGCTAAAAAGAGTCTTGCAGGGATGATGAGTTCTCCCATGGTCCTTCGGGGCTCTTGTGGGGAGGATGAGTTCTCCCATGGTCCCTCTAGGACCCTTCAGGCATTCAAGCCCTTATGTTTTCATGTTAGAAACATGATTTGCCCATGGTAACATTGTTGTGGGTCTTTATGCGTCGGTGAGGATTGCGAGTGCCCATAACGACATGGGTCTTTACTCGACCTTTCAGCTCCCGGAGGCTTAAAAATGCATGAGTGTATGTGTCTCACTAGGGAACATCCCACGGAGAGTGCGACCCCTAACCTTAAGTTAGGAGTGCAAGTACCCATACGGACATGGGTCTTTACACGACCTTTCAGCCTCGGGAAGCTTCAAAGTGCATGAGTCTCGCTAGGGAACATCCCACGGAGAGCGCAACCCCTTAACCTTCTGTTAGGAGTGCAAGTGCCCATGACGGAATAGGTCTTTGCGCGACTTTTCAGCTCCCGAGAGGCTTAAAAGTGCGTGATCTGTAAAGACCTCTACGGGGTATTCCTTTATGGAGTTGAGAACATGATTTTTAGCTTCAGTGGGCTAAGTTATCGCTAAGCGTAAATTGACAATGAACTCCGAAGGATGTCCCCATGTGGAGGCGGAAACACAATTTTTAGCTCCCGGAGGCTAAGTCATTACTTGACGTCGATAGACGTTTGGGCTCCAAAATCATACGTTTCGTCGCTACAATTTTTGCAGAGTTACGCAATTCTTAAATTTAATTTTATTTTTTGCAACCCTTGACGACTCCCGACTCCCGAATCCTACACTACGTTCACAAATACACTAAAGAATACACTTCAAAAATTTCCCTCACGCGGACCGGGTCCAACCCCGGCTCTGCGCTACACTTGACTCCCCTCTCGCTCATGCTGCGTGCCCAGGCCTAGACCCGGACCTCTACTCGACTCCCCTCTCCCGCTCTCACTTACCCGGTGCTGCAACCGCCTCCCCTTCCCCTTTCTCTCGCCTTCGCTCACGGTCGGGACTCGGGACACTTCCCGAGTCCCGACTCCCCTTCCCCCACACCCCTCCTCTCACTCACGCTACCTTCTCCTACCCGGGTTTGACCCCGACTCCTCCTATCTTGCTCGCCAAACTAACCCTTAACCCCAAAAGCCCTAGAAACCCTAAAACACAAAAAAAAAAACTAACCCTCCAAAACCCCAAACCTCAATTTTTTATGTTTATTTATTTTTATGGTTGAGTTGAGAAATTGGAAATTTTTAATTTGAATTTTGAAATTCAAATTTTAAAATTCGAGCTTGAACTCGGATATGGTACTCGAGTGATCGAGAGGGGGCTCTATATAACCCGCCTCCTTGGTGCTTCTTTTAATCCTCCACAAAATAAGTCCCAAAGTGAGAGAGAGCACTTGAGAGGAGCCTTCAAGCGGGAGTTGGGCATTCAACATCTCCATTCGATCTTCGAGGTATATCTTTGAATCATCCTCTTGTTATTTGAATATTCAAATAGATGCATACTTTAGAATAATGGGTAGATCTAAGGACTTGGTTGCGGACATGTATGATAGTTTGTAGAATAATTGTGCCTTGATTAGTGACTTGCCAAGTCCCACGGATGGGTGTTGTATTGATGATGTTGTTGGAGGGAGTCTCGGGGAGTTGTTGTGTCCGTGGATTTAGAGGCTTCCGCAGACCTTTGTAGTCACCTTGTCGCGACTTCTCGCGAGTTAGTTGAGGTTAGTCGAGCACCGTGGCAGCAAGTTTATGGGCCTAGCGAAGTCATGAAGACCATCCCCTTAGTTTCGCTACCTACGACTTCGGACTTCTTATACAAAAGGTCCCCCACTCCTAGTCTTAATAGTTGTTTTCGAAAGGTGGTTTATCATTGAGAGGCTAAGAAGCATCATGGTCCCCAAGGCCAAGTGACATTTACGGGTTGCACCTTAGAGGATTCTAGTAGCGAGGGTATAGCTAAGATTAAGACCACTTGCTAGGCCCAAGACAGTGGATGAGCTCGTGATTGAGGAGTACTCGAGAGGTAATTCTCCATCCCTAGAAATTTCGTTAGATGATGAGGCCACCTCATCTTTTACGCCACTTGAGGGGCGGATCACTTAGTTGAGTCATTTGCGTTGCTTGAGAGGTTTGATCCTAGTGATGGTCCAGGTTCACATTTTATTGATCCACATTTTGCGAGCGACATAGTATAGGCCTCGGGGCTCTGCAGTCGTTATTGCCTTCCTTCTAGTTATAAGATGTTGGTCTCGTTGGAGCGTGACATAGTTAGGTCTCTACCTCCCGGGTGCCACGTATTTTATAAAGCAACGCTCGACAATGAGGTGTGGTTTCCGCTCAATTCTTTGATTGTATCGGTATGCAATAAGTTCAACCTGGCCCCGACTCGGATTGTTCCCAACTCGTGGCACTCCATCGATTCGTTCATCGCCACTTGCGAGCTGAAGGACCTTTCTTGTAACTTAGAAACGTTTACCGTTCTTTATGGCCTTTAGAAGAGGGCCTCGCTCGACGGCGAGCGAGGTTGGTAAAGCTTGGCAAATAAGAAGGGGTATATGACCGCCCTGAATAAGGAGTCTTCCGTCCACAGGTGGAAATATGAGTTTCTCTTTGTCGAGAAGTTAGACGAGGAATGGGATGTCCCCATTTGGAGTGAGGAGGAGGATGTAGTTAAGATTTCTACTTCTCACTGCACGGTCTAACGTCCGGAGGTGTATGCCGTGGCTGAGTATTTCCATGTCCAAGAGGTACCCCATCCTACAAAGGAGGGAAAGAAGGAGAAGCTTCCTTCCAATTGGCTTCCCAAGAGACACCACTTCAATAAGAACTTGTTTCTTTTTTCCACCGGGCTGGCCATTAGCTCGAGACTACCGCGAGGTACTTATTCCACCTCCTACTTCTTTTGTTTATTTTTCGAACTTATCTAACTTTGGTTTATTTTTTGTAGATCAAGCAAGGGCCCTTCTTTCCAAAACTATGGTTAGGATCCCTCCTCGTGCGCAGGCCGATTGGGATACGCATCCTTCCCCCGAGGCAAGGGCGCTGCAGAGAGAGAGAGTCAAGGGAAGGGCCCCGAGTCGCACCCTTAGGCTCGTTGTGGCTACTACTATTGGAGTTGTTAAAGGGGAGCACCAAGCCTCCCATAGTAAGTCTCCTGTCTTTTGCCATATCCTTTGCGTCGACCTTGCTTTTGCGCTAACATCGTTTTTCTTTGTGACAAACTTTGTCTCCCTTCTGCCGATAAAGGTCATGCTCTTCCCCCACATCTCCTTACATCGGTATCGAGTTGCGGGGTAGCTAGTGCGGGACTCGTCTAATTCGAGCAAGCGCTCAAGGGACGCTGCGAGATATTTTCTTCCCGAGAGAGAGCATCTTGCCCTAAGGGGTAAGGAGATTTTCCTAGGTCTCTAATCCCGCCGTTTTTGAGTGCTGATCCGGATACCAAGGCTGCCATGGCGGGTCACCTGCTGAAGGCGTATGGCGACACTCCTTGCAAGGGTGCCGCTCCTCCCGTTTCTCCTCGCCTCTCGGCCGTTACTAAGGTAAAGGACAATCGTCCTCATGCTTGTGTTTATTTTCACTTCTTGATTCTAACTTCTTTGTTTTGTAGGCTCTTGTCGGGGCTATGTAGGCCATAGAGTCCCGACCTTCTTCCTTGGATCTTCGAAGGAAGTGTCCTCTCTTCGAGCTCTTTGAAGAAACTTTCTAAAGAGAGAAAGGAGGAGGTGAGTCCACTCCAAGGGAGGTGAGCCAGCTGAAGGCTCGGTTAGAAGCCTTCCGCTAGAAGGCACAAAGTTGGAGATCTCACTTTGAGGTTGCCAAAGAGATCGACGTTGTGCCGAGGGACCCATCTCTCGGGGAGTTCCTCGTGGCGTCTCCCTTTCACTTGGTGAGGAGGAGGAAGCGAGTGGGTTGTTTACGCCTCTAATCTTTACTCCGAGGCCCTTGCTCCGGAGTTGGGATATCCGGCTTAGCGCACCTCCAAAGACAGAGAGATACCCGGAGATGATGGAGCTTCCGGTAATGTTGGGGATGGCTCCAAGGATTAGTTCTGCTTTCTCTAACCCTTCTTAGGCTTAGGACTATTTTTGATGGCCTCGTGTGCCATATGACTTGATACATCCTTTATATTTGTCTTTTTTGGACCTTGGTTTTTTCATGAACCTTGTTTTGTGTTCGTTGGATGCTTTTTTTTGCTTGTCTTGTTGTTTCTTTTTTGTTGTTGCCGATCATGATGAATGATGATCATGTACCCCAAGCGGCAAGTATCCTTTTTATAGTGGGGAAGAAGCATGCTAAGTCATATTAGCCCTTAGTCTTGCCCCCAAAATCGGCACAAGTAAAAATACAATCCGAATGAAAAGAGAGGGCTTAGTGGCCCTAAGGGATCATATTAGCCCCTACTCTTACCCTCAACTTCAATGAAGGTAAAAATATACGACGAAAGATATCGAGTTTGGTTGCTTTAGGGAATCGTATTAACCCTTATGCTTGCCCCTAACTCGGTAAAGGTAAAGTGTGAGATGCAAATATCTTAAATACTTGCTCATTGTATTAAGAGAAAAGATCCAAGTCCATACAAAAGGAGGAATGTGTGCCCCGTTGAGCGCATTTGGAAAAGCTGCCTCAAACGTGGGTGATTCCTCTACAAAGTTTTGGGACTTGGGTTGGGTGGGTCTTTAAAACAAGGCCCACATACCGGACAATGAACTCGAACTATTTACATAAGTACCATCATCTCATGAATTCGATGTTTTCGAGAGGCACAAGTCGGACCTTGCCATGATCTTCCGTGGTGGTGAAGCACACCATCATAGTCTCGGAGACTTTGATTGGGGCTCCACCTTTAGCCTCTTACCCTTGGGATCACCATGGGCCTTCTCCTCCTCTTTATGCTTCTCCGTCAAAGGTCGAAGGCTTACGATATAACATTCACTTGCAATCTTTTGGTCTCCGTAGATCTCACCTACGGATCCATCATCAAGCTCATACTTCATGAGGAGAAAGTATGGAGTGATGACCGCTTTGAACTGGTTGAGGGTGAAACGTCCAATGATGACATCATAGGCAAAGGGTATATCGACCACCAAAAAGTTCACTTCAATAATTTTGGCCCCCGGCCTTCTCTCTCCCACGACTAGTAGGCGGATCATGCCTATGGGTGTATCGTCTCGCCCCCGAATCCAAGGATAAGATTAACTAGGGAATGAGATTCTAGGGGTATACTTCAGCTAACTTAGGCATTCCATGGTGATGATATCCACCGAGCTCCCGTGTCTACCAGGATCCTTTGGACTATAGTGTCCGAGATCGTTAGTGTGACGACCAAAGGATCATCATGTGGAGTGGCCATGCCTTTCAAATCTTGTTCTCCAAAGGTCACTGTGGACTCCTTCATATGTGGTGGTTAGCCGGTGATCGGGACTCGTTAAGCACTCCCGAGGTGAGCCTTCCAAAAAGAGGGGTCGTGCCCCTACAAAGCCCCCAGCCGATGGTGGCCACAATCCTAGTATCATCATCATCATCATAGTGCTATCTCCAAGGGCACCTTTCTTTAAGGAATGATTGATCTAACCATTGTCCGCCAGTTCCCCAAGGGCTTTCTTCATATCACGACACTAAGTAGTATCATGCCCGTCTATTTGTGGAACTCGCAATATTTGTTAGAGTTCCGTGCCTTGGTGAGGCTGGACATGGGGGACAGCTTTCTCAGCATGGGATGGCCCTTAATTTCCATAAGGATGCTCTTGGGATCGGTGTTGAAGCGGTGGTCCTCTTCATACCCCGGGGCTTCTTATCATTTCGATGATTGAACTTTTCGTCCTCTCTCTTTCTTCCGGCCTCTTCTCCCTCTTTGGAGCATATTTCCGTGGCTCAGGTGAAGTCACTGCTTTCCGGAGCGCCTCCGCCAAAGTGTTTATCTTTTTCTCGGTTAGGGAGAATTTGAATCTCCCACTCCCGAGTCCGTTAAGAAAGACGGTGTAGGTGACCCCGTATTACAGTGTCAAGGATAAGCACGACCTCTCTATGGAAGCTTTGGACATAGTAACGATCTCGTTACTCCCTCGTTTGATCTTGGAGAGGTGGATGCTAGTCTTCTTCGCTTGCAACTCGTAATAAATTGTGCGACACACTTCTCACACAACTCCCTTTAGTGTGGCAGGAAAGAATCAGCGAGTACATTTGCATCATCCCCATCCTACACGTTCATATGGAACTTATAGTACACCAGGTGATCTTCGGGATCAATTGTGTCATTATATAGGTCAATGTTTGGGACATTTATCTTCTTCATCCAGGGAGCGTTCATAATCTTCTTCGAAAATGATGTGTTAAAGGTGGGCTAAGTCGAGTCATGAATCGAGCCGAGAGATGGGAATGGCGTGAGGCCGATGTCGCGGGACTTCCAAGTAAGGAAGGGCTCTTCCTCTTCTCGGATCGAGGAGGTGTGCGCCTAACCCTCTCTCGACTTCTCTGGATTCTTCAGATTATATTGCTCATGATGCCTTTTCCTTGATCGCTCGCGCTCCCGGATGACAGACCGTTCTTAGTCGTAACTTGGAACATTGTAGGCTCGTTGAGAATTGCGGCCATGCGTAATCGATCGTGTAAGACTGGTGGACCTTCTGCTCCCCTGGAGCTTTCGCTCCATCTTCGGGGCAAGGGCGTCGCCATGACCCTCAAACCGAGCGAACGCCTGTTGTGGGTGGCATAGGGGTCGAGGCCGTGTGCGAAGTGGTAATCTTCTCATTAGCCCTATGAAGAGCCCTCTTGGCCTCAATAATCCCAAGGGCATCACCTTCATCGTAACGCCTTGTCTGGGGGCATTTAGCCGCTCAAGAGCAAGCGCAGTCAGTTGGCTGTGCTTGGGGCGACTTGCGAGGGCATCCCTCCCGAGAAGTGGCCAATAGGTTGACCTCCCCGGGGGTTGCGCCGTACCACGGAGTTGGCGTATACCGAAATGGCATGAGGGCGGCGCCGCTCCATGGTGGCCTGCACCTACTCTCGTACTTGTTGTGCAATAGTAGTCTTAAGGGTCTCAATCAAATTTTGAAGAGCCCTTAAGGTGACGTAGCCCTCTAGCTGAGATTGATGGCTGCCCATGGAGCACCGAGACGACTCCACGTCGTGGACTTGATGGCCGCCGCGGGATTGGCCCCCGTAGGCATGGAATGATAAGGATGGTGGACAGGTGGATAGTTGCGTCACGTGTCATCCTTGATCGTGATCGGGTACCGCTAGCAACTATAAGTTACCTCTCTCCCCACGGAGGGTGCCAAAATGTTTCCGGAGGAAAACAATTGTTCGATGTGGATGATGATTCGAGAGAGAGAGGATTTACTACTCCGATTGCGAGGGTGTCACTTGATCGGATGGATTCCATGTGGCAGCTATCGACCCCGCAAAAGGCAAGGCCCCGAGGGTGGATCCCGTGGAACGTCCCTCCAATGCTCAAGTTAGTATACGGAATTGAGCGAATCGAGGAAAATCTTCGTCAATGTGCACGAAGGGGAATTTCTTGGGATTTGGGGTTTGCTTATAGGAGTAAGGTTTTTAGGGATTTGTGAGATTTTCCAAGAGAGGAAAGTGTTGGGATTTGTGTTATGAACTTTGAGCATATGTTGTGATGGTGGGGGTTGGTGAGTATTTATAGAGAAATTTAATGGGGGTAAGGTAGTAATTTACCGTAATTTGGATAAAACCCTAGCCCTAGCGTACTTTAGGCTTTACTCGACCCGTTGAGATTGGATTTGGGCTTATACCTCCATTGTCTAACCGATTAGGCACAGCTGACTAGTGACGTGATGGGTAAGTCTGAACTGTCGGGATATATATATATATATATATATATATTAAAAGTTGGGTAGAATCGATATATGCTTGACATATAGGATGCGTATATAGTATTGCAATAATGTAAGATACTTATTGTAATGCCACATAAGTATCCTATATATCAATCATATATTGATTCTACCTAACTTTCATATAATATAATCAAGTTAAAGATTGACTATTTTTTTGTAAAATTACATATCATATATTTATTATGTTTGATGTGTATTTGTAAAACTAATTTATTTTAATTTTTTGAATGATATTGTGTAATATTGTGAATTTAAATAAAGTATTATTTTACCTTATGAACATTCTTTTAGAAGAAATTGAAATTTTAAATTTTAAAATTGTAAAAAGGAAAAAAGATAAATAATGAGTTAAATATATAAATAATAACAATAAATTATCAGAATAAGGTATAAAAATTTAAAAATATTTTTATATTAAATATTAAAATAAAAATATATCTATTTATGTTCCTTAATTTATTATTAGTTTTTATTTCCATAAATTTATTAAAGATAATAAAATTAAAAAAATAAATAATTATAAATATAAAATTAAGTAATGTCCTTGCATAGCAAGGGTATAATCCTAGTGTATATATATATAAGCAAATGCAATTGCTGTGAGCTTGACATGTGGCAACTTGGTTGGCATATTAATGCTGAGTTGGCAATGTTTAATTTGTCCATGCAATTTAAAAATCATTCTTTGGTAATTAAATGCTGATAAATGTTCTTATTTATATACTTATTAATTCTATAATTAAAAATTAGATAAATTAAATATATTTTTAATACAAAAATTTACAGTATTTTTAAAATAGCTTATGTATAATATAAAAAATTAAATTATTATTAACATTCTCTATTTTGATATGAAAAAAGATATGAAAAAAGAAGACAATGAAAATTAACAAATTAACAAAAACATTAGGAAGAAAAACGATAGGAGAACTAAAAGGGTGGCTAATGGTTCCTAATGTATAATATGACAAAGTAGATAATATGAAAATATTATTCAAAACTAAATATTTACAAATCAAATTTCATTATGTGTGGTGCCTGCGGAGAAAAAAGTTTTGCTATATTCATTTGTTTTTGAGGGACCTTTACTATTCCATTCCATAGCCTATTACTATCAAATAATTGATAATATCAAATTTAATTATTGTTATTGTATGGACGTCTGCGTGAAAGAATTGATCATGAGCATTTGCTCTCTTACTTTTCTTTTTTAACTTTTTGGTGAGGTCTTTCCTATTCTACACTAGGGTTGGAAGTATAACCCTGACCCGAATAATCCGCCCCAATTTTTATGGATATGGGTATAAAAATTTCAAATATGAGGCTGGTATGGATTAAAAGGGTTCCGGTCTAGGGCGAGTACGAGTATAGGGTTCACCCGCCCGAACCCGAACCCATACCCGAATGTTTTTTTTAAATAAAATTTGCTAGTAGTGAGCGGCCACTTGGGCCAATTTTTTTAAAATATATTTTATCATGTTATTTGTATTATCGATATATAATTATGAATTTATGATGGAGTGATTTTTGTAACTATTCATTACTAATGTCAAATTACGATAGTATAAAATCCGATAGGTATTACACTATGGGTATTATTGTTTAACATTTATACATACTCGAATAATACCCGATGGGTATGTTATGGGGATAGATTTTAAAAACCTGATAAATATGAATATGGGTATGAGGATGATTTTTGAAAATAGATATGAATGCGGATATAACCGTACCCGCTCACGCTCATCCCTATTCTACACACAACTATGTTTGGGCATGAGTCGCATGACTATGTGTTCATAATTAATATACCTATTAACTATTGGAGTGAAATAAAATTATACTGTAATATTTGTTGGATATTAATATTGATTAATTAATATTTTTTATCTTAATTAAAAAGTAAATTTGGATACTAAAACGTTACAACTTTTCAAATGTTTCATGATATATATATTTTGAGGTTTGAGGTTACATTCTTGACATGACAAGCTATTATTAATTCATATTATTATTAAAAGAATAATAGATAAGTACCATGATTAATATAAAAATAGTAATCATTACATATGAGAAATCAAACAGTCATTAAAGTGTATATCATATGAATATTTATAATTATCATTTATTTTTAAAATAAAACTATGGTATATTATGCATGCGCATAAAAAAATGTATACTAAATATATTAATATTATATTATAAGAGGTTGAGTAAGCTACTTACTGATTAATTTATGAGAAAAAGATTACAAATGAGTTGTGATTGATAGAGTAATAGCCATACATTGATAATAATTTATTTACATGAAAAGGTTAATACCAATCTAATTGAATACGAACTTTGTGAAGAGTATCTCAAATAAAATTGAAGATAAGATTCTTTTGCTTAAACATTTAAAGAAGGTATAATATAAAATATACGTTAAAATAAAATACTATATTGTAACAAATTTGATGAGTTAATAAAAATAAGATGATTGACGAAAACTTAAATAATTAATGAAAAAAATATCATAGATAACTAAGAGATATAAATTGCATTTAGGAAGATGACATCAAAAAGTCCGGCGAAATAAAAGAACCGTTATAATACTCAAAATATATTATTAAAATATACAAATGAAGAGGCATTCAAAATTGAGAATGAAGAGTCTTCCAACTTCCAAGTAGATATATACTACTAAGAAATAGGATTCTACCATAATTATATTACCAATGAAGAGTCTTTCAAATAAAATTGTAGCCTTACAAAATATCAATTTAATCGTTTAAAATTAAAAGAACTTTATTTTAATAATCTATTCATTGTTATAGCATAAGAAAAACAAAATTCAATAAACTGATTTGATTTTGAAGTCATGCCAACTCCCATCAAAGCCCAACTGACCTCGAATGCCCGCCATTTTATTATTTTTTTTTATCAATCTCCATCAATACTTTATCACTAGTAATATGTTATGAATCGTTCATATCATCATCAATTTATCAACACTAACCAAGTAAAGGAGCTGCTCTTTGCTAAGCTTTTCATCCGGTCCAATCAAATCAATAAGTTTTATCAATGATCCATACAAGAGGTATAATCAACAACAAAAGGCAGATGGACAAATACAATATGGTAGGTTTTTTTCACTGTCTCTTGTGATTCACCTCTTTTTCTTTACCGTATGTTTCTTTCTTTTGCTCAATTCTTCTATATTACGATCACTACTAGAAAACTGATGAATAGTGATGAAAATAGCGACAAAAAATATAAAATAGCGACGGAATTTTCAAATTAGCGACGGAACACATCCGTCACTATTTACTAGGTGGCTAAAAATTAATGACGGAATTTTCCGATTCCGTCGCTAATTAGCAACGGAACAGACAACGGACTGCATTTCATAGCTGCTCTAGTTAGCGACGGAAAAGTTTATTCCGTCACTGAAGTCAACGACGGAATATTAAGAAATGTCGTCGCTCACTTCGTCGCCGACGTCATTAAATCCGTCACCGATGTCACGAATTTCGTCACTTGTTCGGTCACTAATCCGTCGCTCTTCCGTCGCTAGTCCATCGCTGTTCCGTCGTGTTTGGACGTGAATCGACAATATTTTTTCCTATTTTTTTGGCAACCTAGTACAAAAAATGTGAATGGATATACAAATCCAAGTATTCACATATGTCACAATTACATTATACATTTACATATGGCAAAACGTATACTACACACAAGGTGTTCCTCCAAGTTGGTTATACAAATCCAACATGCATTTCACAACCATAAACAACCCAAACACATTTAGAACCATTTCACAAGTTTACAAAAATAACCATACAAAAGTTCACGAACAACCATAAACAATAATCCAAAAGTTCGCAAAATGTTCACCAATAAACACAAGTTCCGATCATAACGAATTAAGGATCATCACTCTTCCTCTTCCTCTTCCTCTTCCTCTTCCTCTTGTCCTTGTACCGCTCTAGGGTGAGATCCCCGCTTGCTGAGATTTCATAAATTCAGTGAAGCGTGCTATTGGCCCAGCGAAACTCTCAACCTTTTCTTTGAGCTCCCTATTTTCCAACCCGAGCACACGAGCATGCTCAATCCATTGATTTAACTCGAAGTTAAGTTTTGCACTCGTTGCTCTCAAATCTAAGTCATCCGGAGTAGCATCTTTCGTTGATTTGAAGGACATAGACATGGTGTTTTTTAAGTTTTTGCCTTAGATCCAAGTCCATAAATGCGACCTTTCTTGTTCGCATTGGCTTTTACCCACAACTCATGTTGTGAAGGGGTGGACATAGGATCCTCTTCCGAGTTGGGATCATCGGTACAAGGTTGAGTGGGTTGAGTATTTTGCAACTCTTCCAACTCTTTTTCAAACTTTTCCTGAATAATATATAAATTTTTGAGGCATGTAATTATTAAAGGTTGTCAAAGAAGACCTTATATTGAAAAACTTAAAAATTGCATATATAAGGTAACTCACATAAATGGTCTTGGATTTCTGGTCAACCCATTGGTCCTTTTTGGTCTTGTCGGTTCGTGAAAAGAGTTGGGTCGGTAGAGGAGGAACTCATTTAAGCTCCTTCATCTAAATACAAAAAAGTTATTAAACATTCAATTTTCTAATTTGAACATGTTGGTAGTTGCATGCATAATCATTAAAAGGGTATGCTCCGTCATAGGGATTGAGCCACAAGTATGAAGCGATGAACCAAGTCCACCTTGATCGAGCATTGTGGTTTTTCCGAGCCTACTCACGGAACTTCTTGTAGTCGGCAGTTTCCCAGTACTCTAACAACTCTTTCCAAGTAGTTGTCACCCAACCATATCGGCTTCTTTTTAGTTTTTCTTTCTTTTAGCATAAAGTCCTTCAATCGATCACTTCCTTTCTTCTCAAAATTTTGTCCGATTTGGACTTCATCGTCCTGGAGACCAAGTGTAAAATTTCGTATAAATGAAAAAGTAGTTTATAAGTTATAAAAATATAATATAATGCTCAAACATACACAGTAAGTCATTATGTTACCTCAAATTCAAAAACTAAAGATTTGTCATTACCTTTAACTCGGAAAACCAAAGATCTCGTTGTGATCGAGGAACTTTACCGCATGTAGGTCATGATCCATCATATTTGCTTTAAAAGATGTGGGAAATTGTGCTCACCACTTTATCAATGGGGAAGAACCTAATCAAGAAACATACAAAACAGTTAGTTATAATATTCTTCTATTAAGATTATTTCATTTTATTACTTATTATCCCACTTACCCTACACCATCCGGCTTAATGCGAATCTTTAATCGGCTACTAGCATTGCTTGATTCAAACTCACTAGCATGCTCATCGCCTGCATTAGTTGCACCATCATTGGTAGGCCTTTGTGGTGGCCTTTGTTCGGCTCCAATGTTGATTCGTGATATAAATGTCATACCATATTGGTTATATGAGTACGTATTGGGCGGGTTCGAGTACAGAGAAGCATGCTGAGAATGCGAAAATGAGTTGTACAGACCTCCCCCATTGGAGTTTGCATGTGAGGGATGTGCAGGATGTTTGGAGTTGTACCCATTAAAGGTTGGAAATAAGGAGGGTTTGGAATGAATGGCCCACCCATAGGAGTTTGGTTGTAAAGGGAGTGTGGAGAGAGTACTCCACATACAGGAGATTGAGTGTAAGGAAGGTTGGGAGGGGGCTAGAAGTATTTACAGTGTCACCTTCACCATTGGTATTGACGTTGTTTCTATCCCTTCCCCGAGTTCGTTGATCTTTTCGACCTGCCTATACCTCATTCCATAATTCCTAACATAAACAACACATAAACATTAGTAAACATCTAACTATTAAAGATAGATTATATAAAATTGTTGCATCTTTAAATAAGCATTAAGAAAGTACACGTCGATGAACAACACGTAAACATTAGTTATAAATATTCTTCTATTAAGAAATTATGCGTTACTCAATCTAAAATATTTCACCTTCAATACATTAGTAAGAATTAATTTGATTACAACATAAATTAAAGTGATTCAATAGAAAACAACATAAAAGAAGACATAACTTTTGACAACATCCATATTATTAGCCATCATCCTCGTCATCAGTATAATCATCTTCTTCTTCACTATCCTCTTCGTCATATTGAATATGAGATGTTCTTCTTCCTCATTGGTGATGTTATCATCATCACATTCACCTTCATCATCTTCTTGGCCATCCTCTTCTTTACTAGCATCCTCAATCCCATCTTGTTGGTCTAAAAGCACATCATCAACTAATTCTTCGGCTGATATTGAGTTATCAACCAAAGTGTCCGGCAAAGTTTCCATAATAGGATCGATCGTGCCCATACTATCCTCTTGGAATGTAAGAGAAATAGTATATTGGTCATCACTCTAGCCCTTGGTTTTGCTGCCACTATGACAAACCAACTCATTTTTCTCTAGGGACGCCTTGTGGATATGACATATAATACACTTGAGTTGCAGTACCAGCAAATATGAAAGGATCGTACTTATGATAGCGCCTTGTACGATACACTTCAACATACGAACTAATTTATGGCACCGAGTACCCCGAGGACGACTAGGGTCAAAACAATCGCATCTAAACAACACACACCTTTTTATTAGTTCTCCAACATATTTGACTTCAACTACCTCTTGTAAAATGTCACGAGTAATTATTTTCAACATGTCCTCCATCGGTTCCTTTCACACAAACACCACAATTGAAGGTCATCCTCCCTTTATTTCGAACCTCGGTATGAAATAGCATTCCATTCACCATGTATGCTGTCCATGTTTTTACTCTCCTTAAAGGTCCTTCGACTAATGCATCAAGTAAACATGTTTTTCATTATGATGTACTTGATAACAATGAATTTGTGTCAATAACATAGTATAATTTAGTTCATTGAAATTGAAGAGCCCATTTTAATAAACTTTTTAATGACCAATAAGTTCTAATATATGATACTCACAGCTCCTCCGAACCAATCTTTGAACTCATTTTCCACTCGTTGCATCAATGGCCGCATCTCTAACATCGGCATACATAACTCGTTTTTGGTGTTCGAAGAAATTGAGTTTAAGATGTTTATTAATATCACATCATCATAGAAAAAATAATTTTAGGAACAAATGTTGTATAGGACAAGATAAACTCACTCAAGGTAAGGTTTAACTTGAACAGTTCAAGTAAAACATGGAGATGTGCAGCCGTCTTTTCATTATCATCAAGGAAATGCGGAGTGAACTTCCCAATTGGAGCACTTTCTGGTATGAATACCGAAATAGTAGGATTGTGGTACGGAACTTCACTCCCCTTATTTCGTCGACTTTTATTGCGCATACAAGGCACGTTAGAGCCGAAATAGTAAGACGCAAAATGTGTTTTTCTTCAAATCGTGCACATTTTTCAGCAATACTCCCTTCATGCTTTGATTTGTTTCCTGTGGACCTCTTCAATCAGCCGAAGAACCTCTCAAAGGGATACATCCAACGAGTATTGTACCGGACCACCCAATTTTTCTTCTTCCGCCAAGTGAACAGGCAAGTGTTCCATCACATCGAAGAACCCGGGAGGAAATATTGTTTCCAATTTACAAATTGTAATAGAAATATTTCGATGCATTTGCTCTAACTCCGCATCCCGTAAAATAGATGAGCAAAAGTTCTTGAAGAATTAACTAATTTCAATGAGAGGCGCTAAAACCTCGTCCGAGAATGCACTAAATGCAATTGGAAGAAAACTCTCCACGAAAACATGACAATCATGACTTTTCATGTCTGTGGAACTTAGTAAAATTTGGATCTACAAGGTATGAGATGTTAGAACAAGTAATCATCCGACATTTTCAACTCTCTTGCCCATTCACATATAGCCCTCTTTTGCTCCAATGACAACACATATTTTGCCTTCGGTTTGAGAATTTTGCCATTTGGTCCATGCTTTAAATTCATCTCCTCACGATAACACAACTCTGCCACATCCATTCTTGCCTTGATATCATCCTTTGTTTTCCCTAGAATATCCATAACAAGTATTAATTATATTCTCAAAAAGTTCTTTTCAATATGCATCACATCTAAGTTGTGGCAAAGCAATTGATCTTTCCAATATGGAAGCTCTTAAAATATGCTTTATTTTGTACAATTATGATCCTTTTTGAACCCCAAAATGTTGATTTCCTACTCTTCTATTACTTTGGGAAAGTTCTCAACCCATTGTTTTATTTCTTCCCCGTGTATCGACGAGGAGGACCCAAATGTACGGTTTTTCCTTTTGTAAAAGTTGTGGCATTCCTTCGAAACGCATGATTTCATGGCAAAACTGCCGATGGAAATCAAGCCATGAAAATTTTCGCCCATTACTAAATTTCAATGCTTTTTGTTGATTCATACGTACCGGGCATGACATGGCACCATAAGTACTCCATCCAGCACAACCGTATGCCAGGAAATCATTAATGGTTCATATTAACGTAGCCTTCATGAGAAAATTCTCACCTTTCGAAATATCATATGTTTCCACACCATCTTCCCATAGTGTTTTCAACTCGTCAATAAGAGGCTGCAAATACACATCAATTTTATTTTTCGGATTTGTAGGCCCTGGTATAATGCATGTCAAGAACATATAAGGCATAGTCATGCATAATTATGGTGGTAGATTGTAGGGCGTAACAACGACTGGCTAGATTGAATAACACCTTGAAGGTTGTGTGAATGGATTAAACTCATCCACGCACAAACCAAGTCTAATATTTCTAGGCTCAATAGCAAAATCGCAGTAAACTTTATCAAAATGTTTCCATGCTTCACCATCCGAAGGATGACAAAGGACACCATCCTCTCTTACATTCTCATAATGTCATCTCATGTGCTCTGCTTGTGGTTTTTGAAGCAAACAAGCGCTAAAGTCTTGGTATTAATGGCAAGTAATCCATCTTTACAAATGGAGTCCTTGGAGTTTTTCCTTATCTTTCCCTTTGACGCTTCCATCTCGAATGACCACAAAACTTGCATGATTCAAGATTAATGTCTTCTTTGTAAAACAACATGCAACCTTTCCGACAACAATCAATTTTTTGAACATCTATCCCAAGATTTTTAATGACCTTCTTTGTATGGTGAATGTTATGAGGAACCCGGTTATCGGAGGACAAATCTCCTTCATAAGTTGTGCAATCTCATTAAAGCAATTTTGAGGCATGTTGTAGTTGGACTTGATGCTCAACAGTCTAACGGTTGTAGACAACTTAGTGTGAGTTTCATTTCCTTCCCACAAAGGTCGTTGTGCAGTCTCAACCATATTAAAGAAAGATTGGGCATTGATATTTGGAGGCTCACTTGTAAAGCCTTGATTTGACATCATGGCATCTATGACCATATCATTTATATGGTCGATATTTGATTCTACATCGCTGTAGTTCATATGATTAGAGCCACTTTTATCATTGAATATGTTAAAATTCATACCACCATCCTCATATAAATAAGGATCTATTTCTCCATGACTTGTCCAATACCAATAGTTTGGAAGAAAACCATATTGATAAAGGTGTAACTTAACCGCTCGGGATCCCTTTACATTTAATTTTTGCATTTGCGACATGGACACCTATTTTCTTGATTATGTACAAATTCCGATTGACTTCTAACATATGCGTCAAACTCCTCAACCCCGTCTAAAAACTCTTGTCTATACCCAACTCTACCAGGTAATAACCTACGATACATCCATCTACGATGCGTAGGTCCGTCCATATATATTCTGATTGACATTTAACAATTTATTCAATTATTAGTTATTAATCAATACATGGAGATGTTATGATTACCTTTCTTTAGTCTAATCTACATAATGTATAACCATTATGCATTGAACATATACTTTTATTATACAAAAATTTCTTTAATTTCTATATTTTACTCTTAATTATTTATTTCATCATTAAACTAACCATACCTAATTAGTATAAATGAACTCACATAAATAAAATTCATTACATTATTTCTACCTAATTTGTATAAATTAACTCACACACAAATATAATTTATAAAATTATTTAAAAATTTACAACAATATTTTTATTTCTAATTTCACACAATTAACCACTATCTATTGATAAATTGTCAAAAGTTCAATAAATTTATAAATAAACCACAAACTATTGCACATAAATCACAAGCAACATTTATTTCAATTTCAACAATTTCTTTCAACAAATCTAACCTCACATACTTTAAACAACACAACATATATACATAAATCACACAATTGCACATTTTTTATTTCAAATTCATTCACAAAGAACATTAATTTGTATCAAATTATATAAAATCATCAATTTATACTAAATTATTTAAAACTCTAAATACAACAATAATGAAGAAAACACTACCTTGAAACACTTGTTAGGCGGTGGCGGCAGCAACGACGAGTCTCCTCTCCCACTTCCTTCAACTCCTCCGGCCAAATTTCACGAATAGAAGGGCGGTGGACGGTAGCGAGGCGGCGGACGGTGGCAGTAGCGGACGGCCGGCGGATGGGTATCTCTCTTGCTCTATCGCACTCGCTCTCTCTCTCCCGGTTTCGCTTCACTTGGTCCGGCCGAAGGGCCGATTTGAAACTTATATCAGGTTAGCGACGGAAAATTCCTTCACTAACTGCAAAATTTATTTTATTTTAGTTTTTTTTATTTGTGCTAGATCTGGAAATTTTTATTCAACTAGCTACGGATTAGCGACGGAATAATCCGTCGCTATTCCCGACAGACGATGGAATTGTCCGTCGCTATTTTGGAAATAGCAACGGAAACGGATTTCCGTCTCTAATCCGGTAGCTGTGTGACACACTTGCTACTTTTTGTCAGTTTCCGTCGTTGTTTGGCGACGGAACTGTTTCCATCGCTAATTTCCGTCACTAATTTACAGTTTTGTAGTGAAGAATTGAAATGGTTAGTTTGATTCTCATGAGTTTTTGCAGACCCATTAAAGATTCTCTATTTCATCTTTAGTCTCTTGCTTACAATTGGATGATATACATGTTCATTTTTCACTCTCTTTCATTGGATTTTTGTTTATATATTCTAATGAAAGAGAGTGGAAAATCCAGTAGTCACCAACGTCAATTAGTAGGTTTCTTAGTTTGCTGTTTGGGATTTCATATTACTTTGCTTTCAATAATAGATACAATTATATAAATTATTCCCTCACAAATATTTTTTATATACATATATATATCTTAAAATTTGGGTAGGAGCTTTATATGAGTTACACATAAGACGTTTATGTGAAATTATTTCATAAATATAATGTTTATGTAAGGTATGTGTTTAATTATATTTTAGATAATAATTTCCATGAAATTCTACACCATAAATTAAATAATTATATTGATTCAAAAACTAATTTGTTCATATTTAAACATTAACGTTCTATATATGCATTAGTATACTTTTTTATAATTTATAAAAGTTAGAGAATCAGTGTATAAGTATTGTTTTAAAACGAAAACCGTATGATTATATGTGTAACACATATGTAATAGCCATATAGGATTACTTGACTACATAAATGTCTACCTTAGGTTAAATTAATACAATACTATAGTTAAATAAAACAAATAACTTTTTATTTGCATATGTATAAAGTGATTAGTAAGAATGTAATATAATTATTGTTAAATTAATTAATATTTAAAAGATATTTCATGTGCCTATAAAAAATAAAAAGAAAAAGTCTCACATATTAGAAAATTTTAAAAAGTAGTAAATGATATAAAAGCAAAAAAAAATAAAATTATATAAAGAATAATTTTATTTTTTTGGACAAAATCATATTGATTTTATTCCACCAACTTGGCTTCCCGAAAAGAAGCACGATTACAAACCTTTCAGCTCAAACATTTACTGCAGCTTAGCTATTTCAGTACATACAGATGATAGTTTTTTACTGCAGCAACCGAGGAAATCTAGCCTAGTTAGAATGCAATTTTTGATCTTGGCTACAGCAGCTTCTAGGTTTGGTTTCTCCTTCTTATACACTGCAGCATTCCTTTGAATCCATATTTCATACAGTATGGCAATCATGGATGATCTCAGGACAATCTTCCTACTCTTCCTTTCTTTCAGCTTTACTAGCCAGTTCAGTAGGTCTGAGTGAGATTTGAATTGATGTTGTATATTTAACCATCTCAAGATCATTTCCAGGATATTCCTACTGAATGTAAATTCAAAGTATAAATGGTCTTGTGTTTTAGGAGCAGCATAGCAAAGCTGGCAGTTAGTGTTTATGCCTGGAATATATGCAGCCAGTCTATCTAACACTTGTAGTCGATCTTGAACTAGTATCCAGCACCAATATAAGTGTTTAGGAAGATTTCCCCTGCACCAAACCCCTCTATCCCATTTGATCTTTGTGTCGTTTTGTAGCAGTGCCTTATATCTTGCTTTGACAGATGGGTGCACATCTGGTGATTGGTGTTTCACATAATGTTTGAGCTTTGCTATCTTTTTGAGGTACCAACAAGTGTCTTCCTGCAGAAAGTACTATTCCCATGTCTGTTTTTTGAGGTAGTGAGAGTGGATCCATCTAACCCAAAGAGTATCCTTTTTCATGGAGATAACCCATACATGTTTCATCATTATTGCCATGTTCCATTGTTCTAGGTTCTTAAAACCCAGTCCACCTGCACTCTTAGGGGAGCAAGTTTGACTCCATGCAACAAGTGGTTTTCTTGAGTAGGCTTCATTTCAAGACCAATAGAAGTTTCTGCAAATGGTCTCAACTCTTTTGATCACCTCTTTGGGGAGAATGAAACAGGATGCCCAAAATCCATACACTCCCATGAGCACATTATTGATGAGCATGGACCTACTTGCATAAGACATGTGTCTCAAGCCACAACATCTGATTTTTGACACAATTTTGTCTACCAGCAGTTGACAGTCAGATGATGAGAGTCTACCTGAGGTGATAGGGACTCCGAGGTATTTGAAAGGGAGTTTCCCTTCCTTGAAACCTGAAATAAGTAGCAATTCTTCCTTCGTACTAGCATTTACACCAGAGAGAACCATGCTAGATTTCTTTTGGTTTATAATCATTCCAGAAGATTGAGCAAATCTATTATATGCTTTAAGAAGACAAGACACTGAGTTTGGTTCAGCTTTGCAGAATGGAAGTAGGTCATCGACAAAAGCCAGTTAGCAAAGTTTTAAAGCTCCACATCTTGGATGATAGTGAAATATACTTTGCTGAATTCGTGTTTTAACATATCTGTTAAAACACTCCATTACCAGCACAAAAAGTAAAGGAGAGATGGGATCACCTATTTTAGACGTCTTTCCCCTTTGAAAAAACCAGAGCTTGACCCAATAATTTTAATAGAAAAATAGGCATTTCTAAGGCCAGCCATAATCCATGAGATAAACATAGATGGGAAATGAAAAACTCTCAATATCTCTTCTACAAAATTATGACTAACAGAGTCATAAGCCTTTCTCATATCTACTTTCATGATGCATCTGGGAGAGCTGTGCTTCCTGCCATACCCTCTGGTGAGTTCTTGGCATAGCATGATGTTATGGATCATTTCTCTACCTGGTATAAATGCACATTGAATTTCCTCAACTAAACTCCCCAGTACTTCTTTTAATCTAATGCATAGGAGTTTAGAAATACATTTATATATTACAGTGCAATAAGCAATGGGTCTAAAGTCACCTGCTTCTTTTGGTACAGGTATTTTAGGGATTAAAACAAGGCTTGTATGACTGACTTGTTTCAACAGTTTACCTGTTTGAAAGAAGTCCATAACAGCAACACTGAATAATTCACTGATATGGTCCCAACAACCTTGGAAAAAACCACTATTGAAACTATCTGGGCCAGGTGATTTAACATCTTGAATGCTAAACAGAGCTTGTTTGATCTCATCTTTGATCAACTTTTTACAAAGAGCCATTTGCTGTTCAATGTTGAGAACTGCACTTGCACTAAAGATAGTGTTGTTGCAAGGAACTTTATCATTTTCAGCCACTCCCAGCATGTTATGGAAGAAATCAGGCATGTGTAAATTTACATTTTCCCTTCCTTCAACTCTATTATTTCCTTCCATAAGAGGGTTGACATAACTAGCCTGTTTTCTTTGTTTAACTGTAGAGAAGAAGACCTTGGTGCACTGTTCACCCCATGCCATCCAATCCCTTTTATTTTGTTGGTGCATCATTGCAGTCGAGCTATGTAGGGCAGAACAATAATTATCTCTAGTAGCTTGCTCTTCCATTTGTAGTTGTGTAGATGAAGGATTTTGATGTAATTTCCTTTGAATGTCATCTCACTTGCATTTCAGCAGCTCTCTCTGTAGGTGAATATTATCATAAAGAATAATAAATACATTGTTATAAAATTATCATTTATTTTAAAACTGTATATTTTATTATTTATTTACATTAATAAAATTAAAATTAAAAATAATTAAAGTTTTTGCATGGCAAGGTATAACACTAGTAAAAGAAATTGATGGTAAATAATTGTACGTAATGTAGTAATTCGTCCTTATATATTTCTGTATGTATGCATTTCTTTCTTATTTTTTAAAGAAGACTATATTACTATGTTAACCAACTATTATTATTATTATTATTATTATTATTATTATTATTATTATTATTATTATTATTATTAATAAATACAATAAGGCCTATTCGAAGTTACTTAAAAAACATACAGAAATAGAAATAGAAATAGAAACAAAAAGAAACTAACAGAAACGAGTAACGTAAAAGAGAACAAAATAACATAAACAAATAGAAATGATCGGAAACGAACAAAAACGAATAGAAAACAAAAATAGACGATAATTTTTATATAACTTAGAACAAACCCTAAGAATCCAATCGATAGCATATTATAATTTTCACCATAAGAAAAAGTAAGAATTTGGTTTTTAAAAAGGGTTTTTGTATGAGAATAATATGAATTTTGGAGATATTGGCAAAAAATAATACAACCTTTATTCTTGGTCATGAATATATAGTACTGAACTTTAACACTATTTAAAGATTTTATAACGCAACCAAGTTTTGTAGCCTGATACTCATTGGGAAGTTGACGTGTTAAGTGAGGATGACACGTGTACGGTAGAGTCAAAATTTTGACCATAGATTTTTCGGTTTAATGGCCACATAAGTAAACCTTTTTTTAGTTAATTCCCCAACATAGGAAAACTTACTTATGTGGCCATTAAACCTCAAAAATTCATAGTCAAAATTTTGACTCTGTCTTACACATGTCAATCTCGCTTGACACATCAACCTTCCGATGAATTCCAACCCCCAAACTCGATTGTGTTTTAAAATTGCTAAATAGTGTTAAAATTTGTACTATTCATGGCCAAGAAAAAATTGTATTATTTTTTGCCAATGCCCCAAAATTCATATCATTCTCGTCCAAAAATCTTTTTTAAAAATATAAGTTATATAATTTTTTTAAAAAATTAAATCAACGTGTACATAGCACGAGTTTAGGTATGAGTTTGAGCTAAAATTGAGTTGCTATATTTTACTCCCTCCATTTTAAAATATCTGTCGTTTTAAGATGATAAGGATAAATTAAGATGGATAAAAAGGAACTTATTTACATGATAAAGTATCTAATATACCCTTCTTATCTCCAAGAAAATTACAACTCTTTTTTCTCTCTCCTCCCTAATTTTCTCTATCTTATCATTATATCCTCTGTCTCTCTCTTAGTAAAATAATTAAAAAAATATATTAGGATATTATATACTTGAAAAACGATAAAATTTTTAAAATAAAAAAATAATTAAGAAGGATAAAATTTAAAAAATAGTAGTTAATATACTATTATTAGTGTAAAGTAACAAGTATAATGAAACGAGAAAAATTCATTAAAGTGACATATATTGTGAAATGGAGCGATTACTTTGAGTTGAAAATTCGGAATCAAATATGAACACACTTTGGCCGATTCCACTCAAAAATTAAGAAAAGGTCAAGTATTCGAAATTAGATTAGTTTGAGGTTGCACAATAGAGCTTTTCTTAGCTGTGTTTTAGAGAGATATCGATTGAACTCTCAAGTTTTTAGATATTATATATCATTTGCTTCATTCTAACATTTTATGCAGAAAATTGTGAGAAGATAATTATTTGAAAGTGGATTCCCATAAGTACTCAAAGGAGCATTGGCCAATAGGTCAGTCTATTATTCAAGTGACTCGAGGGAAACAAAAAATAAAGAAATTAGTATATCAAACTATGTTTAGTGCAAAGAAGCTTGTCAGTATACATAGATTTAGAAAAGATCTCTTGGCGTTTAGCGCTTTCTCTCTCTCTCGAAACCGAAGATGGTTCGCCTTTTTCCAAATCCATATATCAGCACCATCGGAAACCTCCACGACCGCCGGATCTCGGGCCTCCCAGGCTAGCTAACACTCAAAAATTAAGAAAAGGTCAAGTATTCCAAATTAGATTAGTTTGAGGTTGCACAATAGAGCTTTTCCGAGTCTGTGTTTTAGAGAGATACTGATTGAACTCTCAAGTTTTTAGATATTATATATCCTTTGCTTCATTCTAACATTTTATGCGAAAATTCTGAGAAAATTATCTAAAAGTGGATTCCCATAAGTACTCAAAGGAGCATTGGCCAATAGGTCAGTCTATTATTCAAGTGACTCGAGGGAAACAAAAACAAAGAAATTAGTATATCAAACTATGTTTAGTGCAAAGAAGCTTGTCATTATACATAGATTTATAAAAGATCTCTTAGCGTTTAGCGCTTTCTCTCTCTCTCTCGAAACCCACGATGGTTCGCCTTTTGCCAAATCCATATATCAGCGCCATCGGAAACCTCCACAGCCGCCGGATCCGGGCCTCCTCGGCCAGCTAACTCGAACTTCTCGTTTATTGACGCCTTGACAGCCTCAAAATCACCATTGGAGAATCTATTATCTTCTCTTAGGGCCGCGTTATCGGCTGCTTCTAGAGCCCATTCGAATTTCGATTCGGATCCGGAAGTCCAACACTTGATCTAACCAACTCGGAATCGTTTCCAAGCTTGTCGGGACCTTCTCAATAGAGTCGTTCCCCTCTGTCCAAGGCCAAGCTTCGAACCGGCACACCGATTCCTTTTAATTTTGCAGATCCTTTATCTTTGGCACCTTAACAATAGGTATCTTCACCTTCCTCTTTCAAGAGCTATGTTTTGCAAAACTCTCAACCCCCTTTAAATCCAAAACTTGAAACTGTTATCCCCAAAACCGAGCCGATCGAAGCTTCCTTACCACTTAACCCGAATATACCCTCTCGTCCATTTTCACTGGAGATTCAAGCTCGTATCAGGAAACCTTGGAAGAATTGTTCGTTAGTGAAAGTTGTGGGTCGAGTTTTCCTTTGCATGTGCTTCACAAGAGACTATAAGGAATCTGGAGACCCCAAGGTCGACTTAAGTTAATTGAGTTAGGCCATCGATTCTTCCTCCTTCATTGTTACTCTTATGAGGATTATTCTAAAGCTTTATTCCAAGGGCCTTGGTTTGTTGGGAACAATTACTTCCATGTTCAACGATGGGTTCCTAATTTTAGGCCTTCTCAAGACCAGATTAATCGTATTGCAATTTGGATTTGCCTCTATCATTTACCAATAGAATACTTTGATAATTCTACCTTTATTTCCATCGCCCAAAAAATTGGCACTCCCCTAAGAATAGATAAGATTACTATTAATGTCGAAAGGGGTCGTTATGCTCGAATATGTGTTTTAGTTGATTTTGATAAGCCTTTGCCTCAATCAATTTGGATTGACTCTTTTAATCAAGAGGTGATGTATAAAACTCCTCCTCGCCTCTCGTCTTAATTGTGGACACTTGGGCCATCTTCATCCTGCATGTCCCTATTTGAAGTCACCTACTTCATCCCGAGTTGCTTGATGATTCACCTAATCTTAAGGCAACCTCCCCGAACCTTTACATGAAACTTCTCCTTCTCATTTTCGATACACCCCTAGTGGTTCCTCTTGGAAGATGGTGCATCGTCGGTGTACACAATCGGAGAAGAATGCGAAACTTTCTTCTGGCACCCTTAATGAGACTGGTGGCCATGTTGTGGGTTCACATGATCGGTTTAGTTCATCTCCTATTGTTCGGGATGAATCTTTGGCTTTGGCCATCATCCAATACTCCCCTCCCAAGTCCTTGTTAAGTCTTCACCCCTTACCGCCTCCACCGATGTGCCTTCCGTGGCGGAGAAGTTTAATCTTTTGATTGTTGTAACTACCCCTCCCATTGAGTTAGAGGTGGATGTACCCCTCCCTTGTTTACACTTCCCACGCATCTCCCCCTGTTCACCCTTCTTTTCCAGTTCTCTTTAGTACCATAGATGTGATGGATAATGAGCCACTTGTGGTGGGTAAGATTGATGTGAAACATCTTATTGAGTTTTCCGGTGACCGAGGGAATACTTCTAGTTATGGACCAACTTGTCAACGCAAGAAATGATTCGACTCCAAAGATGTCTTCTATCCTTTCCTTGCTAATCCTAAACGGTACATAAGATATCGACACATCCTATCTCGTGCCCATCAAGTGCGGGATTCTCTAAGTTCCTCCTTTACGGTTGAGCAAAGGTGGAAGTTGGTGTCTCATGGAGAGTCACAATGAACTCAAGCATCTATGTCATGTCTCCATCTTCATGGGTTGCAGCCTAGTTTAACCTTCTTTTGTTTTCAAGTGACGTAATGTTGCTATTCTAACCTTGTCATTTACTTTTCCGCTCACCTTTTGTATCGTCATAACTTTGTACTCGGGATGTTAGTCCTGTTTTTATTATTTATTTAATAGCCCTTGTTTTCCCCAAAAAAAAAAAACACTATGTTCGAGTGTTGAAAATGGAAATCGTTGTGCGATATGATAGGAATATGGTTGATATGTTTGATAAATGGAGGATAGCTTATAATTTGAGATATAAAAAATGTCACGCATTTATCTTTAAATTGAAACACGACTCAGTTTATCAACTTAAAATGAATTTTATAAAATTAGTTGAATCTGTTAATTGATCTACAAACACAAGATCCCTGTCGTCATAGTAATTTCAATATGTGATCTACATTTGCTAGAATTAGATGACAAATTTGATTAATATATTTTGATACAAATTAGGTTAAGCCAACCTACTTATTTGACCACCACTATTTTAAAAATAAGAAAAAAATATATTAAACTATTGATTTTAATATACGTCATTCAAAACGCACAATAATCTACTACTTTTTAGTGATTAAATACCCCATTGTATTTTTAGAAAACAAAAAAATACGCTTAAAAAATAATATTTTTAATTTTAAGATATAATGACTCAAATCCTCACCCAATTTTGAATATCAAAACTAAAAGGGAAACAAGGGAGAGGGTGTTATGATGGGACACAAGCAATGGAATGAGTGGCCCACATGCGCAAGATCAAAATTGGGCATATGAATAAGGAGAAAGAAAGGACCACTTACTGTTAGGGGGAGGGAGAGGATTAGTGGTTTGGCATGGCTTTACAGGTGGGGTTGTATGATAAAACTGCAACTTGACCTAAAGATTAGAGACCCACAAAGCACATAGATTTTCTATCTGTTAAAGGAATTAACAAAATAGTAAAATAATTATTTAAAATTCAAAAAAATTGAGGTGGGGTTGAGATCAGAAGAATGATTCTGATTTCTGAAAACTAGTGGCTATCAAACTGAAAAATAATTCAATGGGGTATTTGGGTCACCCAAATATCCAAAACCAAAACCAAAACCAGGCATACATACTGTCTACAAGAATCTTCCATCACATCTGGAGAATTATGATCATCATAGCTGGATTGACCCCATTTCTCATTTCTCATTTCTCATTTCTCATTTGTTTATTCTTTGCCTTTTGAATTTCCATCACATAACATAATACTTACAATTGTGCAACTAACTAAAAATATTTTGCCAAATATTGTATATATCTAGAAGAGTGGCTAATTGCATAATCTACGCCTATGAAAGAATTAGACTTTGAGAGTCGTTAATTTTGAAAATCATGAGGTTCTATATTATGACAATTAATTATGTTACATTATTGACATGTTTTTAAATTTTGATTTTTTTGTTTTAGTGAAGACTCGGACACTCGCTCAATATCTTTCCGAGTCATACAAAAGGAATCGGGTATAACGATGTTATTCATATAGAGTTTTGATTCCAAGGCATTCTCTGCG
The DNA here is from genome assembly GCA_021018815.1 of Talinum fruticosum. Lineage (NCBI taxonomy): Eukaryota > Viridiplantae > Streptophyta > Magnoliopsida > Caryophyllales > Talinaceae > Talinum > Talinum fruticosum. The sequence continues at coordinate 2,084,863 of JAITYX010000091.1, read as the reverse complement.
TCTTAGAAACTTACTTGAGTAAAATAGTATTTTCTCTAAGTATTTCGGCCCTCACTTATCTCTTTTATCGCTTTTCAGTTAGCGACTCGAAAACCTGGTTCTTTATCTTGAGTCCACTCCCACTCGGACTAATCGCATTTTGAATATACCAAGTATTCCGCCGTTTCTCACTCGGAATCGACTTGTGGTTATCTATTCTATTGTTTGCATAGTCGGCATTCGTAGTTCTTTTCATGCTTAGTCTATATCAAGCTTTTCCCACTCTAATATTCGTTATAGAACTTGATTCTTCGCTTAAGACTAAGTCATATGGAATTATGAGTATCACGGATATTAGACTCGGAAAATTCCATTTCTTTTCTAACTCGGATAATCAATTGCGTAATTATCATAATTATTTTATCTCGTGTCTAACCTTGGACCAAAGTATTTTTATACTTTGAGAACCGAAAGGTGTTTTACTTTTGTAGGTTATTCAATCGAGGATATCTTTTCAAACTACAAAAGTAGCCGGCTCGTAACGTCAAATCACCAGCAGATATGGCTTTTCACTTTCCTCGCTTTAGTCCCGTAAGATTGTGTCGAAGTCGCTGCGCTTCCATATCCGGAAAACTGGAACGCTAAGCCTCAACGGTGGTTTCCACCTTATTTTTCAAGACACAACCGATGGTTTTGGGACTTCCAAGAGAGTTAAACCGTTGTCCTATGTCCATATTTCAACGGATACTTTCCGAGTGACTCGGAAAGCCATTATCAACGGTCACGAGAGGACTCTCGGTCAGCAGATAAAGATAACGGCTACTCTGCTTGGTTATCTTTAAATAGAAGCCACTTCACAAGACTTGAAGAATTGCCGAATCTATTGTTAATACACATACTTGAGAAAAGTCATTGTATTTACTTCCAATCTTCTACTTACAACTCCCATTCCGTAATTCTTTACTCTCCGAGTTGTAAAGTCTTGTACTTAGTTACAAACTCTTCTTACATTCTTTGTAAGGTCCCTTGACTAAGCCGTAACGGTTAACTCGAGCTTAGTTGTCCCTAGCTGTAAGGGTTATCTCAGCTAGGAAGTACTAGATCGGATAAGGTAACTTCGAGTCTAGGAAAACTTGTATAGAGTTGTCCAAGGGAGCAACTCGGGTTCGATCGGTTTACGGTATTTTGTGGACTCAAAATAGTGGATTTGACTTCGTGTCCGGATTGACACGGGCCGTGGTTTTCTGCCCCGGGAGGGTTTCCACGTAAAATCTCTCGTGTTCTCTTTCGAGTTCATTCTAGACTCGGACGACCTTACTCGTACTTGTTTATTCCGATTCATTGCTTTTTGAGTCCAATCTTTTCGACCCCGTGTTTAGACTCGAAGCTGTCTTTACCTCTTTTCTGTCAAAAAGAGTGTGTTTTCGCAAAGAATTTTCTATCACCCTATTCACCCCCTCTAGGGTGACTCGGACTCTCCCCGAGCAAACCTTCATTTAGTTCTCAAATAATTGTTTTTTAAAGGTTGATAATGATGATATTATTATTTTTTAAATGAGTAAATTACAATACACGTACACATCTTAATGAAAATTAAACTTTGGTCATTCTTATGAAACCACTTATTCTGATTCTCAAACTTTGGTCATTCTTATAAAACCAATTATCCTATCAATAGGGTACGTCTAAGGAACAATATTTATCATGTTATTATACATATAAAGTGATTTATAGCAAACAAATTAGAAAAATATATTAATTTTCTAAATATTATGTTCTCACACTAATTAATAAAAAATAAACCAATTGACTCACTTACACTATAGATTATGTCAAAATTTGTCTTCATATGATCATTATAACATGTAGCTCTCTTAATTTTCAGTGTTTAGATGATGAGAGTGTAAAGGGCAAGTTAGCCTTGTTTTGTTCTTCCCAAATAAGCTTACCATCATCTAATTAAGTATGCCCTATTGACTTATGACTTGTAGAATCAATGTAAAGATTTTAGAGTTTGATATCAGAAATTAGGCTATTAATAATACATGTGACTTTCATACATTTTTCACATATATACATAATTATAAAAAGTACATGAAACACACTAGTTCACATTTTGAAAATAAAACACACTAGTTTAAATTTTGTTACAACTCATTCAATCATATTATCAAATAAGGCGTATAATTACTCTATAAAATATAATTTTGCTACTTTAATATTTTATTATCCTATTGACACTATTTATATTAGTTTTTTGTAATTTCTTATATCATAATAAATCTTGTCAACACTTTATACAATTATAATTTAACACTACTGTAAATCGACTTGTCAGTTAATTTCTCCAGTTTCAAGCACCAGTGGTGTTGGACAACAATTGACTCAATAATAAATATAGTTATAACCTTAGAGGTGAAACTCAACAGATCCTCCCCTTCCACAAAAAAAAAAAAAAAAAAGAAGCAGAAGAAGAGGATAATACATAATATAACTTAAAAAATAAGAATACACAACTAAGATAGTTACTTACCTCTATGCAAACTTCAAGAGACTGAATAATATGAGTGGACTTTAACTTTGATTAGTTAATCCCACCAATTTTGAGTAAATATCAAGCGTGTTGGACATCAATTTTGGCTAATAAATACAGATGGTTGTAGAAAACAAACTTAAAAGCTCCAATTCCCTCGACCCTAAGAAAAGGATTAAAAAAACAAACAAACCTGGACCAAGATAATTACTTACCCAAAAAATTATATGTAGATATTAACTTTCATAATTGGAAGAAGAATACCCTTTTGAAGATCCATTACAACTGTTAAAATCAACAAAACATTGTCAAACGGAGGAACATCACCTCAAGTCATCAAATCCCAAAAGAACCTATGTCAAAAATAAAGGAAAAAATCATATGAACACATACTAATCTATCCTATGATGATATATGTTAAAATCATATAAATAAAAATCCGCCTCCCCCTTTTTTTTTTATTTTTGTTTTTGTTGGGGATTCCTCAGCAGTCAAAGACGTCAGGGCTTGATTTCTGCATCATCCCATGGAATTGTAAGATCAGCTTCAACAGAGACAAACTTCTCAAAATCATCCCAACCCAAATTGCTAGTCAAATCCATAACTTCATTGCCGCTTATGGGAATTTCCCATGGCTGATGATGATCACTCATTGAGCTGCTACTCATGCTTGTATTGAGGCTGTTCATCCCTGTTTCCTCAAACCCATTTCCATTTGCTTCCCCTGTATAATTGTAGAGATTTGGCGATCGATTTGATGAAATCGAACATGGGTTGCTCTCGAAAATCCCCAAATTTGAGTATGGGAATTGTGGGTCTTGATCGTTCTGGAGGACAGAGAGAGTGGAACCCAGGAAAATTCCGGCGTTGGCATCGTTCAGGCTCTTGCTGTTGAAGATGATGGAGCCCTCTGGGAGAGAAGATGGGGGTTGCCGACCAACTGTTAGATAAAATGCCTCTGAGAAGTTCTTGTCACCTCCTAGTGTTGTAAGTGGGAGGCCAAGCCTTGGCTGTTGTGGTGGTAGTGTTGTGTTGTTATAGTTACTACTTATGCCACTAAACAAGGCAGCGGCGGCTGCGGTGGTGTTGGTGGTTTTAGAGGCGGTTTTGTTGACGGCATTCGATGTCTTGAGCCGTTTGTTCTTCCGGCCACCACCAACCGGAACATTCCGGAGGGTGCCACCTTTGGTCCAATGCCTCTTACATGTCTTGCAGAAATGCCTAGGCTGTGACTTATTGTAGTTGTTGTAATAGCAAAACTTGGTGTTGGTTGAATCACATCTTGGGCACTTCAATGGCTCAGATTGTTCTTGTTGCTGTGATGGTTGCCTCTTCACTGAAGGGGGTTTTTGAAGCTGATCCAAGTTGCCACCTTCCAATAAGCCTTGATGATTCCAACCGTGCCCATCACTTGAAATTACTTGCTTTGAACTCAAACCCATCTCGGGAAAACCTCCAAAAACTGAAGTCTTATACCTCCAATTAGTTAAGAAGAGATGCTAACAATTATTTCCTGTATATCTTTGATGATGTATGAAATCTAGCCTTGGGATCGCAGTATGAGAAGGGAGTTGTGCTTGAAGAATAACAAGAAGAAGATAAGGTAGTGTGAGTTTCAACCCAAAGAGGGACTTGAAATGAAGAGATATAAGAGTGGAGAGAGAAGTTTGATGCAAGGAAATGGGAAGGAAGATGAGGAGAAGTGAACATGTCTAAGATTCTCTTTCTCTATCTATATCTATGTTTTTACCCATCAAAGCCTATCTGTAAATGGAATTGTTATATGTAAACAGACAAGGGAGGGGAAAAACATTAAAAAAAATAGCTTTTAGCTTAAGGATGTTTTCATTGGTGTTAGAACAAAAATTATAGAGTGCATCATGGTGCATTGCTTGTTTATAACATGGTGCAATAGAGACACGCCATCATTCTAAAGACACTTATAAAATGGGTATCAAATTAACACTATATAAGTCGACCCAATCAGATGGAATATATTTTTTCTAATATCTTCCATCCGATTGCGCCATATCATGTAAGTGTTAATTTGATGTCCATTTTATAAATACATTTAGAATTATTGATGTGATTATGTATATAGTAAAACTTGGTAAAAGAAAAGGTTTTATAATAATTTGATATGGTTATTTGCATTATCAAAGATTCATTTTCTTTTAAGGACAGTATTTTAAGGACATCATTAGTAATTACTCGCTTGCCTTTATTGATGAAAAATGAAAAGTTTATCGTAATCTTTATGTAAATTGCATCCCTGTTGTGCATAAAATATTTTTCAAGATGAACGGACATATTGGTGCATTGTTTTTACTAAATATAAGCATGCTTTACTCGATCATAATTTAATTTATGATAATTTCTTTTACAATAATAAATGTTAAAAGAAAGTTAAATGTATCTTTTACAAGAGCATGAATTTAGTTTGTGAATAATATCCGTATATGGGTTATATAAAAATCGTACTATCAAATGATTTGTTCTTATACATACATACATAAATACATATATACATACATATTATATATCAAACATGTGTAAGGCCCCAAATTCTCTATTATTAGTTATAGAGCATGCATTGAATTATCATTATTTTTATGAATATATAAAAGAAAGTGTAAACGTTAAAATATTGATCATGTAAAATGTAAACACAAATACAAACAAATAATTTGTAACAAAACAAATATGGATTTTCAGCTTGGAGTCATAATGCAAGAGAATATCCATACTCAAATTGACTTCATGATAAGGATACAAAAACACTCTTAGAGAAAGTTTCAAGTTTCATAACCCTATGATTTTTTAGAGAAGCATACTTTGTGGCGAATTTGATGGCACACTGCAGTCATTCTTATCCAAATCTTTCATATGAACTTTTAGCTATGTATTTGAATTTTCTTTTATTTTTACAAAAGATGATATAGGAAAAACTCTTTTGAGAAGAACTGTTTAAATTTTTTTGTATATTATCCTTTCATTTAAAAAAATTACTTTCATATTAAACTACTTGCACAGTAACTTTCTACCGTCTATTTTAAAATTTTTTCATAGATAATCCAAATTTTAAAAATGTAATCTAACTAGAAAAATATATTTTTTGAGTTAAATGTTATCTAAATTTTTACGTTTCTTTAACTAGGCTAATGAAATTTAACCTCAAGAGTCAATTTTTGGGTACAATTTAGATAATGGAGCATATGCATTCTAAACTAATGTATATTAATACTAATATCATTTTTGAAAATTGATAAGCAGTACAAATATACATAGATAAATAATAAAAACGAGAGAAAGGTTGTTTGTGACAACTAATAGTCTTTATTTTATGAATTATGTTTTTTAGAGTTGTATATATCTAAGTTAGAATATTAAAATCGATATTAAAACATAAATTATAATCTTTGAAAGATTTATTTTTTAACTTACTAACTTGAGTATATAATATGCATTATATATTTATGTCCAAGAGCCGTATATAAGGTATAAAATAGTACATGGTACAAAATCTTTAGAGGGCGGCTAGCTTTTGTTTTTGTTCCCCAAGTCTAAATGAATAGTTGTCACTTTCATCCATCAATTACCCTACTCTCACTCCATGCCCACAATTTTGAATTTACAGTACAAAAGGCCAGTAGGTACTACTTGGAGAACATAAGATTGGGAGGAGGTGGATACTTAGTCATGAAGGTGGCCATGTGGGCATCTGACACGTGGACAAAGAAGAACCCTTGATAGTGCCTTGTTTGTTTGGCCATTTTGTTTGGACAGTGAAAAAGGGGAATTATAGGGCAACAGGATCTCCATGCAATCCCATGAAGCAAACAGATGAATTAGGAAAAGGGAATAAAAGGAGGTCACAAGAGAGGAAAGGGTCGGTGGTGATGACTGAGAGAGAGAGAGAGAGAGAGAGAGAGAGAGAGGATTGCCTCATGGAAGGCCAAGGGGGAGGGGGTGGGAGGGGGACGACTAGACTACACTAGGGGAAGGTGGGGCCCAATAATTGGTAAAGTGAAAAATCAATGTATAGTTGGCATCATGTGAACCCTCATGGGTTTGTAAACCTTAATTTTTGTTAAGTGATGTGATTAGTGAGGGATTTGTATTAACTGCATCATTCTAGAGAGTCGTCAAAATAGTTAATCAAAAACCTTGCTTTTGAAGCCTTTATGATGTGTTCATCCTAATCTTGGTTAGAATCTATTATGCTGCTTATGGTGCTTGGAGCCATGCATATGACTTTGCTTAGACCATCCAATCTTATGCATTCATGTGCTACTTCGATTTTATTAGACTTTGACAAGGGTGGTTAAGAATGGAAGTGAAACTTCTACCATTTTCATCCCTTTAAACATTAAGTTTTAATTAGTGATATTACGAAAAAACAATTTTGAACTACAAGTACATTTATCGCTCAGACATTTTTTTCATCATACATAATGTTAAAGCTACTAATATTATACGTCACAAGCTTGTCGCTTTACCTCCGTCGCCTTAGATCATGGCTGTGAATTTTGGAAACCTCTGAAGTTAAAATAAATGAGTTGCAACCATTTTTGTCGCTTTAATTTTATTAGGGGCTACAATTAAACTAATATATTGTTAAATGTTTAAGAGTAAGTTTATTATACTCTATAATATTTCAACTCAAACATATACAAAATTATATTATGAATGTTGATAATTGAGTTCTAAACACGTCTCTCAGAAACGCCATAGTACTTCATCAATGAAAAAATTTCCTCAAAATGTTATAAATTAACGGTTATGATTTATTACTATTTATATATATTTTAACAATTTTAGTTATTTTAAAATATATATAAATATAACTAACTATTTATTTGTAAAGTGCACACCCGCAACTTCGATATGATCCTACTAAGGTGAGCAAGATTTAAAGAGTTATATATATAGACGAGTCTTATCTCGCATATGTTATTAACATATAAGATTAATTCTAAAAGACCAAATAATAAATTGTTATAAAATATAATGTATTTTGAGGATTTTTTAAAGATTTGGTAATACGAGTAAAATAAACTAAAATTAAATAAAACCAAAATCTTACATACAATATTTGTGGCATGCACCACATGTGTAAATAACATGCCGGTATGGATTCTTAAAAGCATGGAAAAGAGACTAACCTTTAGCAAGCAAATAAGTATTTCTATTGATAAGAAAAGCCATGCCAGGTTTCCCTAGTGAAAGCCTTCAATTGGCTCAATGGATGATCAACCATTGAGGAAAACAGAAGCATCTTCGTGAAAGTCAATCAGTTGAATGAGCCATAAGTTTTGTGAGGGAAATTTGGTACGTACTATTAAAACCCAAAAAGGAAAAGTTAGTGGGTAGGTTGTTTCACTCCTAAAGAAAGCTTAAGATTTAAGTAAAATAAACAAATGTATGCAAGTGAAGATGGGGAAAAACAGAAGAAAATTAAGCATGTGATAAATTTGTTCTAATCTTTCTTTCTTGTTTTAAAAAATTATTATTGTATTAACTAATCTTTCTTTTTCTCATGGATTTAAATCGGCTGTCGCCGGTCCCCAATTCTTCCCACCACAAAGTCCAATTTCACTCATAGGCTAGTCAATTGGCCCCCTTTGAACAAGAAATTTTTTGGGAATTTTAAAAATGTATTTTTGCCGATTAAGTTAAGCCTCTAATTTGAATATATCAATATATGCTCAGGCTGCTTTGTACTTAGAGAAATGGAGATAGAGAGTCAATGCAAGTGTGAGCAAGGGTAAGAGATGAAAACCCCCACATGGAGAACATAACCCTAGTGAGACAACATTAGATGTTGTGTGTATCTTACCTTATAAAAGACTTCTACATTGTTTTAATCGAGTCCATCTCGTTCAAATACCTATATATAAATTAATATTGTCAAAGAGAAATTATGATGCTTATATTAATAAAAATAAAATTTTTGAATGAAAATAATACAAATTTTGGGTATTGAATAAAAAGTAATATAAACATTTTTCTTGGATGTTAGTAGTATAAACTTTAACCTTATTTAATGTCAGCAGAACACGGGTTACGTGACTCGGCGGGACAATGACGTAGCAAGTGAATGCGCTGACGTGAACGGCGGAGTTGAAGATTTGATTTTGATTTCTTTTTCTTGGTCGAATGAAGGTTTGCTTATGTATCAATGCAAATAAAAGAGTCAAAGTCAATTTCAACTCCGACGTCTATGTCGTGGACTTCACCTGCAACGTCATCGTTCTTCCGATTCACATTCCCTTAATATGGTGGCATTTTATTAGTATCAAATAGGGTTAAAGTTCATACTATGGACATTGAAGAAAAAATTGTATTATTTTGGTCCAATATCCTCAAAGTTCGTGTTATTTTCATTTAAAAATCCATAAAAACACATGAAAATTGTGTAATTTATTTTATTTTAGTAAGCTAAATATTTTAAAAAATTTACCATTTTAACCCCTCTATTTCTTATATGAGACATAATAATTTATATTTTCCATCATGTTATTAGTTTGGTGTATTTTTAGCCAATATATTTAAAATAACTACTTATTAATTTGAGTAGCTTTAAACAAAAGAAAAAAAAACACAGAAAGAAATATTAATCAAAAATTTTTTTAAAAAACTCATCTCATACAAAACTCAATGTCAATATATTATCTTAAAAAGCCACCTAACACTTCTTTTCTTGGTTCTAAAGTTACAAAATTGTAATTAAACAATTATTCACAAATATTTATACACCAGGCTTGTAAACAGACTCCAGGATTTAATTAAAAATATTAAATTGTACTCATGGAATTATTGAAGTTATATATATTTGATAGAAGAATTATTGAATTTAAGATATAGTGGATTACATAAGATAAAGAAAATCTTGGTCGACTCGTTTGTCAGCTAACGCGGCTCTTTATGACTTGTCTATCAGAACAGAATGTTTGTCGGAATACACTTATAATTTTATATATATATATTTCACCTTTTTTATAATTAGAGTTGATCCTTTTATTTTAAGGAAAAAAAATAAGAAACTTCATCAGAACCAAGTACCAAAAAGTATACAGAATTCCATCAAGTAAAGGTAGATCCAGAATTTTGTTTGTATTTTTTATAAGATGATATTTGGTACAACAGTATAATTTGTAGGATTTTTCAAATTTTATACACTAATAATTTTTATAGGTGATCAATTTAAAAATCAGGTTTGGTGTGTTTGGTTGAAGAGATTTTCCCAAGAAAATATTTTTCATGGGAAAATGAATTTTCAAGGAAAATCAATTTCTAAGGAAAATTATTTTCCACTCACATTTTCCTTTGTTTGGTAGAAGAAAAATAATTTTCTAAAATAGTTACTTAAGGCTCTATTTGATTCTAAGAAAATTAGAAGGAAAGAAAAAGAATGTGGAAAATGAATTTCTTTCCCTTGTTTGAATTGAAGAAAAAGGAGAGAAAAAAGTTTGATGGAAAAACTCATGGAAAATTTTATCAATTGTGTTTGGTTGTGGGAAAATATTTTCCACTCAAACAAACACACCCTAAGGCTCTATTTGATTCTAAGAAAATAGGTTGGAAAGAAATTAAATGGAAAAAAAGTTATGAGGAAAAAAGTTATGAGGAAATGAATTTTTTTCTTGTGTTTGGTTCAAGGAAAAATAGAGGGAAAAAAATTATAATTCTTGTCCAACATCTTACCCATCTACCACATTGTCATGGAGAGAGAGAGAAAATATTTAATAGTATTGATTAATTGAGAGGAGAGAGAAAATTTTTAATGTTCTTTCTTAATAGATGTCTCTTTCTTTTCTCCATTTCTCTCTCTTTGTGAGTTTTTCTTCCATTTTTCTCTCCATTTTGGAAGGAAAATATCAATGACTAAATTGACAAAAGTTTTCATGAGTTTTTCCATTAAAATTTTTTTCTTTCATTTTTCTTCAATTCAAACATGGGAAAGAAATTCATTTTCTACATTTAGTTTCTTTCCTTCTAATTTTCTTAGAATCAAACGGAGCCTAAATGTTTGATAATTTCTCCAACTACTAGGTGTTGTGGACACTCGTTGGATAAAGCTTGAATCCAGAAAAAAATAGCAATGCATATAAGTCAATTATATGTTTCAATTTAAAGTTAGTTGGTTATAGATGGAGTAACTCTCAAACTTCATATTTTTATATATTTCTTTTCAATATATTTTGCCACTTCATCTTAGCACGAGTTGTTGATAATTCGGAGAGTTATTCACTTATATAGGATAAATGGATTTATAAACTTAATACATTTGAAGATATTAAATGACGAAATTTAATGTAATTTTGTGATAATTTTATATTTTAATCTATAACTGTTGAATAGAGATACATTGATTTATAAAGTTGTCCAACAATTATTTGATGTTTGAGAACGATATGTAACCAAGGTTAATAATCATGACAATGCTTCAACTTTGGAGACAATCAACTGTCCGAAAATTTTGCATAAGAATTTGGAAAAAGTTAGAAGATATGAGCTCAAGTTTAGCTTCTAGAGTGAATTATTATGTATTTTGTCCGAGTAAATATTTATGTTTCCGGAGAAACCTGAGTTGATGAGGTGGATGATGATTCGGAGAGAGGAAGGATTTACTCGCTATGGTTCCGAGGACGTGGCACGGGCGATCCGAGTCGAGTGATGACTGCTCGAACTCGCAAAGGCGAAGCCCGGGTGGTGGATCCCGGGAACGCCCTCCGACGCTCAAGTTAGTATCCGATTTGATTGAAAGGATCGAGGAGATCTTCCTCGATATGCGTGGGGATTCCTTGGGGATCGAGAAATTTTCCAAAGATGGAAGATTCTCGGGACGAATGCGGATGAACACCGATGAACTTGGTTGAATGTGGATGAGTGTTGAGAGCTTTTAGGAAGCTTAGGTGATTATCGAAAGATCCGATTTCTCCTCCAAGTGAGCATAAAAAGCCCCTTTGGAATGTGTCAAAGATGAGTATTTATAGGAGGTTTTAAAGGGGTAAAATGGTACTTTTACCATGTGTTAGGGAAACCTTAGCCTTAGTGGGCTTTGGGGCTTTTACCTGGCCCATTAAGGATCGCCTTGGGCCGATTCCACCCTTATCCAACTGATTGGGCCCAGCCGGCCGGTGACGTGTCGTTTGAGCTGGAACCATCCGGAAATACCCGAATCATTTAGCCCCTCACGTTCGGCCCGCACGCCTCCCGAGGTGGGTAGTTGGAATGTGGAGCCCATCCTGAGATGCCTTTATGACCCCAAGTTCTTATAAATAGGAGGTGAGCCTTGAGAAGGATTGTCCATCTTCACTTCTTCATTCTCTCCTCTCTTTTGACTCGAAACAATGACTCGCTGGAGAGCTTCCTATTGGGTACGAGAAGTTGTGCCCGGCTTCAACCGAGCGGAGGCCGAGGAGGCAGCGATCGAGTATTGTCGGCCGTCCTTTGTCTTGGAGATGTTCTACCGACTCCTCATCGATGACGCTCGTGAAGATGGATTTGATCGACGATCGTGCCGAGGGTCTCAAGTTACTTCGAGCTGCGCTCCGCTTTGAGTGGGGTATTCTTGAGGCTTGGGTGGAGTGCAACTACGATCGTATCATCGAGCGTCAACCGGCGAGCCTTTATTTTTGGCGAACTCCGCCAACAAAGATGGAGCCGCTCTGGCGCCGGCTCGTCATCCGATCCTCCCTTGGAGAGTGAAGAGTCGATAGGTGGCCCTCTTACTTCTCTTTACCATGGCTGGCGGGACTTGCCTAAGGAGAAGGGAAGGATCCTCCCGGCGGAGAAGGAGGGGGATCTTCCGGCGGAAAAGAGGAGGGAGCTTCCGGCGGAGAAGAAGAGGGACCTCCCAGGCGGAGAAGAGGAGGAACCTTCCATCGGAGAAGAGGAGGAACCTCCCGGCTGAGAAGAAGAGGAGTCTTCCGAAGGAGAAGTGAGGTAGCTGGTCGTTGCTCGTCCTTTCGTCTGGGGTGACGTAATCGTAGCGTAGTATCTGTAATCGTGGTGTTGTAGCGTAGTGTCTTTATCTTTAGACGCTTTCCTTTCCTTGTAATAGTGCGTTGCGCGCTCTTGTTGTAATGAATGAATGAATGAATGAATGAAGTTCGCTTTGTTAACTATGCTCTTCTTCGCTTTCTGTCTTGTCGTTGACGTTCGTTGTGAAGAATGGTTTTTCATAGCCCCTTGGACTTAGAGAGTAATTGCTGAGCAACCTTTCAGCTCTCGGAGGCTTGAGAGTGCTTGAATATGGATATCTCGCTAGGAGACATCCCACGGGAGCGTGACCTCCTAACTTTCGGTTAGGAGTATAAGTGCCCATGACGGAATGGGTCTTTGCACGACCTTTCGATTCCCGAAAGTTCGAAAGTGCGTGAGTGCCCATGACGGAATGGGTCTTTGTGCGACCTTTCGATTCCCGAAAGTTCGAAAGTGCGTGAGTGCCCATGACGGAAGGGGTCTTTGTGCGACCTTTCGATTCCTGAAAGTTCGAAAGTGCGTGAGTGCCCATGACGGAATGGGTCTTGCGCGACCTTCGATTCCCGAAAGTTCGAAAGTGCGTGAGTGCCCATGACGGAATGGGTCTTTGCGCGACCTTTCGATTCCTGAAAGTTCGAAAGTGCGTGAGTCTCGCTAGGGAACATCCCACGGAGAACGCGACCCCCAACCTCCCTGTTGGGAGTGCAAGTGCCCATAACGAATGGGTCTTTGCGCGACCTTTCAGCCTCCCGGAGGCTTGAAAGTGCTTGAGAGATAGCTTCTTGAAGGGTATCACCTTATGGGGCTAAGAGTGCGATTTTCGGCTCCCGGAGGCCAAGTTGTCGCCGAGAGCAAACCGACTTCGAACCCCAAAGGATAGCCCCTTGTGAAGGCATAGATGTGACTTGTTAACCGCCGGAAGCTAAGTCGTTGCATGACGAGCGTTTGGACCTTGCTCGTGTTGTTTTTGCGATTCTTGCAAAAAATTTTTTTTTTTTTGACTCCTAAACCCGACCCCTAAAGACGACTCCTAAAATCGGTTACTCGCCTTGCTCGCTTGTACTCCTCCTTCCGGCCCACTCTCTCGCTAGTTGCTTGGGCTCGCTTGCTACTCCGGGCCCCCTCTCTCTCTCTCCTCTCGCGGCCCACTCTCTCCCCTCGGCTCCCTTCTCCCTCGCTGGGCTCGCCCCCTAGCCCATCTCTCTCCCTCCCCTTCGGCTCTCTCTCACTCCCGCTGCTATCTCTCCCCTCCCGGGCCCGCTCCCCTCTCTCGGCCCACCATTTCAAACGCCCCCTCCCGCTCTCTCTCTCTCTCCTTAACCTAGCCCCTGCTGCGCTGCTGCTGCCGTCCCCCCTCTCCTCTCGCCTCGTTGCTTGCTTACTCTGCTCTACTCTCCCTCCCCGCTGCTGCATTTCGCCACCGACCCAGTACACCCCCACTCTCGCGGTGCTACTCGCCCCACCCCCACCCCGGTCCCGACTTCTCCCCTCACTTTCACTTACTTCACCCCCTCGGCCCCCTCTGTTTGCGGCTACCCCCACCCCGCACTGCACTCGGCCGGGCCACTACCCCAGAGCCGACCGCCTAACTCGACTCCGGGACCGAGCGCTCGCCCGGCCTCGGAACCGACCCCTCTCGACCCCCTCGCACACTCGCTCTCTCTCTGCTCACACGCTATCTCTCTCCCCTCACGGCTCTCTCCGGACTCGGTCCCGCTGGGACCGACCCTCCCCTCCCCTCGCTCTCTCGGCCCTCTGCTCTCGGTGCTAGGGCTCGGTCTCGAAGAGACCGACCCCTACCCCTCCCCTCCCTCGCTCTCTCGGCACTCGCTTCGGCTCTCTCGCGCTTGGACTCGGTCTCGAAGAGACCGACCCCTCCCCTCCCCCTCGCTCTCTCGACACTCTGCTCTCGGCGCTGGGACTCGGTCTCGAAGAGACCGACCCTCCCTCCCCTCGCTCTCGCACGCTCGCTCTCTCTCGACTCACGCTCTGCTCTCCCTCGCTCGGGGTCGGGCTCGCCGAGACCGACCCTTGCCCCTCACCCCAAAACCGACCCCCTTTCCTTACCCGGACTCGGTCCGGCCGAGACCGACCCTTACCCTCACTCTTGCACTCTCGCACTCCGCCCCCTGCTCTGGACTCGGTCCCGCCGAGACCGACCCCTCGCCCACACTCTCGCTCCCTCCGGCCCGGACTCGGTCCTGCCGAGACCGACCCCTCACCCCGACCTACGAGACCGACCTCCCTCCCCGACCCCGCCTAAAACCCCTAGCCTAGCCGAATTCCCAGAAAAACCCTAAAAACCCTAAAACCCTAGAAACCCTAGCCTAACCCTAGCCCCAACCCTGGAAACTCCAATTTATCTATTTTTATTTTTTATCCGCTGAGCGGGAAACCAGGAATTTGTGAATTCGAATTCGAATTTCGAATTTTAAAATTCGATCTTGTGCAGGGAGATGGTACGATTGTGGCCGATTCGACTCATCGGGTAGGGAGCTCTATATAACCCGTCTCTTGGAGCTTCTCTTCATTATTCACAAAACAATTCTCCAAGGGAGGTAGAGAGCACTTGGGAGGAGCCTTCAAGCTAGACTCGGGCATTCATCACCTTCACTGAATTTTGAGGTATATCTTCGAATAACCCACTTGTAGTTTGAATATTCAAGTAGATGCATGCCTTAGGATAATGGGTAGCTCCAAGGGTACTGTTGCGAGCCATTATGATAGTTTATCGAGTAATTGTGCCTCGGGTAGAGACTCGTTGTGCCCCGTGGATAGATGTAGTTATGATGGTGTCGTAGGGGGAGTCTCTAGGAGTGGCTGCGTCTGCCGACTTGGAGGTCTCCGTAAACCTTGATAGTCACCCCGATGTAGCCTCCCGAGAGTTAACCGTAGCTAGTCGCGTGCCGTGGCGGCAGGTCTTGGCGCCTAGCGCAGCTTGCGGAGGCCATCCCTTTGGCTACGCTACCCGCGACTTCGATTCCGTTTATGAAAGGTCCCCCACTCCCGGCCTCAATAGCTGTTCCCGTGAGGTGGTTTATCGCTGGGAGGTTAAAAGGAGTCGTGGTCTTCGAGGACAGGTGACATTTACGGGTTGTGCCTTGCAGGATTCCGATAGCAGGACTATGGCTAGGATTAAGACCACTTATACACCCAAGACCATGGATGAGCTCTCGCGGGACGGGTATTCCAAAGGTAACTCCCCGTCCTTAGATACTTCTTTAGATGACGAGGCCCTCTCGTCCTTTACGCCACTTCATGGGGCGGAGGACTTAGTTGAGTCGTTGCTCGAGAGGTCGGACTCTAGTGATGGTCCGGGTTCTCACTTCATTGATCCCCGCTTGCGAATGACATGGTACGAGCGTCAAGGCTCTTCGGCCAATATCGCATCCCCGATAGTTATAGGATCCTGGTTCCGTTGGAGCGGGACACGGTCAAGTCCCCCTCCCGGGTGTCGCGCCTTTATAAAGCGACACTCGATGGTGGGGTGCGGTTTCCGCTCCATCCTTTAGTTGTATCAATATGCAATAAGTTCAACTCGGCCCCGACCCAGATTGTCCCCAACTCGTGGCGCTCGATTTGTTCGTTCATTGCCACATGTGAAATAAAAGACCTCCCCGTAGCTTAGAATTGTTCTCCCTCCTTCATGGCTTTCAAAAGAACGTCTCGTTAGATGGTGAGCGAGGGTGGTACAGACTTTCCGAACAAGAGAGGATACATGACCGCCTTGGGTAGGACTTCATCGATCCATAGGTGGAAGTATGAGTTTCTCTTTGTAGAAAAGTTGGACGGGGAATGGGATGTCCTCGCTTGGAGTGATGAGGAGGAAGTCGTCAAAATGCCCGGTTCTCTCCGCGCGGTTTATCGTTCCGAGGTGTACGCCGCAACGGAGTACTTTCGCACCCGAGAGGTACCCCATCCAACGATTGAAGGAAGGAAAGAAAGGCTTCCTTCCCACTGGCTTCCCAAGAGGGAGTATTTCAAGAAGAACTTGTTCCTTGTCGCCGCGGGATCGGCTCTCGATCCGAAACTTCCACAGGGTACTTGTCCCACCTCATGCTTGTTTTTGTTCATGTTTCGAACCGACTCGACTTTGGTTTGTTTTTGCGAGATCAAGCAAGGGCTCTCTTATCCAAGGCCATGGCCGGGAACTCCTCACGTCCGCAGGATGATCGGGATACGGGTCCTCCTCCCCAAGGCAAAGACGCCGCAGACAGAGGCAAGGGGAAAGCATCGGAGCCGCGTTCCTCAGCTGTCGATGTCCCGAAGGTCGGCGTTTTCAGGGGAGCGGCAGTAGACCTCCCACGGTGAGCCTTACACTCCTTGTCAAATCTTTTGTATTGAACCTTTGATTTTCATGCTAACATTATATTGTTGTCATAGGTTTGTCCTTCCCCGGCCGAGAAAAGTCAGCCGTCGCCTCGATTCAAGCATTAAAGTGGGAGGCCAAGCGGTACGCGGGTCATCTAACTCGAATAAGCGTTCGAGGGACGCTTCGCACCTCTCCTCCCCGAGGGAGTGACTCCTAGCACAAGCGGCAAGGAGGTGTGCCCGGGCCTCCGGTCTCGCCGTTTTCGCAGGCTGAGCCGGAGACCAAGGCCATCTTGGCGGGCAACCTTCCGAGGACGTACGGAGACGGTTCTCGTAAGAACGTTGCTTCTCCGGCTTCCGCCGCATCGGTCACTGCGGCTGAGGTAATGCATAACTTTCCCTATACTTGTATTTTCTTTGCCTTTTGGATTCTAACTCCTTTATTCCACGAGGCTCTCATCAAGGTTATGGAGGCCATAGAGTCTCGGTCCTCCTCATCGAGTCTTCGGGAGGAAGTATCTTCTCTTCGGGGCTCTTTGAGGAAACTCTCGAAGGAGAAGAAGGATGAGGCCGATCGATTCCGAGGGGAAGTGAGCAAGTTAAAGGCCCAGCTGGGGGCTTCCGGGAACGCGAGAGGGATATGAAGTCACAACTTGAGACCACGAAGGCTGAGTTGGAGGTCGCTCGAGGGAAAGAGCGAAACCTCGAAGCTCGCGTTGAGCTGCCCGCGAGAAGGCTCGTAGTTGGAGGTCGCGCTTTGAGTCCGCACAGGAGATAGACGCCGCAGCTAGGGATGCGTGTAACACCCCAAGACCCACCCTAGGAGTATTACACCGCCGGAGTTCCTCAAAGGAACTCCCAAGGCTCGCTCCGATGTTGACTTAGCTATCTTAATCCAACTTAAGGGTACGAATTGAAATTCTCCTCGAAGGTTAGAAGTTTCCTAAAAATTCGGCGAGTTCCGTTTGAACTATGGTCCAACTCATAGGCTAAAAGCCTTAAAACCCGCATAAAATTCACAATAAAACTCAACGAGCCACACGCTCGGAGTACACAACTCAACGGCCACACGCCGGAGTATATTCACAACCACAAAGCTTACATTGCAAACTAGTTTACAACCCAAGTCATGCATTCAGCAAAAACCGATTTACAACCACTTAACATCAAAATTGCCGGAGAAAGAAATCTCCGGCTTGTCGGAGCTACTAGTTCGGTCTCCTTACATACGTCCGACTTACTATACATTACTGTCTATTACATAAATAGCCGAATAGATACAATATGCTAAACATGAAACACATAGACTTGATCGCAACCATAGTCGCCACCAAAGACAAGCATCCGGCCGTTCGCCTCGGGGTACCTGCAACCGGGAGGGAGCGGGGCAATTTGTGGGGGTGAGCAATAAACCACGGGCTCACCGGAGTCATACACCCTTAAAAGGAAATTCTTTGTACATAATACACATAATAATTAAATTGGCGAAAACCTAATAATGTAATACAAATCCATATACTTTCAATGAAATCTTTTGCAATGCAAAGTTCAAGATTCTTTTAATTATTGAAAAGCACAAATTCACATTCATAAACAATTCTTTTCGGGTTGAATCAACTTTTCGGGCCTTCGAGGATTCGAACTAGCACTTCTTTCATCTCGTGGCGCGACCCCGACAAAAGGCTCCCGGGACCTATCTTCGGGAAGTCTCGGAGCGGGCATCCTGCCTCTGCAGGACCCCTGTTAGAGTCCTTCCCTCAAAGGTTCTAGCTGGGCGTTCCCGGCTCGACCCCTTCGGTATGCTAAACAATCCGTAGCCTGTCGATTCAAAACTCTTTGCACATACTTATTCATCACATTCACATACAGACTTTCTCAAATCGATTTCACATCAAGGTAGGCGTGACACCGTGTGCCACCCTTCTAAATTCACTTTTCAAATCTAATTTACTTTCTCAAATACTTTTGCTTCTTTAGAATAGAATCACGTTGGAAAGACGCTTCACAGAAATCACATTCAAGGGTCATTTCACGTAAATCACAAAACTTCTTTCGACTACTTGAAAGCATCACATAAGGTAAACACATAGCACGAATAGTCACCATTCAATGCAAGCAATCATTCCCAACTCTTTTCCAACTGTGCCTTTCTCAATTCATCGGTTTAATACGATTATTTCCATTTTCCGGGCCACAATAACCACAAGTACATATCACTCAAGTTATGTTTCAAGTTCGTCACAATTCATTGCCTTTTGCCTCACTTACTCAATTTACACTTCTACTTTATAACTCAACTTCTTTTGCCCGTATTCGATCGCACGACTCTTGCTCTCACTTTATCGCTTAAGTCTTTTCCGCTGTGCTTAACTTCACACTTGATTTCATCCCAACGACCGAGATATGTTCTACACTCATTTTAACCTTAGAATTCCCAACTCATTGTTTTTACGCCTCAATTATGCGTCAAGCAAGATGAAGTCATGTCCTTCCTTTATACTCAAATCATTATTTTCCAATATTCATTGTTATCTTCCAAAGTGCAAGAACTTAGAAAGTCTCTATGGTTTAGCTGAAACATCGATTCACAATTTACTCCCAATTTACCGCTTCTTGTCCCTAAGTGCCATTTGAGATCATCACCATAATCTTTATACCTACACAACCTAATATTTTCAGTATCTCATTTCAGCCCTAACTAACCACTAAGCTCCTTCCAGCTTCTGATTCGGACTTAACAATTCCATTCGATTACTCATAATCTGATTCAGCTCTAGCTTCGCTCCATCACATATACATTCAATAATCACAACAAACTCATTTGGGTTTCGAAATTACTAATAATTTAGAGTGTAAGGCTACCCACCTCGATTCAGGGATTGCAGCTTGTGGGTTGCTATTCAGCTCCCCTGTTTCCCTTCCTCCTTCCGTTCCTTCTCCCCGCTGCTAGCCTCGGTTTCGCCGCCCTCCTCTCGCGCTGGACACCGTCGCCGGTCGGCTGTCCTGCGCTCACCGGCTGCCTCCTTTAGCCCTCGCGTTCACTTCTCTTCCCTGGCCTCGGGTTCGCCCTTTCCTTCAGCCCTGGCCGTCCCTCGCGTTCGCCGATCGCCTCTCCTCCGTTCGCCGTGAAGCCCACCGGCCTCCGGTGGCTCTCCTTGCTCTCGCTTGCCCTCTCCCGCTCGCGGTGTCTCTCTCTCGCTCGGGCTCTCTCTCTCTCTCTCTTGTTTCCCTCGGTTCTATCCAGCCTCCCCTCCCCTGCTTTCCTTTTCCTCTCCTCCTCTCTTTCTCTAATTTCGGTGGTTACATCAGGTGCAGCCAGCACTCGCTGCAGCGAGTCCACTAATCCTCCCCACAATTAACTTCTCTTTTTCCCTTTTTTTTTTTTTTTTTGACAAAGGTCTGCTCGAATTCTAACTCAAATAGCAACGGACGAGCAATTACTTTTACTAATTAGGCTATATAACACACAAGCACATAACAAGCACATAAAATAAATTACGTAAAAATATACTAAGCTTAATTTAACTATAAAATCAACCTACTCAACATTCCGGGTCTCACATTTCTTCCCTCCTTTAAAAAATTTCGTCCTCGAAATTTAGATACCTGATGCAAACAAAGCGGGGTATTTCTCTCGTATCTCATGTTCTCGCTCCCATGTCGCTTCAGCCTAACTTATGGTGTTTCCAGAGTACCTTGACATACGGGATAGCTTTAGTCCTAAGCTTCCGTTCTTGCCTTTGTAGGATGCGGATCGGCTTCTTCCTCAAATGTAAGGTTCTCTTTAACCCTCAATGGCTCATGTTTGACGACGTGCTCGGATCCGGCACGTATTTACGGAGGTTAGATACATGGAAGACCTCATGAATACCTTGAAGGGCGGGTGGCAAAGCCAATCCGTAAGCCACCGGACCAATCCTTTGCAGGATTTGAAAGGGTCCCATGAATCTAGGGCTAAGTTTACCTTTCTGCCCAAATCTCGGGTTCCCTTTCAGCGGAGAGACTCTTAAGAACACGTGATCCCCAACTTGGAACTCTAAGGGTCTCCGCTTTAGGTCCGCATAACTTTTTTGTCTGTCTTGGGCTGCCCGCAACCTTTTTCGTATTATTTTGACTCGCCTCGTGGCTTGATCTATCATTTCAACCTTAGAGAGTATTCTTTCTCCCACCTCATTCCAACACACGGGTGTTCGACACCGACGACCATACAATGCTTCGAACGGAGCCATATTTAGACTTGCATGGTAGCCGTTATTGTAGGCAAATTCAACTAATGGCAGGTTGTTATCCCGTGTACCCATAAAATCCATGGCACATGCTCTCAACATGTCTTCCGGAGTCCGAATTGTACGTTCTGTCTCGCCCATCGACTCCGGGTGGAAAGTCGTGCTTATGTGGAGACTTGTACCCATTGCCTCTGGAATCCATGCCAAAACTTGGCAATGAACTTACTGTCCCGATCCGACACGATGCCGAGAGGAACACCGTGAAGCCTTACTATCTCAGCTATGTAGAGGTCGGCTAGTTGATGAGACGTGAAAGTCGTCTTGATTGCAAGGAAATGGGCTGACTTGGTCAATCTATCGATCACCACCCATATGCAATCATGTTGCTTCGAGTTTTGGGTAATCCCGTGATAAAATCCGTACCGATACCCTCCCACTTCCATTCAGGTATTGGTAAAGGTTGTAATAGCCCTCTCGGTTCTCGGTGTTCTGTTTTGACTTGCCGGCACGTGAGACAATGAGCTACAAATTCTGCTATGTCCCTTTTCATTCCTATCCACCAGAAATGACTCTTTAGGTCATGGTACATTTTCGTACTTCCAGGATGAATTGTGAATGTCGAATTATGAGCTTCTTTCATTAATTCTCCTTTTAGCTCACCGACATTGGGCACACATAACCTTCCCTTATACCAGAGCGTTTCGTTCTCAATGCTAAATTCCTTAATCCGATCCTCCTCTACACCCCTCTTGATTTTCATCAATTCTCGATCCGAGCTTTGAAGTTGTTTGATCCTCACTACCAAGGGAAACTCCAATTGTATAGCCGCTAAATAACCTTGGTCGCTTGGTAGTACCACCTCAACATCAAACTTTTCTAGCTCCCTTATGAGTTGATCCTTACTCGGTGAGTAAACAAGCTATCGACCCTGTTCTTCGGCTGAGGGCATCCGCCACCACATTTGCTTTACCCGGATGGTATTTGATTTCCATATCATAATCCTTTAAGAGCTCTAGCCATCTCCGCTGCCTCATGTTCAATTCCTTTTGCGTAAAGATGTACTTGAGGCTCTTGTGATCCGTATAAATCTCACACCTTACACCATATAAATAGTGTCTCCAAATTTTTAGCGCAAAGATTATCTGCGGCTAACTCCAAGTCATGGGTTGGGTAATTTTCTTCATATGTCTTAAGTCGTCGTGATGCATAGGCAATCACTTTACCCCTCTCGCATCGATACGCAACCGAGTCCCTTTCCCGAAGCATCACTATACACAACAAATCCTTCGTTCCCTTGAGGATTGCTAAAACCGGGGCCGACACTAGCCGTCTCTTTAGCTCTTGGAAGCTATCCTCACACTTTTTAGTCCACTCGAACTTGTTACCTTTGCGTGTTAACAAAGTGAGAGGAAGAGAAGTTCCGGAAAAGTTTTCCACGAACTTACGGTAATAGCCCGCCATACCTAGGAAACTTCTTACTTCAAATACGCTCGTGGGCCTTGGCCAATCCACTATGGCTTCTATTTTAGCCGGGTCCACGGATATGCCTTCTCCGGATACTACATGTCCCAAAAAGTGGACTTTCTTTAGCCAAAACTCGCATTTCTTGAGTTTGGCGTAAAACCGATGCTTTTGCAAGGTCCGAAGTACCACCCTCAGGTGTTCTTCATGTTCCTTTCTACTTTTGGAGTATATGAGGATATCATCAATAAAGACCACCACGAACTTATCGAGGAAAGGGTGAAACACTCTGTTCATCAAGTCCATGAAGAAGGCAGGGGCATTAGTAAGCCCAAATGGGAGAACTAGGAACTCATAGTGACCATATCGTGTTCTAAAAGCACTCTTAGGGATATCTTCTTTCTTGATCCTCAACTGGTGGTAGCCCGACCTTAAGTCAATCTTTGAGAACACAGATGAGCCTCCAAGCCGATCAAAGAGATCATCTATTCTTGGGAGTGGATACTTATTCTTAATGGTCACTTTGTTCAATTCTCTGTAATCAATACACAACCTTAGGCTACCGTCTTTCTTTTTCACAAAGAGTACGGGTGCTCCCAAGGTGAAACACCTGGTCGGATTAGTCCTTTATCCAAGAGCTCTTGCAATTGGACCTTTAACTCGGCCAACTCCACCGGTGCCATTCTATACGGTGTCTTAGATATAGGTATAGTGCCTGGCACTAAGTCTATGGTGAACTCCACTTCCCGTTCCGGGGTAACCCCGGCACCTCTTTAAATATTTCTTCAAATTCCCTCACCACGGGTATATCTTCAACCCGAATCTCCCCGATTCGGCTAGTTCCACAAAGACACAAGTACCCTTGATATCCCCTTTTAGCATTTTGCATGCTTGTACTCGCGGAAACGAGAGGAGTCGTCTTCTTAAGGCTATTCCCTCTAAACTCCAACCTTTCTCCCTCGGGAGTTAGCATGGATACTAGAGTCTTATTGCAATCTATGACTCGCCCTGTGCTTTGACAACCAATCCATCCCAAGGATAATATCAAAATCTCGTATCTCCAATTCCATCAAATCTGCAGAAAAGATCTTGCCATTTATACTTAATGGGCAATCCCTATACATCACATCAGTTTGGGCTACTGATCCTACCGGGGTTGCTATGCGAAGTCTAGCATTCACCATCACGAGTTTACATGGCAACTTTTTAGCAAATCCGAATTCACAAATGAATGGGTTGCTCCCGAATCAAACAAAACATAGACATATAAGTTGTCGAGGAGTACCGTACTCGCCACTACGTCGCTGGGGTTTTCCATTTCCTCGTCGACGATGCCAACATTGTTAAGGATAACCGCGTCATTGTTGGGGTCCTCCATTCCTTCTTCGTCTATCAAGTCGTAGACTCTTCCACCTACCCGGGGTTTCTTCCCTTCCTTTCGTTCCTCGGATACAGGTTGGCCTTGTTGTAAGGAGGGTTGAGGGTTATACTCGTTGCCTTTGCCCAATACCCTGGTTAGTCCCGGTTTCTTGGGGGCAATGTGCGATGAAGTGTCCATATCTTCCGCATTTAAAGCATGGCCCCTTTTCTCCCGTACATGTTCCCGAGTGACGGCGACCACATTTTCTGCACAGACTGGCGATCATCCCCTTGAAGGGCTGTTGGGCTTGGGAGGAGCTACCTCGTGTGTCGAACCTTTTTGCAGCCTGGCCGGATTGTGAGCCGGTATCACCATACCCGGACCTCCTTTTGATTTGAAGTTGGGCTGTCTTTAGCGCCGCACTTTCATTTAGCGCCCTTTCGATTTTGAAGGCCCTCTCGGTACATCTCCCGGAAGTTTGTGAAGACTAGGCCAACCACTTTATTCTTCAACTTCGACCTTAGCCCATGTTCAAACCTGTCCATTCGCATCTCCTCGGTCGCCACCTGGGAGGGTGCGAATCGACTCAACTCATTGAACTTGGCAGCGTATTCCACCAAACTCATGTTTTCTCCTTGCTCGAGTTGGAGGAATTCCTGCTCCTTACTCCATTTAACAGCTTTTAGATAGTATTTTGTGCCCAGTAATTCCTTAAGTTTCGGCCAGGTTCGTGCCAGTTCACCCTCACGAGGCTTAACAGTTTGCCACCAAAATCGGGCTTCATGTTCAAACCGGTGGGTGGCTAATTGTACTTTAAACCGCTCCGGGCACTCCATCACCTCAAAGAGACCCTCCATCATCAATAACCATTCCTCGTACACCAACGGGTCTATCCCTCCCGCAAATTTAGGGGTTTCAATTTCTGAACCGGCGCACCATTTCCATCGCTGTGGGCCCCGGTGGTGGAGGGGGTAGAGGTAGAACTTGTTCTCTTCGCGGAGGCATCTAGAGTGATCAAAACAAAACGATGCCGCAGCTAAGTGTGTGATTGCTATAAAAACCTATCGGAGGGATGCCTAACTCAAATGCGTAAATACCTATAACGACTAAAAGATAAGTAAGGCAGCAAACAACGCACATATAATCACATAGGGCACACCAATCATATGCTTTAAGACACGAAACCTAGTCGGAGCTAAATTGGGTGATCCTAATGCTCGATACCATAAAATGTAACACCCCAAGACCCACCCTAGGAGTATTACATCGCCGAGTTCCTCAAAGGAACTCCCAAGGCTCGCTCCGATGTTGACTTAGCTATCTTAATCCAACTTAAGGGTACGAATTGAAATTCTCCCCGAAGGTTAGAAGTTTCCTAAAAATTCGGCAGAGTTCCGTTTGAACTATGGTCCAACTCATAGGCTAAAAGCCTTAAAACCCGCATAAAATTCACAATAAAACTCAACGAGCCACACGCTCGGAGTACACAACTCAACGGCCACACGCCGGAGTATATTCACAACCACAAAGCTTACATTGCAAACTAGTTTACAACCCAAGTCATGCATTCAGCAAAAACCAGATTTACAACCACTTAACATCAAAATTGCCGGAGAAAGAAATCTCCGGCTTGTCGAAGCTACTAGTTCGGTCTCCTTACATACGTCTGACTTACTATACATTACTGTCTATTACATAAATAGCCGAATAGATACAATATGCTAAACATGAAACACATAGACTTGATCGCAACCATAGTCGCCACCAAAGACAAGCATCCGGCCGTTCGCCTCGGGGGTACTCCGCAATCGGGAGGAGCGGGGCAATTTGTGGGGGTGAGCAATAAACCACGGGCTCACCGGAGTCATACACCCTTAAAAGGAAATTCTTTGTACATAATACACATAATAATTAAATTGGCGAAAACCTAATAATGTAATACAAATCCATATACTTTCAATGAAATCTTTTGCAATGCAAAGTTCAAGATTCTTTTAATTATTGAAAAGCACAAATTCACATTCATAAACAATTCTTTTCGGGTTGAATCAACTTTTCCGGGCCTTCGAGGATTCGAACTAGCACTTCTTTCATCTCGTGGCGTGACCCCGACAAAAGGCTCCCGGGACCTATCTTCGGGAAGTCTCGGAGCGGGCATCCCGCCTCTGCAGGACCCCTGTTAGAGTCCTTCCCTCAAAGGTTCTAGCTGGGCGTTCCCAGCTCGACCCCTTCGGTATGCTAAACAATCCGTAGCCTGTCGATTCAAAACTCTTTGCACATACTTATTCATCACATTCACATACACCTTTCTCAAATCGATTTCACATCAAGGTAGGCGTGACACCGTGTGCCACCCTTCTAAATTCACTTTTCAAATCTAATTTACTTTCTCAAATACTTTTGCTTCTTTAGAATAGAATCACGTTGGAAAGACGCTTCACAGAAATCACATTCAAGGGTCATTTCACGTAAATCACAAAACTTCTTTCGACTACTTGAAAGCATCACATAAGGTAAACACATAGCACGAATAGTCACCATTCAATGCAAGCAATCATTCCCAACTCTTTTCCAATCAGTGCCTTTCTCAATTCATCGGCTTAATACGATTATTTCCATTTTCCGGGCCACAATAACCACAAGTACATATCACTCAAGTTATGTTTCAAGTTCGTCACAATTCATTGCCTTTTGCCTCACTTACTCAATTTGCACTTCTACTTTATAACTCAACTTCTTTTGCCCGTATTCGATCGCACGACTCTTGCTCTCACTTTATCGCTTAAGTCTTTTCCGCTGTGCTTAACTTCACACTTGATTTCATCCCAACGATCGAGATATGTTCTACACTCATTTTAACCTTAGAATTCCCAACTCATTGTTTTCTACGCCTCAATTATGCGTCAAGCAAGATGAAGTCATGTCCTTCCTTTATACTCAAATCATTATTTTCCAATATTCATTGTTATCTTCCAAGTGCAAGAACTTAGAAAGTCTCTATGGTTTAGCTGAAACATCGATTCACAATTTACTCCCAATTTACCGCTTCTTGTCCCTAAGTGCCATTTGAGATCATCACCATAATCTTTATACCTACACAACCTAATATTTTCAGTATCTCATTTCAGCCCTAACTAACCACTAAGCTCCTTCCAGCTTCTGATTCGGACTTAACAATTCCATTCGATTACTCATAATCTGATTCAGCTCTAGCTTCGCTCCATCACATATACATTCAATAATCACAACAAACTCATTTGGGTTTCGAAATTACTAATAATTTAGAGTGTAAGGCTACCCACCTCGATTCGGGGATTGCAGTTTGTGGGTTGCTGTTCGAGCTCCCCTGTTTCCCTTCCTCCTTCCGTTCCTTCTCCCTGCTGCTAGCCTCGGCTTCGCCGCCCTCCTCTCGCGCCGGACACCGTCGCCGGTCGCTGTCTCTGCGCTCACTGGCTGCCTCCTTTAGCCCTCGCGTTCACTTCTCTTCCCCGGCCTCGGGTTCGCCCTTTCCTTCAGCCCCGGCCGTCCCTCGCGTTCGCCGATCGCCTCTCCTCCGTTCGCCGTGAAGCCCACCGGCCTCCGGTGGCTCTCCTTGCTCTCGCTTGCCCTCTCCCGCTCGCGGTGTCTCTCTCGCTCGGGCTCTCTCTCTCTCTCTCTCTTGTTTCCTCGGTTCTGTCCAGCCTCCCCTCCCTCGCTTTCCTTTTCCTCTCCTCCTCTCTTTCTCTAATTTCGGTGGTTACATCGAGTGCAGCCAGCACTCGCTGCAGCGATCCACTAATCCTCCCCACAATTAACTTCTCTTTTTCCCTTTTTTTTTTTTTTTTTGACAAAGGTCTCGCTCGAATTCTAACTCAAATAGCAACGGACGAGCAATTACTTTTACTAATTAGGCTATATAACACACAAGCACATAACAAGCACATAAAATAAATTACGTAAAAATATACTAAGCTTAATTTAACTATAAAATCAACCTACTCAACATTCCGGGTCTCACAATGCGTCTCTTCGGAAGCTTCTTGTGTTGGTTTCCCGGCTTTGAGCGAGGAGGCGGAGGGGCTAGAGCAGTGGGTAGCCTACGCCAACCTTCTTTACTCGAGGCCTTTGCCTCACGATCGACTCTCCGACCGAGGGCACTCCCGAGGACGGTGAGATTCCTCCCGCGGACGGAGTTGATGATCAGGCCGGGCGGCCCCGAGGAGTAGCCTCCATTCCTCTCTCCCTTTCCCAATCCTTAGGATTGCTTTTGATGGCTTGCATGCCATGTGTTTTTGGGTGGCCTCGCGTGCCGTATAGCTTGATACTTCGCTACTTTGGGTTTGTTTTGCCTTAAACTTTCTTTCTTGGGTATTCCTTGCTTGATGCTTGTTTGTGCGCTTACTCGATGTTTATTTGATGCTCGCTTGGATGCCTATTCAGCGCTTTGTCCGATGCTTGATTCGTTGTCTCTTTTGGTTGTTGCCGATTTTCCTTGTCGTTTCTTGTGTATGATTATCTTTTGACTTTGGCAATTTTTGGCTATCTTAGGGGATTGCATTAGCCCCTAGTGTTGCCCCCAAAATCGGTACAAGCAAAACATGCAAGAGTAGAATTTTACAAAGTGGTTGTCATCAAAACTAACGACAATCCGTACCCTTTCTTCTAACTTTAACTAAGTCCGAGGGAATACAACAAGAGGGACCGAAAGGTTGGAGGCCTTAGGGGTTCGAATTAGCCCCTAGTGATGCCCCCAACTTCGGCTAAGGTAAAATATACAACAAGAGAGATTGAAAATTTAGTTGTTCTAGGGATCGTATTAGCCCCTATTCACATTCCAAAAGTCGACTTATAATAAGACATAAGTCGCAATGTTGCAGTAAAATGTGCTCATTGTATTAACATAGAGAATCGAAGTTCGTTACAAGAGAGAGATAGGAATGTATGCCCCCGTTGAGCGCTCTCGAAAAGTCGCGTCAATCGTGGTTGATTCCTTTACAACATTTGTTGGGACCCGGCTGGGTGGGTCTTTAAAGAAAGGCCCCCACGCCAACCGGTAAGCTTTTACCGCATACAAAGGTCGCTTCCCAGTACTTAGACGAAGTACTTCTTCAAGTTGCTGCTATGCCATGCTCGGGTAATGTCCGCTCCTTCGAGGGTGGCCAACCTCGTAGGTCCCCGGGCGGACTACCTCGTGAATGATGTACGGCCCTTCCCAATTAGCCGTGAACTTGCCGTGTTCCGCCGCCTTTCCTATAGCTTCGGTTTTTCTCAAAACCAAGTCACCAACTTCGAGATCCCTCCCTTTCACCCTTCGTTGTAGGCTCTTGCCATTTTCAATTTGGTTATGGCCTCACGGAGATAGCTATCTCCTCGAACCATCTGGGAGCAAGTCAAGGGCCTCCCGAGGGCCCTATTGTTAGACTCCTCCCGAAAGTTTGTGAGGCGGTGAGTGTGAAGGGTTATTTCGACAGGGAGGACGGCTTCCGATCCGTATACCAGCATGAAGGGCGTTTCTCCGGTGGTCGACTTCTCTCGTGGTCTTGATAGACCATAAGACAGCTGGCAACTCCTCCGCCCACTTTCCCTTGGCGTCGTCTAATCTCTTCTTAAGGCCGTTCAGTATGACCTTGTTGGCCGACTCGGCCGACCATTGGCCTGGGGATGGGCCACGGCCGTGAAGCGGGCTTGGCAACCATATTGGGCGAGGTAATCTCGCACCTTGTCGGTGTCGAACTCGCCGCCCATTGTCAAATATCATTGCCCCGGGAACACCAAACCGGGTGATTATGTTCTTCCAAATGAATTTGCGCACTTCTTTCTCGGTGATCGAGGCAACGGCTTCCGCTTCTATCCATTTAGTGAAATAATCCACCGCTACGAACAAATATTTGCGCCGACCCGTGGCTTTTGGGAATGGTCCCAGGATATCCATCCCCCATCTTGCAAACGGAAGGGGCGATTGGATAGGAGTCAACTCGGTAGGCGGGCGCTTTGGCACGGGAGCAAACTTTTGGCACTTGTCGCATTTTCTCACCAAGTCCATCGAGTCTTCTCGCAAGGATGGCCAATAGTATCCGGTTCGTAGGGCCTTTGCTGCGAGCGCCCTTCCGCCTATATGCGAGCTACACACCCCTTCATGGATTTCTTCGAGAACTCTTCGACCCATTTCCGGAGGAATGCAATGGAGCAGGGGTTGGGAGTGTGCCTTCTTATAGAGTGTCCCTTCGTAGTAAACGAACCATTCAGCTCTCTTTTGACATGTTCTCGCTTCTTTGGTGTCTTGCGGAAGTTCCCCTTTGATAGGTAGTTGATGACGGGATCCATCCAAGTGTTGCTCCTGTCCAGCCACATGGTTTCTTTAACATCAATGCTTCTTTCTCCAAGGATCTCCCATTGGATCTTCTTTGGCTGTCCGTCGGCCGAAGAGTCGGCGAGTTTGGAGAGGGCATCGGCTTGTCTATTTTCCGAGCGGGGCACATGAAGGATTTCGAAGTGCCTGGAGCCGTCCCGCCGCTTCTTTGACCTTTCGACGATATGCTATCATGTCCTCGTCCCGTGCCTCGTATTCTCCATTCAGCCGGGAGACTACAAGTTGGGAGTCGGAGTAGGCCTTTACAGAGCTCGCTCCCGCCGCATAACAGAGGTCTATGCCTCGCTAGGAGGGCCTCATATTCTCGCTTCATTGTTGGAGGCTCCGAACATGAACTTAAGTGCGTGTTCGAATTGTTCCCCGTTGGCGAAGTGATGACCAGCCCCGCCCCACTCCCGTCTTTGGTTGCGGAACCGTCTACGTAGAGGGTCCAACATTCATCTTGGGATGGTAGGGGGTGACTTGGGTGTGAGCATTCTCGCTATAAAGTCCGCCAATGCTTGTGCTTTGATAGCTCTTCTGGGTTCGAACTCCAGTGCCATATGGGGTTAGTTCAACGGCCCACTTCAAGCATTCTTCCGGAGCTTTCGAGCTTCGTAACACGTTCTTTAATGGTTGGTCGGTAAGGACCGTCACTTTATGTGCCTCAAAGTAAGGGCGTAGCTTTCGCTGGCCAATAGGAGTGCGTATGCAAATTTTTCAATCACCGGTAGCGAAGCTCTGCGCCGGTGAGTGCATGGCCGACATAATACACCGGTATTTGCTCGTTCTTTCGCTCCACAAGGAGGACCGCACTTATTGCTTGATCCGAGACGGCAAGGTAAATGAGTAGGGGCTCCCTGAGTGGGACTCGGCGATTTTGGAAGCTGGGCCAAATACGTCTTCAACTGGGAGAATGCTTCTTCCGCTTCAACGCCCCACTCGAACTTGACTCTCTTTTCGAGCACCTTAAAAAGGGTTGGCATTTGTCTCGCGGACCTTGACATGAATCGTCCGAGGGCGGCCACGCACCCTGTTAATTTTTGAACCTCCTTGATAGTCCTTGGGGACTTCATGTCGAGCACAGACTTGCACTTTGTCTGGGTTTGCTTCTATCCCTCTCGTGATTGATCATGAAGCCTAGGAATTTTCCAGCCTTGACTCCAAACGTGCACTTCTTGGGATTCAGACTTCATCCCATACTTTCGTAGGACTTCGAACGTTCTCCGGAGGTTGGAGATGTGATCAAAGTCCTGCTTGCTCTTGACGATCATGTCGTCCACATATACCTCCATGGTCTTCCCAATGAGGTGGGCGAAGACCATGTTGACCAGCCTTTGGTAGGTGGCTCCAGCGTTTTTCAATCCGAAGGGCATCACGTTGTAACAATACAGCCCTCGGTCGCTGATGAAGGCAGTTCTCTCCCGGTCTTCCTTGCACAATGGTATCCGATGGTACCTCGAAAAGCGTCCATGAAACCGAGGAGGGCGTGGCCGGCCGTAGCATCGACAAGTTTGTCGATTTTTGCGGAGGATAGCCGTCTTTTGGGCACGCTTTGTTGAGGTCGGTGAAATCGACGCAAATTCTCCATGTACCGTTCGATTTTTTCACCAAAACGACGTTGGCGATCCACTTGGGGTAGTGGCATTCCTGGATAAATCCTCGCCTCTAGTAACTTCTCGACCTCCTCGGCCATCGCTTGCTCGCGTTCCGCCCCCGCATGTCTTCGTTTTGGATGACGGGCTTGTAGGAGGGGTCGACATTCAACTTGTGCTCGATGACCTTAGGGCTCAACCCGGGCATTTCTTTGGGTCCAAAGGCGAAGACATCTTTGAATTCTCTCAAGAGTCGGATGAGGCCGTCCTCGATCCCTTTGCGAAGGTTCCCGCCCACTTGTACGGAACGATCGGGCGGGTTTCCTCCAGAGGGATGAGTTCGACGTCTTCCGAAGGTGTAGGTCGGTCTCCGCCATGGTCCTCGGTGGTGGCAAAGCAGACCATCATCGCTTTCGGGATCTTGGCAGGGAGCTCTACTTTCGGTTTCTTGCCCTTGGGGTCATCCTTAGCCTTTTCTTCTTCGATCCGCTTCGCCATTAGGGGTCGAAGGCTTACGACATAACACTCCCTTGCTGTTTTTGATCTCCGTAGATCTCGCCTACGGATCCGTCATCAAGCTCATACTTCATGAGAAGAAGATATGGAGTGATGATTGCTTTGCTTTGGTTGAGGGTGGGACGTCCGAGGATGACGTTGTAGGCGGAGGGCACGTCGACCACCAAAAAGTTTACCTCCATGTTTCGTCCTCGGGCCTTGTCTCCGATCCCGACTAGCGAGCGGATCATGCCAAGGGGATGCATCTGCTCGTCCCCTAAATCCAAGGATTGGATTTACAAGGGGGATGAGGTTCTGGGATTGTACTTCAACCGGTTCAAACATTCCGTGGTGATGATGTCCACCGAGCCGCCCGTATCTACTAGGACCCTCCGGACGATAGCGTCTCGAGATTTTCGCGTGATGACCATGGGGTCATCATGCGGGTGGCCAGATCCTCTCGAGTCCTTCTCTCCAAAGGTCATCGCGGGTACCTTCAGGGGTGGAGGTTGCCCTGTGATCGCACTTGTTGCGCACTCCTCAAGTGAGCTTTCCAAGAGGAGGGGTCACGCCCCGGCCAAGCCCCCAGCGATGGTGGCTACGATTCTGGTAGTCTCATCATCCTCGTAGCTCTTTTCCCCTTGTCTTGAAGAGCCTCCCTTAATCCCGTGGACGTCCTTTTTAAGGAAACGGTCTATCTCGCCCATTGTCGGCCAACTCCCCGATGCTTTCTTCAAGGCCCGACACTCAGCAGATGTTGTGCCCCGTTTGTTCATGGAACTCGCAATATTTGTTCGAGGCTCGTGCCTTGGCGGGAGTGGACATGGGAGGTGGCTTCTTGAGCATAGGGTGCCCCTTGATCTCCATCAAAATGCTCCGGGATCGGTGTTGAAGCGGTGGTTCACCTCATTCTCGCGGGGCTTCTTTTCATTTCTGGGATTGAACTTTCCTTCCCCTCCTTTTCTTTTTGCCTCATCCCCTCCTCTCGCGCAGATCTCCGTGGCCTCGGATGAAATCGGCCGCCTTCCGGAGAGCTTCGCAAGGGTGGTCACTTTTGCTCGGCGAGGGAAAATTTGAATCTTCCGCTCCTAAGTCCATTTAAGAAGGAGGCGTAGGCAACTCCGTCTTGGAGGTCGGGGATGAGGACGGCTTCCCGTGGAACCGCCGCACGTAATCCTTAAGAGTTTCATTCCTCCCCGCTTGATCTTGGAGAGGTGGATGCTAGTCCTCTTTTGTTTGCAATCGGCGATGAATTGTGCCACAAACTTCTCACAAAGTTCTTCGAAGGAAGAAATGCTTCCTTGAGGGAGGCCGTTGAACCATTTCTGCGCGACCCCCTTTAGTGTGGCGGGGAAGAATCGGCAGTAGGTTGCATCGTCTCCGTCCCTGCACATACATGTGAGACTTGTAGCGAGCCAGGTGGTCCTCGGGATCGGTAGTGCCGTCGTACGGTTCGACACTCGGGACCTTTACTTTCTTCATCCTAGGCGCCTTCATGATTTTCTTGGAGAAGGGAGTGTTGAAAGTATCGTTGGGTCGGCCTTGAGTCGGAGCCGAAATATGGACGGTGCGGGGTTGATGACGCGGAACCTCCACCGAGAAAGGACTCTTCCTTCTCTCGGATCGGGGTGGGGTGCGCCTGGTCCTCTCCGATTTCTCGGGACCTCTCATAGCCGATTGCCCGGGTGCCTCTCCCTCGAGCGCTCGCGCTCTCGAACGACCGGATCGTCCTTGGTCGTGTTTGAGAGCGTCGTAGGCTCGTTGGGATTCTCGACCATGAGTAGTCGATCGCCTGTGGCTGGCCGTCCTTCTACTCCCTTGGGGTTTGGCCCTCGCTCTCGGTGCTGGAGCATTGCCTTCAAACCAGGCGGAACGCCGGCCGTGGGTGGCGTAGGGGTTGAAGCCGTATGGGATGTTGCGACATTTTCATTGGCTCTATGGAGAGCTCTCTTGGCTTCGATGATCCCCTAGCGTCTCTCTCCTCATAGTGCCTCGTGGGCGGGCGTTTGGTTGTTCAGGAATAAGTGTTGTCGAGGCCTCGGTGGGCCGTGGCTGGAGCCACATGGGAAGGCATCCCTCCCGAGAAGTGGCCAACAGCTGACCTCCCTGTGGGGTTGCGCCATACCCGAGAGCTGGAGTATAATGGAAGGGCATGATTGGCATGCGCCTGTTCCATAGTGGCTCGTACTTGTTCTTGCACTTGTTGTGCAACAGCTTGTTTTAAGGGTCTCGATTAGGTTCCGGAGAGCCCCTAGGGTAACGTACCCCTCCCAGCTGGGTGTGGCGGTTGCCGGCAGACCGGTGAGACGATTCTCGCGTCCTCGGCTTGAGGAGCGTCGCGGGATTGGCCCCCGTAGGCATGGAGCGGTTAGGGTGTGGGACTCGGTGGGTTGTTCGTGTCACGAGTCATCTTGGATCGAGATCGAGTGCCACCGGCGACCATATGCTACCTTCCTCCCCACGGACGGCGCCAAACTCGTTTCCGGAGAAACCTGAGTTGATGAGGTGGATGATGATTCGGAGAGAGGAAGGATTTATTGCTACGGTTCCGAGGACGTGGCACGGGCGATCCGAGTCGAGTGATGACCGCTCGAACTCGCAAAAGGCGAAGCCCCGGTGGTGGATCCCGGGAACGCCCTCCGACGCTCAAGTTAGTATCCGATTTGATTGAAAGGATCGAGGAGATCTTCCTCGATATGCGTGGGGATTCCTTGGGGATCGAGAAATTTTCCAAAGATGGAAGATTCTCGGGACGAATGCGGATGAACACCGATGAACTTGGTTGAATGTGGATGAGTGTTGAGAGCTTTTAGGAAGCTTAGGTGATTATCGAAAGATCCGATTTCTCCTCCAAGTGAGCATAAAAAGCCCCCTTTGGAATGTGTCAAAGATGAGTATTTATAGGAGGTTTTAAAGGGGTAAAATGGTACTTTTACCATGTGTTAGGAAACCTTAGCCTTAGTGGGCTTTGGGGCTTTTACTCGGCCCATTAAGGATCGCTTGGCCGATTCCACCCTTATCCAACTGATTGGGCCAGGTCGGCCGGTGACGTGTCGTTTGAGTTGGAACCATGCGGAAATACCCGAATCAATTTACATACATGTATTGTAGATATCTATCAAATTTACCCTTTTATCCAAATGAATCAGAAACACAATTACCAATAGAGGAGTTAAAAACTATAAACCAAAAAAATATAACACCACTATAATCAGCTTGTCATGGAGCTTAACTTCAAAAATTAGTATATTTTTTTTCATCAACAAAAATTAGTATCATAATCAGCTCAACTATAAATTTAAATATGAAATAAATAAATAAATATCATAATAGCTTTATTTAAGCTATATGTTTTTTTTTTCCCACAGAACAAGTTATAGTTAACTTAGATGTTAATAGAACAAGTAATTAAGTCCCTATTACCACCTGATCCATCAACTAGCTAGGGAGTTCTTATATATATATATATATATATATATATATATATATATATATATATTTAACGGTTAAGATTTACCCTTGCCAACCCACTTTCTTCAACCACCTATCTCTCCTTTCTCTCTCTTCAGATCCTCAGCAACCAAACCCTGCAGCACACATTCGTCGGAGTGCCACTGTGCTCAAAGAGTAAACTAGCGGCCGACAACTTGCAAGCGGTTTTTCGACGACCATAAGTGATTATAGTTGGCAACCCCAAACCTCCATTGTTGCCTGAAAAATTAAACACCACCATTTGTTGGGTTCACCTTTCAGGATTTTCGTTGAATTCCGGCGGCAAAATTGGAAAATCCGTGGTTGGGTTTTTCCAGCGTGATTGCTGATAGTTGTTTGGGAGGTGAGCTTCAAGTTCGTGGATGCAAAGGGGGTGTAGCGGGGAAAACGACGGCTGTCACGAAGGCTGCCGGTCGACGGCGAGCCACAATCACTGTTCGTCGTCCGCTAGTGAGCGTTGTGGACGCGACCCTTAGCCTAGTGTCGCCTGTGAGAAGAAGGTGGGTGGTTAAGGGGAGGGAGACATGAGTGATGTCGCAAAAATCAAAATTCTTCGATGAAAAATTAAAAGGATTAGATTAAAAATTTTTAATTCTTATTTTAAATGCTAATTCTTAAAGAATATATATATATATATATATATATATATATATATATATATATATATTAAAGGCACTAACAATTGAAGTGTTGTAATCTATGTTATCTATGTTATATATAAAGGGAAGAGGACTTTGTGTTGTATAAATTTTGGTTTTCATATTTATCCCTTTCTTAACTTAAATTTTAGGGTTATAATTGTCACTTACGATTATTATTTCTCCATTTTCCTGCCCCTCTCTCTCATGTCAATTACGGTTATTGTTTTTCCATTTTCCTGCCCCTCTCCCTCACGTCAATTGCTTTCCCCTCCCCCATTGTGCGAGCATAGATTGTTTCCCATGGAAGATTTCCGAAGTTGAAGATAACTGAACAAATGCAAAGTGAAATCAACTCTACTTCGGTCTTAATTTTAGGAGAAAGGAAAGCGAAAATCCAAGACCCTCGATTTGCTCAGTAAATTTCCCCTCTCAAAATCGGTTCCCTCTTGATCGAACTCTTCTCATCTTCATGTAACTCCATTTCTCCCACCTTTGCATTACTTCATTTCTTTCAACCCCTTACCCTATCCGATCTCTCTCTCTAAACTCCGATTAATCAATATCAAATTCACATTCAACCACAAACTCCAAATCAAATTTGAGTCACCGAGGAACTCCGGTGAGAAATTCCACTGTCGATCCGACCGGAAATTCCGGCTCCTCCCCCACCCTCTCGCTCCTCCAAACGTCCTATTCGCAACATACATGTCCTCTCTTTCTCCCCCTCCCCACCCCAATTTAAATTATTCATTGTTTGTAACTCTATCCAAACAATTTACACAAGTAAAATCCCACATAATCAAGAGAGAGAGAGAGAGAGAGAGAGAGATAGAAACCCGGAAGGAGAGAATACGAGAGGAGGGAGAATGCATGTTCCAACGAGAGGTAAAGGCATAATTCGGGCACAAATCAACAATTCAGAAAAATGGAGAAAGAGGCGGAGGAGCGAGTCCAGCGAGATCGGGCCATGGCATAAATAACAAAAGCATGAGCACCAATCGTAAAGTGAGAGCCGGAGAGTGAGAGGTAGCCGAGCGAGCAAAAGCATGCCGAAGAGCAACGGTGATAACGAGCCAGCGAGGAACATGGAGAGAGGGAGTTGGAGAGATAAAGCCTGGCGATGGCGAGAGGGAGCCGGCTGGAGAGCGAGAGGGAGCTGCACGAGGGGAGCCGGAGCAGAGACCCGGAAAGGGGTGAATGAAGGAGTGAGGGCTGTACGGGAGGATCAAGGGCGCTAAATGACAAAATGAGGGTGAGGGTGTTAGGTTAGGGTTAAGCTTCATAATTACATGATCAAGACCTTTTACTTATTACAATAATTTTATATAGGTTCTTATACATAAAATGAAGATGAGGAAGTTAGGTTAGGATTAAAAATAATTGCAATTGAGATAAATTATTAATATAAAAATTAAAATATACTTAGAATAATGTAGAAGAGAATTAATTTGAAATAATTTTGTTTGTATTTAGATGATTTTTTCATTGGCGCAGATTAAATATAGTACATTTTTAGTATTTAATTTTGCTTTTCATTGATATAAAATCAGAAAAATAAAAAATTGGCATGTAATTTTCAGAGATGAAAATATTGTTGCGCCTTTGTTGTTATGTGTGGACTATGCTGTATATTTGTAAAACAAAAATTCATTTTCATCGAGATCTATCTTAAAAGCATACCGACATTATTTAATTTTATTATTAAAATTCCTTATTTTCATAGTGATATTTTTCATCTAACTATATCACGGCAAAAAAGTCATATATTATTATTTAGAATGATTGTTATGTTGGAATACTATACTCATTGAATACTATACTTATATCAATATTGACAGAGCCCTTATTGATCCGAATTATTTTCATCATAAATCAAGCTATTTTTTTTTGTGGATAATCAAGATAATACTAAAACGATATAATTAAAATTAAAAGATATTCAAATGATAGAAATATATATTCAATTTTAAATCCAAACCCTAAAAATCTCGTTCCAACGCATGGTGGTAAAGTTATGATGTAACAACCATATATTTCAATTTAAAGAGATATTTTACTTTGATCTACTATAATCTAAGTTGAAAAAATAGTCCAAAACCTACGTTATCTCGATTACGAGATAGCAATAGGAATTTGTGCAAAGGTGATCGATTACTTAAATTTTTTTTTATGTTGATTGTTTAATAAATGTGTAGGGATAACAAATTTTCGATGAAAAATCATCTAACAATATGCACACACAAAAAAACTAATAACTATATATCTTTGTGTTTTTTACAAATTTTAAAATAATTTTAAACTTCACAATTTAGAGATTCTATGGTCATATATATATATATATATATATATATATATATATATATATATATATATATATATATATATATATATGTATATATTGTGGTAGATATTTTTTTACTATATATATCAGCTAATCTATGTTATATATAAAGGGAAGAATAATATGTTGTATAAATTTCAATTTACCATGTTTACCCCTTCTTTAACTTAAATTTTAATAATAAAAATATCATTATATTATTATTTAATATAATTAATCCCTCTCTATCTCCAATTACCCTCCCCCTCCCCCCTCTCTCTCCAGTTACCTCCCCCTCTCTATAGTTTCCTTTCTCTCTCTCTCTCTATTTACCCATATGCAAGTCCCATTAATTTTTTTTATCAAATTTATTAACTATTTTTAATCTAACATAATTATAATTATAAACATACATGAAGAATTTATTTTTTTATATATAAACTATCATTGGTAATAGGAAAATTAAATACATAAAGTCTAAATTTAATATTTGGACCTTGAATAAATAAATAAATATTATTAATATAAATTACCCTTATAACATATAAAATTTGGATAATTTATTCGTTTTATATATCCATCTATCTAACTATGTTGTATATAAGGCCAAGACTTCTCTATTGTTGTATAGCTTTTGCCTTTTCTTTTTTTTTTTACCCTTAATATAACTTATATCTTAAGGATAAAATAGTCACAAATTATTAGGCCATTAAACTTATCTATGTTATATATAAAGGTAGGACCTTTTTTATTACTGTATAAATTTTAATTTGTCAATTATACCCTTATTTTGCATAAATTTATAGGAATTAGTTACTCATACATCAAAATAATTATTTCCAAAAAACATTAAATAAAAAATTTAATTAAAAAAATCACTCATGTCTAATATTTTGAGAGCACATGTATATGTATATATGATTCAATTTAACTGTGAGTTAATGAAATGATTGGTTTATTTATTTATTTATTTTACAGTTTGATAATTGTGTATAATTTCTCTTTGACTCTCCTTTGGACTTGTTGAAGATTTGCGCCAACAGATCGGCATGGAGTTTATGATGATGTGCATGGAGAATTTGATTACTTTCCAGGTAAGAGTAATATCTATTGTTAAAAATTCAATACATTTTGACCTAAATTTTCACATATGATCCATACATGCTAATATAATGTACTATCTATTAAAGTCCGTCAGTTTTTTTTATTTTTTATAAAAGAGATGAACATGCATACTGTAGTCCGCCAGTACTTTTTACCCATTTTTAATTTACACGAATAAAATATTCTTATCTAATGGAATGAAAAAAGTAATAAAAATCGGATTGTAATTGATCCTCCTCACCCCTACCTCTCTCCCTCACTACATATATATATATATATATATATATATATATATATATATATATATATATATATATATATATATATATAAACTTTAGCCACCTTTGTACTACCACCTTTTATTTTAACCTAAAACCTCCATCAACATTACCTCTAAAAATAATTTTCTTTTTTGATTAAAAAAATTATTTTCTTTTACTGCCAATATACATACACCTCAAATTACAAATGATAGAATAAGTATGTTTCGTTTTTCACAAGTTATTGATTCTAACGTTGATATTTGTGTACTTAATTTTATATATTCTTATGAATATATTAATATTTACTTACCCACTTTTATGGTTAGAGCCCACCAAATATTACAACTTTTACTCTAATAGTAATTCAATTTCTTCTCTTTGGTTCTTCATAATCACTCATTTATGATTTCACTTCTCTAACATGACTCTTATTTTATCTTTAAGACACCCTACAATATTGTTTATCAATATAATCACATGATTTTAGTTCATTTAAACAGATTGAAACAAGTTGAAGCGTACGAGATTGAATGTCAAGGTACCCTCTCCAATTTTCATTACAAGAGTTGACATTCATTTTCTTAGTAACTTAAATCCTTTTATGTCTAATCTATTTTTTATTTTTTATTATTACTTCTTCAT
This sequence comes from Talinum fruticosum, assembly GCA_021018815.1. Lineage (NCBI taxonomy): Eukaryota > Viridiplantae > Streptophyta > Magnoliopsida > Caryophyllales > Talinaceae > Talinum > Talinum fruticosum. The sequence continues at coordinate 2,044,123 of JAITYX010000091.1, read as the reverse complement.
AAATATATCTTTTTGTTTTTACATATTTTAAAGTAATTTTTAAACTTCACAATTTAGAGATTCTATAGCCATGTTGATTAATAATATCATAACACTATAAAATTAATTATTTTCTAAAAAAATTATTTTCTTAGTGCGATTCCTATAGAAGATTATATTAACAAAAGTTTTTAATCTGAACAAAATTGAGTTCCTCCTATATATTTTCTTCCTTTTTTTCTTTCAAATATTAAAAGTGTCTCCTATACTTCTATTGGTGTCATTGCTATTATTTTTAGTTAAAATTTATTATTTTTTAGGATCTTTTAGATAAATAGTCATTTTCTTTATCTTTCTATATTTATTTTACCTATATTTTTTAAATCAAAATAATGTTTCCTTCTTTCATGTATCTTTCTCAATGCTATTTCAATCAGAATAAAATATTTTCACATAGCCATTAGTGTATATATGATTATTATGTTTCCATTTTATTACTCCACCAATAAGTTATCTTATCTTTCACTATAGGTGGTTTTCTTATTTAATCATTAATTTTATTTATCGTACATTTTAATCTATTTTTTAATCAAAGCACTCATTTTAAATGTCCTTTCTTTTCAATTTAATAAATTATACCCTAGCCTAACCATAATAGCTTTTATTATATTTGAATATTATGGTTTATTATGGTTAGGCTAAGGTTCAATTTAATAATAACCATAATATTCAAATATAATAAAAACTATTATGTTTGAACTTAATTTAATCATGCACGTATTACGTACAATTCAAAGCTAGTATGTCAACTATGAAAGGGACCATAAGCCACCAAATCAGAAGACTAATTAATAATAAAATGGAATAGGAATATAACCCCCCCCGGGTTTTGATTTAATTAAATAAGCATACGCATGGTACACTTGTTGACTCTTCTTATTGCTAGGGAAGCTATTTTACTTGATTACTTATTATTCAATTCGCTTTGGATTTCTAATTCTGAAAATCATTATTTGTAATGTACATGTATCATCTTAAAAATGTCTACTTGTTATTCGTTGTAAAGTACTTATAGATAACGTGTTTCTTTTGAAGATCCAGCAAATATTATAAAAATTAGCATAAATAATTATACATACCTAACATCTTACATATTAAAATTTTAACTTGTGTCAGATGGGACTACCAGTTCTTTAAAAATAAATGATGAGAATGCTTTAAGAGGTAATCGGCTGGATTAATAATTCATTTTAAAAAGATAAAATTTATTTAGAAATTAAAATTATTACACTACCCTCAAAGTCCTACTATGTATTTATCACCAAATAAAAAGTTAATTGTCATATGACTACTCAGTTTTCATTTTTTTTATGCAAGTTGGAGTGAAATAGACTGTTTAAGGGAAGCCGGGGATATTCATGATACACTCAAGGAGGAAGTAAGATGAATCATCTTGGCACAGGGACCTGTTTACTCGGAGCATGCGATCAATGACAAGTGAACAAAACACTATCAGAGACGAGCTGACTCTTTACATGAGATAGTTTATCCAAAAACTATTATTAAATTTTAAACTTATGGTGGTGATTGTGATGGTGCTAATAGTATTAATAATAAAAAATTATATTGATTAAATTTAAATTGACATCAATACAATACGATTAAATTTAATTATAGTCTATATTTTTCAAGGCCGAATAAAATGGTACAATCGATTTAGATAATATTTTGATACTGATAAATAACCATAACCAAAGAGACTCCAATCATTATATTCGTACATATATGTATTATGAGAAGTAGTATGTTAAGATATTATCTCCATATATGAAATTATTTATAATGTAATGTTGGACGGGCCAACACAAAGGATTTTCTATGCATGTGGTATTTTTTGGGTTGTGGGTCAGTATATGCAAGCTAGCTAGGACCACAGTTTGTCCTGTCATGATTAAACCAAGGTGGATCATAGATTTCGTGATTAAGCTATATAACATGATTTTCTATTATATGGTGAAGGTAAGTATAAATATGAATGGTCGAGATCGATTTGATCGGATGGTCTAGATTATAGAATTTTCTATATAAACACCTATAAATATACATTAGTGTGGAACATTATCGAACTTGGTGAAAACTTATGGAACAATGAAGAAAATTATGGAGAATTTTGGGTTGTTATGGAGCATTCTGTGACATCTCCTCCTAGGCGACATCCTTGTAGCCTTCTTGTCTTCGAGTGCCTAGATTTGCTCCTTAAATTGCAACAAATTTTGGATTGGCTTATATCTAGCTTCGCTCTCTCATAGCCCTTTCCACTTGATGAGTAGCTCAAGTGTCGGAGGTTTGTTTAAATGATACACTACTTGATCCGCAAGGACCTCCTCCACTTCTTTGTAGTGTTAGACTGTTATGCCCAATGGTGCCCCTTGAGAGATGCCTCTACTTGGATCTACTTGGTCCCTATGATAAGGTTTGAGTACGCTCACATGGAAAACATAATGATACTTAATCTTGGGAGGCAACTCCACCTTATAAGCTTGAGCTCCAACCTTTTTAAGGATAAAGAAGGATCCCTCGTACCCTCGGATAAGTCCTCGATGATGATCACCTAACCTCGAGTGGTTATACATCCAAATGAGGACAAGGTCTCTAGTTTGAAACTATCTTGGGTGTCTCTTCCTTCCGACCCATTTCTTCATCTTCTTGGAGGGTTTCTTCAAGTAAGCCATGCCATGTCGGCTTGGTCATTCCAATCTTTAGCAAACTTGAATGTTGGCGAGGTAGGACCTTTATAACCAATGGCAATCGTACTTGGTGTCAAGGGTTGTTGACCCGTGAAAATCTCTAATGGACTTCGGCCTGTGGACTCTTTCCTTTGCAGCTAGTAAAAGAACTAGGCTACATCAAGTAGCTTTTCCTAGTATCTTTGGTTGGCACGTACGTAGTGACATAATTATAGTTCCGGATAGGGGTGAGCACGGTTGATGAGTACCTTGGAACCGGACCGAAACCGGTCAAATAGGTAAGATTCCGGAATTAGAATCGGTCAAACTGTTTAGGGTAAGGTTCCTAAAATTTAGGAACCTCGTTAAGTAGGTTCCTGTTCCGGTTGTAAAAATCAAACCCTTGAACCGTTAAAAATTCTTTTTGGGCAAATTAGTCTGTTGATTTTAGTCAAAAACTTATTGAACTATTTGATGAAGAGCTTTTTTAGTCAAAAAGGTATTTTGGAATAGCTTTTTAGAAGAGTTTTTATGATTAATATATAAAATCACCGTATCGTCCTTATAACTTGTAACCCTCGCAATACGTAACCACATAAATAAATAACTTATTATTCATTAGTAGCGAAAGACTTGTAAATTGGGAGACGTTACTGCCGTTTTCAAAATGAAAACAAGGCAAATTCATTTGAGCAAATCAATTATTCAAACATGTATAAAAATTTGTATAACAATTCAACCCAAAATTTCTTCATAGAAAATGCAATTTTCAAAACGCCAAGGATCAGCTGAAGAAGAACCATGAGCCCAGAGACCAACAAGTATGGAGTCAAGACAAACAGTCATACATTACTTCAATTGAGTAGCTTCATGTTTTTCTTCCCCTTTAACTTTATGCGTGATTGTAAATAATCTTCCTTATACTTTGCTTCCTAAAATTTTTAATAAACATAAAACAATAGAAGTATGAGTTATAAGCCCGATACGCTACCCTTATAAAATAAAAATTATAAATTATGTGTCATTAAATACGTGCATATCTTGAATCATTTTCCTTGAATAAACGGTATGTAAACTTGTCAATTGCTAATTCACTTGTCCGATTTAGCCAAACTTAGGACCCCTACTGTGAAACAATCAATCAAGACTGAAGACTCATATATTAACTCTAAATATTTTATGAAAGACTTAAGTACAAACTTTTATCTCTCTTAAGTTTTGATTGCAAGTCATTCCGAGATAAATAGAAACTCATATCTAAGTTTTCATCATTGTTTTGAGTGACTCGGATAACACTTTGTTTTATATCTTCTCTACTGAGATATTCTGTCCTACTCGGAATCTACTTAGAACCATCGCATGATCAAATAATTCTCTTAACGCACTTTTTCTTAGTATCGACTATGCTTGCTAAAGTAAACTGAATTACAATGTTAATTCAGTCCTCTAAGTCAATTTATTTCTTAGATGATTATTTGATAGATCAAGTTCACTTTCTCTATTGATTATTCTTCAACTTGATTTTCTAGGAGTTATTCTGAGTCAAGTTTGAACCTATTTGATATTAGACTCAGAATATTTCACTTCTCTTGGCCCAAGATAATTACACTCTTAATTAAGATCTTTGCCTAACCTTGGACGAAAGTATTTTATACTTTGAGAACCAATGTGGTTTGCTTTTGTAGGTTATTCAAACAAAGCTAATCTATCTGATGGAGATGTGCCCAGCAGTGATTACGTACTACAAACCCGAATCCATCCCGGACAAGAATGAGTTGAGCAAGACCCGTTTTGAGTCTCATTGTGAGCGCTAGAATATTTCAGCCTTGCCCAATGTTTCTAAGGCTGAATGTTTTAGCCAATTAGTCATTTATATCTTGGCATTTGGGCCACAAACTTTGCATGGCAGCACCTAAAGATGTCCTCTATCTATTCCAATAATAGGCATCTTGGTATTTGGTGGAGATAATAAATGAGGAAGACTTTTGTTAAAACTTGCAGCTTGCTCATCCAGGATCCTCCACTTTGTTTTGATCATATCTTCTTATCCGAGCCCCAACGACAACTCACGATATATGGATAGAAAGCTGACATCCTAAGATTTCTATCCATACCAAGAATAGCTAAATTGGAGCTGGGAATCGCAAGTTATGAGCATTTGAATTTGATTCAAAAGCTGGAAGTTACAAATCCAGAATGGCACGTGAAGGCCAAGTTCAAACGAGTGTTCGATCAACCTTGGATTAGTTTTTGGTCTCTAATTTTCACAAGGTTATTCCTGGACATGTCTGTATTAATTCAAATTATGGGCATTGTCCTTTAGGCCGGAGATAATGAGAAAATTGGTCCAAGTTTCAAACCTGGTATTTCTGCCGACCCGACCTAACCTATGTTGAATGTTATGGTCATAACTTTTTGCTCACAGCTTCAAATGGGCCGAGCCACATATGGTTGGAAAGCGTATTCCGCAAGCTGTCCATGCATATCTTGCACGTTCAATGTGGAGAAGGGAATCAAAAGTTACAGCCAATCAAAGTCAGAGCAATATCTTTAGTGGAAGAATCTTGTGTTGGACCAATAAGAAGCAAGCTTGAATAAGGGGCAAGCAAATACTTGGCCAAAAATCAATCTTTAAATTCAGCCACATGTTCTAGCTTGGAGAAGAGGCTAACGCAATTTAAGCCATTAATCTTGTATATACTCTTTAGCCTTAGATTGTGCATAGATTTAATTTTGAGCATTATAAATACCCCATTTATTTGGTTGTATGGACAATGAAGATTTTGATGATTAAATGAGAAGTTGAGCTGTGAGCTCGTTTACCCCTTGAATCCTTAATTGTTGTATCCAAGTGTGGAATACTTTGTGGTGATCGATTAAGTCCTTAGGTTCAAAGCTAGTGGTGTGTCTGTATTAATTGTTGTATCCAAGTGTGGCATACTTTGTGGTGATCGATTAAGTCCTTAGGTTCAAAGCTGGTGGTGTGTCCGTATCCGGCCTTTAACCTTTGGTGCCCTAAGATCCCTAAGGTGATGTTTCGTATCCTTAAGGGCCTTGGTTCTATCCGGTTCATTGGGTTTCCAAACCCCATATCTCCCAAACCCCGAACCTCCTACATCCCAAATTTTACCCACCTCTTCCTGAACGAGTTGAGTTGTCCCCCTCCAAATTTCAGCTCAATCCAAGCTCTATCCTAACCCCCTCCTCCGAAACCATCAGCACATATCATCTCGGACTCCTGCCCTCACGGGACAATCTTTTGCCATTAGTTCGAGGTGATCTCGACCTCGAATGATTCCCCTATTTTTACCACTTCTTCCTAACCTCCCCAAGAGTTCCCCACTCAAAAATCACGTCAAATTCCATCACAAGCATCCCCTTTCACTCGTTCTCCCAAGACTGCGCAGAGAAGCACCATTACGCCTGGTTGCTTTTCTTTACACCTTCACCCTTTTTCTCCGCCCTCTTTTACCTCTTGCCCCAGACTATACATCGGTGTTTTCCTAGACTTAGAAGTTCCCTTATCTGATCTAGTAGTTCCTGACTGAGATAACCTTTACAATCATGGACAAGCGAGTTGAGTTAACCCTTACGGCTCGGTCAAGGGACCTTACTCGAAAGTAAAAGAAGTATGTAGCCGATTACAAGACTTTACAACTCGAGAAAATATTAATTATAGACTTGGAGTTGTAAGTAGAAGATTGAGTCGATAATGCACTAAAAGAATTAGGCAGTGTATTGATCAATAATTTCAACAATCTTCAAGTCTTGTAAAGTGGCTTCTATTTATAGATGTCCAAGCGGAATAGTCATTGAGTCTAATTTATGGATCGAAATATTTACTAGGCTGCTTGTAAGGGCTTTTCTGAGTCACTCGGAAAAGATCCGTTGGAGTGTGAACGTTGGGAAATGGCTATTTGCTCCAAAAGGTGTTTTAATCAACTAGTGTAGTCCGAAAAGCAAGATGGAAACCATCGTTGAGCCTAACATTGGAGTTTTCCGGTTTGGAAAGCAGACGGTCCGACACGGTGTCCGAGTCCTGTCCAAAATTGGCTAAAGTCTGTCTGTTGGTGTTTGGCCGGTTGCTTTTGAGATTAAAAAGATAGTGATGTATAGTTGGGGAAAGAGCTAAAAGATGGCGGAGAAAAGGGGTGAAGGTGCAAAGAAAAGCAACCGGGCGGAATGGTGCTTTTATGCACAATCTTGGGAGAACGAGTGAAAGGGGATGCTTCCGGTGGGATTTGGACGTGATTTTTGAGGGGGAACTCTTAGGGAGGTTAGAAAGAAGTGGTAAAAGGAGGGAATCATTCGAGGTCAAGATCACCTCGAACTAATGGCAAAAAGACTGTCACGTGAGGGCGTAAGTCCAGGATGATATGTGCGGATGGTTTCGGAGGAGGGGGTCGAGATAGAGCTTGGATTGAGCTGAAATTTGAAGGGGGATAACTTAACTCATTCAGGAAGAAGTACGTAAAATTTGGGATGTAGAAGGTTCGGGGTTTGAGAGATATGGGGTTTGGAAACCAGGTAACCTGGATAGAATCAAGGCCGTTAAGGATACGAAACACCACCTTAGGGATCTTGGGGCACCAAAGGTTAAAGGCCGGATACGAGACACACCACCAGCTTTGAACCTAAGGACTTAATCGATCATCACCAAGTATGCCACACTTGGATACATCAATTAACGATTCAAGGGGAAACGAGCTCACGGCTCAACTTCTCATTTAATCATCAAAATCTTCATTGTCCATACAACCAAATACATAGGGTATTTATAATGCTCAAAATTAAATCTATGCATAATCTAAGGCTAAAGAGTATATACAAGATCAATGGCTTAGATTGCATTAGCCCCTTCTCCAAGCTAGAACATGTGGCCGAATTTAAAGATTGATTTTTGGCCAAGTATTTGCTTGCCCCTTGTTCAAGCTTGCTTCTTATTAGTCTAGCACAAGATTCTTCCACTAAAGATATTGCTCTAACTTTGATTGGCTTTAACTTTTGATTCTCTTCCCCAAATTAAACGTGCAAGATATGCATGGAAAGCTTGGGGAAGAAGCTTTCCAACTATATGTGGCTTGGCCCGCCCATTTGAAGTTGTGAGCAAAAATTTATGACCAGAACATTCTGTATAGGTCGGCAGAAATACCCGGTTTGAAACTTAGACCAATTTCTTTATTATCTCCTGCCTTAAGGACAATTCCCATAATTTGATATTAATATAGACATGTCCAGGAATAATCTTGTGAAAACTAGAGATCAAAAACTAATCCAAGGTTGACTGAACACTCGTTTGAACTTGGCCTTTATGCGCCATTCTGGATTTGTAACTTCCAATTTTGAATCAAATTCAAATGCTCATAACTTGCGATTCGCAGCTCTAATTTAGTTGTTCTTAGTATGGTTAGAAAGCTTAGGATGTTAGATTTCCATCCATATATGGTGAGTTGTCGTTGGGGCTCGAATTAGAAGATATTATCAAAACAAAGTGTAGGTGTCATCTTGGATGAGCAAGCTGCCCAGTTTTAGCAAAAGTCTTCCTCATTTATTATCTCCGCCAGATACCAAGATGCCCATTATTGGACTAGATAGAGGGCATCTTTAGGTGCTGCCATGCAAAGTTTGAGGCCCAAATGCCAAGACATGAATGACTAATTGGCTAAAACATTCAGCCTTAGAAACACCGGGCAAGGTTGAAATATTATAGCGCTCACAATAAGGCTCAAAATGGGTCTTGCTCAACTCATTCTTGTCTAGGATGGATTTGGGTTTGTAGTATGTGATCACTGCTGGGCTCATCTCCATCAAATAGTGTAAGAAATTGTTTAAGGGAGCAATTCTAGTAGAGTCGAGTCCTTTGTATTTTGAGGATTCAAAATACTTGGATCTGATTTGGTGCTTGGATTAACAATGTCCATGGTTTTCTGTCTAGGAGGGTTTCTACGTATCTCCGAGTGTTTGCATTTTTAGTCCAATCTAGACTCAAATTTAGCTAATTTCTTTCTAAGCAAAAATTGTCTAAGTTTACTTAAAGTTTCTCATCACCCTATTCACCCCCTCTAGGGTCTAGGGCGACTTTGACTCTCTAAGAGAAAACCTTCAAAGACAATTTGGAATCCGACTCCTAGTTTCATTGAACCATACGATTAATGGTTCTATGAATAATTGAACGATTAGTGGTTCGAGTGAACAATTGAACGATTAATGGTTAAATGCTCGCTAGAAAGCGGCGTCGTTTGTTTCATAGAAGAGGAAGAAGAAGAAGCAAACAAAGGGGAGGTAGCTGCTTAGCTCGAGGACCAGGGCAACAAAGAGCCTAAGTTGATATCCTCTCGATCATACTCGAGTGCCTAAAAAGAGGTCGGGAAGGTGGTCGATCAAAAGCCCTCGCCTCGAAATGCAGCAAGCAAGCTGTCTTTGAGGAAGATGAACAAGCCGAGGAAGATATGCCTTTGGTTTATAGAATTAAGACATCTCAACTTCCGAACGTACCATCTCTATCGTCACCTCGCCCTGCTTCATTCACTCATGCATATAGGCGAAAGCACACTGCTCACTCCTCATCGTCAAAACAGACCGCCCCTCCATTTTAATTTTTTTAAAACTCATTTTAGTTTTTTTTCTTTTTTCCAACATCTTATGTAATTACTTGATCTTTCCTCCCTCCTTTTGATATTTTGCTGAAATGCATAGGGGAGAGAAATAGATAGAAAGTTAGATGTTTGCTCTATGGGGAGTTTTTCCTTTTTGTTGATTACTTTTTGAGTTTTGTTATTTCTTTGTTGTTTCTTGTATATATGACTCTGGCAATGAATGAAATTTATTTTTTTCGAGCATATATATTTACGAGTTACATACTTTACTCTGCTTTAGTAGCTATGATACTTGACTCGTTAACATATTTGCTCTGATTGATATCAAGAAACATGTTATAAGTTATGTTTTGATATGAGCTGCAATTATAAATATCTTAAGTTCCGATTAAGATTTTCTTTTACTTTGATCAATTCGTTATGAAAACTTAACTATTTGAACTTACAACTTTCTATCTTAAGTATGGAATGCCTTTCATCAAAAAGGGGAGATTGAAGACTCAGGTATAGCTCTCTATCTCTCTTGGGTTTTGATTATAAATCATTCCGAGCCTTATAGAAACTTTTATCTAAGTTTTCATTCCGTTATGACCTACTCAAAAGCACGTTCTTACATATCACTCTGAACTGTGTTTCTAACCCACTTTGACATCACTTAAAACTATCGCGTGACTAAATAATTTCTGTAACATATTTATTCTAAGCACTAACTTTGTATTTCAAGATAAAATGAACTACATGGTTAATTCTATGTTATAAGTCGGTTTATTTGTGGTGAATTATTTGCTTGATCAAGTTCATGTATTCTATTGTTTTATTCTCTCTAAATTGATCATTTAAGGATTGGCTCAAGATGGAATCTAAACCTAATGGATATTAGACTTAGAAAATTCTACTCTTTTAGGCCAAAGATAATTAAATGCTTAATTACTCCGATTTAATTATTATCCGTGTCTAATTTTAGACCAAAATATTTTTATACATTGAGTACCAATGTGTTTTTCTTATGAAGGTTGTTGAAACAAGCCTAATCTACTTTTGAAGTACAAAAACAACTAGTTTCTAACCGTTAAAACCACCAGACAGAGATTAACCATTTCCGGACATGGCTTAGACACCATGTCAAAGTTGTTTGTTTCCAAAAACTAGAAAACTGCGACCTTGAGTCTAATGGTTGCTTCCACCTCAAATTTCACTTTCCACCAGAGGTTTGGACTATTTTTAGAGCCAAGAACCGTTACGTAACGTTCACATTTTCAACGGATCTTTCCCCGAGCAACTCGGTCTAGCCGTTATAACAACTAGTGAAGCTCACCAATCCGGAACCAGTCTTAACGGTCCTTCTACTTGGATGCTTATAAATAGAAGCCACTTTGCAATACTTGAAGATTGTTGCTGCAAATATTGTTTAACACTTACTCGGTGCATTCTGTTCGAAGAAATATTATACCGCAAGTGCACGGTGTAGTCGTAGCTAGGAACCGGCAAGTACGGGTCGTGTCCACGAGGAACTCGCTTTCAAATACTAAACCCACCTAAAAACTCTAATCTAGGTAAAAACTCAGTTTGACAGTGATTTGGTTTGCGGATTGAACTAATAACCAAATAACTAAGAGAAATCAATGAATAACAAGCCTTAGATTGGGACTAATCACACTACTATGCCTGAAATCAATATCGAATACCGCTTGAGATTTGCTTATGCTAGCAGTTTAGAAGGCGGAGACACTAAATTAAACCTATCTTCGCCTACTTTCAAAGGTCAAACACTAATCTTGGCAATCTAATCACCTATTTTCATAGGATTAATAAAGAGCAAAATCACAAAGAATTAATCTCACAACCCCGATTAAAACTTTAATTATTTTCATAATGAAGTTCTAATCACTCACAACGTCATTCTAGGTAAGTTTTCATCTTTCGATGTTTACAAAACCCCAATAAAAACATATGAATCCTCTTTCAAGGCAATCAACGAAAAGCGATGAGCGAAGCGAATTCTAACCTAACAAGCATAGAACAATTCAATTGGCATTCAATTCATGATTATCAAGGCATAATAGGGATCAATCCTAACCTAAGTAGAGAAATTAGCCTCTAAACATGATACTAAACAATTGACAAAATTTAGGGAACATAGCCATGGAAAAATGAAGAGAAATTATGAAGAAAAGACAAAGAGAAGAAATTACGATTACCGAATAAAACTTGAAGTGATTCAATTATACATAAACTTGAAGTAGAAAATTAAAATTGAGTGTTCTTGAGTCTCCTCCGGGGCTACCTCTCGAAAACCCTAGCTAAATTTTAGAATTATGGAAAAAAGATCCCTAAAAATTACAATTAGGAAACTTAAATATTCGTGGAAACAAGTGGTTGCATGGCCAGTGCAAGGGTCGCACGGGGTACCGTGCGAGATTCTGTCGTAGTTTTGCACAGCCGTGCATGTTCCGCACAAGGGCCCGTGCGAAAACCCTAAACTCTCTGCCCATTTCACACAGTCTTGCAGCTTCGCACGGGGTGTCGTGCACAACTTCAACTTCCATAACTTCTCGCACGGCCAGTGCGAGATGCGCACTAGGTGCCGTGCGACCTTCCTTGACTTCGAACCCTTCACTTAATGATCCGCACGGCTGTGCAGCTTCGCACTGGGGGCCGTGCAATGTCTCTTAATGTGTTTTAGGCTTCTTTCTTGCCTCTTCTTTGGCCCGAACTCTCATCTTCATCGCTTTTCATTAAATTTGTCTCGAATCTCTCTAATTTAAGCCCAAAACCTAAAATAAAGAGATTTATGAGCTTAGGTGACGACAAGGAGAAAATAACAAAATCCAACCCAAAACTGAACAAAAATCATTGAAATCATCACAAAATTGGGTTAAATAATGCCCTAAAAACCGATAAAAACGAGGTTTAACACATTCTTACTCAATCTTCTTCTTACAACTCCTAATCTGTAATTTCTTACTTTTTGAGTTTTAAAGAAAGTCTTGTAATCACTTACCTTCTTTTTTTACTTTCTTTGTAAGTCCCTTGATTGAGGTGTAAGAGCTAAGTCAGCTTAGTTGTCCCTAACTATAAGGGTTAACTTAGTCGGAAATACTAGATCGGATAAAGGAACTTTTGAGTCTTACTTATAAAGGAATTGTCTACGAAGCAATTCAGGTTAGAGTTAGTCCTTTGTAATTGAGGATTCAATTAGTGGATTTTATTTGGTGCTTGAATAGCACTATCTATGTTTTTCTACCCTAGGAGGATTTCCACGTATTTCTAAGTGTCTTTCTTTCTAAGTCCAATCTAGACTTAGAATATGTTTTTGTTCTATTCTCGTGCAAAAAGAGTTTGATTTTTATTTAAAATCTTCCATCACCCTATTCACCTCCCTCTAGGGTGACTTAGCCTCTCCAAGAGCAAACCTTCTTATTAAATATTAATACTTCTTCCGGCTATATCACATGATTTAAGCCACTATTAACCCAACATTGATCTTACCCTACCAAAACAGATTCACTTAAACTTTCACACAATCTACTTCTAAGTTGTCAAAAATCAAAACAAAAGTTTGAACAATTTTATTCCAATATAAACACATAAAGCCCAAACAACACAACTTACGTACACAAATTCTAAAATGACATATTTTCTACTTCAATTGCAATTAAAATAAAGATTAATTTGCATCAAGTTCTCTAAAATCTCAAATTTTATACTAAACAAACTAAACCCTAAATACAATTATCAATGAGGGAGGATAGAGAAAGCATACCTACAAGAGGTTGAAGGTGGTTGATTAGTGGTGTGTATGGCGGCGGCGGACGGCTGTGACCAGGGCCGCCTGTTCTCGCTCTTTCACTCCCTCTCCCTCTTTGATGGCGGCGGCAGTGGCAGTGGATAGCAACGAAGTAGGTCGCCGATAGTAGCGGAGGAAGTAGAAGCCGGTCGACGGCGGCGATCGATTCTCCTTGCTCTCTCGCACTCTCACTGCTTTCTCACACTCTCACTCCTTCTCTCACAATAGTAGGCCCGCTCTCACCCCAAATACGGGGTTTTAATTTTAGGCATCGACGGACTCTCGGTTTGTCGTTACATAAAAAATTTTAAAAATTTTTGTCTCGTGATGAATCTGTCGCAACTAAAGAAAACATTTCAAAATTTAATTTCAAAAGTCCGTCCCTAAGTGCCCTGTTCATGTTGCTAATTTTGTCCCTAAGCATCTAAATAGGGATGGATGTGATTGTCCGTCACTCGATTGCTTGTCTTTCTCACAAATGTCAATTTTTGTCATCTGCATTGCGATGAACCCGATAGGCCATCTTTTTCATTACACTCGGTTCTTACACTTTATCTTATGGAGTACCCGATGACCCATTTGTAGACCCAACAAATATCCCATCATCCTCACGGACTCCCATTGTCGTAAAACCCGCACCAAGTCTCACACCCCATAGGCTTCCACTGGAACAACTCATCCCTACATTTGTAACTAAGTCACTACAGCCCTCAATAGAGTACAACGAGCAAGATTTTAAACCCTTAAATTTGTTAGATACCTCGACTTATCCAATTGACTCACTCGAAATCAAATTTTTAGCCAATCCTAGAATAAACCTAACATCATGTAATGACCAAAACCCCGCACTTAAGATTTTAATCCTCATATCTCCCTTATTTAGTATGTCCAATTTTTTCCCATTAGTAATGAAAACCTTACCAAAATTTCCCGTAATAAAATTGTGGAACAAGTTTATATTAGATTTGAAATGAAGCGATGCCCCGAACCCACAATCCAAGACTTTATAGGACTTTCCACACTTAACATAAGTACATCACCAACATCCTCAAGTGAATTCATTGAAACTCGTTCACAAATTAGTTTAGGATAATTTTTCTTAAAATTCCCTTTATGACCACAACAAACCTCTCCCGGGTTTTGGGAGCTACCCCTCTCTTTAGACTTTAATGGACCCTTATGATTCACATGTTTCTTCCTACCCCTCACATGAAATGCATTTTCTGATGACTCCACCATATCTTTCTTGCGAATACTTTCGCTCAAGATCACATCCCGAACTTCATCATATTTTAAGGCATTTGACCCCCTAGTACTACTAACGCAGAACCGTGGTATCCCATGAGTCGAGCAATAAAGACAATAAAATCAATGCCTTAACTTCATCCTCAAAGTTAATTTTCATCAAAGTAAGATTTGAAATAATCATGTTAAACTCATTAATATGATTCCGATACACTAGTGTTATCATGCATTTTAGATTAAACAAACGCCTCATAAATGTGGGAACTACGCGGCCGCCGGCGCCGCCCTTTACGCCGGAAGTGCAGGCGGTACCCGGACCGAAGTTTCCCATGAAGGCTTTGGCTCTTTTAGATTTTCGAAGATAATTTTTGAATGTGGGGTGTGCCTCTTCTTAAGATTGTTGAATTTTATAATCTAACATTTGAAATAATTTAGGTGAAATGATGTTTGGCGATTTTATTAACCGTTTATTTTAGAAATTAATTTTAAGAGGTCTAAGGATATTATTTCATGATTCGGAAAATAGAAAAATAAAAAGTTTCTTTCTGCTGCAAGGCTTCCGGGCCAAAATGGTAAAATAACCTAGGTTTGGACCAAGAGCTAACCTCGGTTATCGGTGACACCGATGAGAGTCAATGCTGACCGGTAACCGATGCTAGTTATAGGCGGAGGTCGAAGAATCGGTCTCGGTCTTATAGCCTCGACAGTCATAAAATAAATTAAAAATTTTTCATTTTAAATCGAAATGTCGAAAAGCAATTAGGAGAAATAAAATTAAAAAGAGAGAGTCATCGATCGGTTTTAGAAAGAAAAACTAAAAACATAAAGGTCAAACTCTTCTAATCTTAGTATGGAAAAACTAAGCTTGAAAAAGGTTTTAAAAAGTGACTCCATCGGTCCAAAATCGAGAATCCGGTATTCGGGGGTGAACGTACGAAACGAAGAGATAAGCTCTCTATTCCACCAGTAAGCAGACTGACCTTTATAAGTTCGAGTTATGAGTTAAAAGAATGTGTTTATCGATCAAGCATACAACATGCATAGTATGGAAATTAAATCATCCAAAGTATGCTAGGAAAGTGGTAAATAGCAAGTAGGAAAGCGATATAGGAAAGTAGTAAAGGAAAGCGAAAAGAAAGCGAGAAAGAAAAATTACAGCGGGTGGGAATGAATTTAAGAGTCTTCACATTTTGATCCAAAATGCAGAAAGCATTAAAAGATATAAATAAATAGAACCGTAATAGGAAGTGAAGATTGATCCGACACCCTCGGGTTGTCCTACCTACTAAACTTAGTTGACGAACCGAATCGGCGAGTGTGGCGACAAGGTCGTGAGCTCGTAAAGGCGGACAAAGAAGGCTATTTTGTGGAGTTTTAGGAGTGGGATATGTGTATGAAGTTATGGTGAAAATGGAGGGATTAGGAAGTGGAAGAGAGTAATGAGAATATTTGAGAATATGGTAATATTTAGGTCAAAATTAAACCAAGAGATCAAAATGTAGCCTCTAACTCCAAAAGCAAGAAAAAGCTTAAGTAGCTCTTAGCTCAAAATTCAGCAGACCAAAAATGAAGGATTAAGTCCTCTATTTATAGGACGAAATTACGTAACAAAAAATGATCTAAAACTGCAAACAATCATCTATTGTAGCTGAACTGGGCTAGGTCTGCCGGTGGGGATCATATTGAAAACGGGATAAAATATGGTTGGACTAGAAATCCCATGGAGGTAGGCGAGATACGCAGCACCGATCTCCTACGACGTTGTATGGACATCTTTGGGGTTCCGTGCCTTAGTTGGATGATAGGACCAAATGTAGCATTTTGGCGAGTTAGCGCCGAAAATGCGGAACCGGTTACAAATAGTGTCGTACGGTTGCTTTAGGTTCCTTGCCTCATTTGGTCACTAGGAACTAAACACGGCGCTTTGGCGAGTTAACGCTGAAAACACGGTGCTTGTCTACATGACGTCATACGGACATTTGATTTTTCGTATTACACTCGGAACGCTTAAAGTAAAACACTGCGTTTAACGTCAAGCTTGACTAAAAGCGACGCCGATTTAGGTTTCTGATTGGGAGCCCTCCGGGCTTAGTTCGGCCGAAAAGAAATGGGTTTGTGGGCCGTCCCAAGCAAAAGGCTAATTTTTGTGGTACTAATGGGTTTTTTACTCGGTTTTCGTCACGCCAATCGTAGTCCAACCATGATTCGAGTTTGCAAACAGGACCTGGATTTCATCACCAGGCCAAAAAATAAAGAACATAAATAAGAGAGATAAGGGTGACACATTTTCGGTGTCTACAATAAGAAATACCTTATTTATCGTCGAGGGTTTCTCAAACATGTTGGATAACGTCTCAAGAATCCCCTTCATTGTTGTTTGACCCATCACGTTGAAAAACACATTCCGTGCCAACGTCAACCATATTGTCCTCGGTGCTTGCCGATCAAGCACCTCCCAAACCTTTTGCTCCATTTCAGCCAAACTTTCTCCAAGAAGTTGATATAACTTCTTTTGGTACAACAAGTCATCGATTTGCATTTTCCAAAATGTGAAGTCTTTGCCATTGACCCCTCTATTTTCACCTTATCACTCTCCAAGTTTGATGTGAACTCACTAACCTTACCTCGCTCTTATACCACTTGTTAGGATCGAGGGCTTACTTACAAACAACAAAACAGGAATGAATGAATATACAAGATTGGTACAAGATATTTTAACGTGAAAATACCCAAAACCGGAAAAAACCACGAACGATGCACTAGATTTTGAGGTAGCTTTCCAAGGAATTTTCATTGAAGCCTAACCTAGCTTTAGGCGTTACAAATCTGCTACATACTCAACAATGGAGGATTACATTGATTTTATAGCCATAAATTGAGTAATTACACATATTAACACAAGAAAAACGTAAGAAAAATGGCTAAAACAGAGCGGCTAAAGAGCCAGGCCACCGACATGGGCCATGCCCACCAGCACAGGCGGCCCGTGATGCCGGCACGAGCCGTGTAACTGGACATGGCTAGCCCGTGTCTAGTGCTGGCCAACTATCCATTGTTTCTTTTATCCTATACGGTCTATTCTCAATGTTAGTTGGTCATGCTCATCAATTCTTGCAATGCAACACGATTTTCCGAGCTTAAAACTAACATTTAAGTCCATATACCCAACACAAATAACCTAAGAGCACTCGCGTAAAGAGAGCCACCTTTAGGAAGATATATCTCCCTAAGTACAAATCTCAATATTCTATACAAATTTCATCCAAATTTATTTATTGTTTGTTGTTTGTCTGTTTGTCTGTGCTTGTTCAAAAATTGCAATCTATATTTAACTGTTTGGAAAATCCTTTTGATTGCCTCTTCGTATCCATCTTGTTTTGATTGAATTCTTATTGATCCAAATTTGGTAGAACGTAGCTGTTGTTAAACATGTCATACTCTTCCTAGCTGATTGTGTCATTTTGCCCATTATCAACCATCTCTTCCATTGCAAGAAACTGCTTGAGGTTTGCACGTTATCCACATCCCTTCTATTATAGCTTTTGTATATCTACATAAGAAAAACATGTGGTTTCTATCCTTCTCACTTTGTTTGCGGACAATACACCACCTAGGTATTTGAATATACTTAGCCAACATACTTCTCGTGGCAACTGTCTTTATACAAGAGTCACATGAAAAGAAATTTCTTAGCAACAATACTCTTACACTATACAATCTTATCTCATAATATTATCTCTTGTTTCACATAAGTACTTATAGCCTTCTTGAGGTATATAGTTTGTTGTTACAGCTTTCAATCGATACCTTCTTCTCATCCTTCAATCTACATATCTTCTTGAAATACTAGCACACATTAGTCTTTGGGCTTAAACCGCCACCACTAACCACCTTTTATGTGATGGATTTGAACCCAAATGACCCACCAATTCATTTTCTTCTTCGTCATTGCTCACATATGCTTTGCAATAAAGGCTTTTTTCCAGTTTTGGAACTATTTTAACCCCAATCCACCATATTTCTTATCTCGTACACACACTTTCCCTTGCCCAAAGAAGTGTTCTTGTACTTGACTCCCCGAGCACCAAAGGAAGTTCCTATAAACCTGCTCAATTTTCTTCATCACATCTTGTGGGATGATGAAAATTTGATCAAGACTTCAGTATGATCGACTAACCCCTTGAATGTGTTTTGATTTCATGCATTCATCTAAATTTAGGATAAAGCAAGAAGCATCTTAAAAGAAATTCATTTAACTAAGTCATATGCTTTACAATTCATCATTTCAATATGACTTATTCTTGGTCGAACTCGGACTTAAGCATATTAAGATTATCGACTAAGTCGACTCACTAAGTCGGACTCGGACTTAGAAAGTAGAATCCGAGTTAGTTATGACAGATCGAGTAAGTCCGACCCACTCGGATCCGACCTACTCGGAAGACCCACTCGGATCCGACTCACTCGGAACTCGGACTCGAGATCCGACCCACTCGGAACTCGGAACTCGGATTCCGACCCACTTAGTCGGACTCAAACATTTAGTTTGCCTACGCTATTATTTGTTTAATTATGCGTAATTGTAAAATGTCTATATAACTCTTGTGCCCATTAAGATTGAATGATTTATTTATGAGTTTTAGCATATCCGGAATCCGAGTATATTGAATATTAGACTTGAAATATTCCAGATTAATAGATTAAGGTAATTAGTCATTAAATGATTTATTTAGACTAATCCTTATCTAATTATGGACCAAAGTATATTTATACTTTGAGAACCAATGTGCTCAATGTTTTTGCAGCTTTTTCAAATGTCAATTATTTGAAGAAAAGAAAAAACAAAAGGCTTACGACCGTTAAAGCACTGCTAGGACAAAAAGTTGGAATTTCTAGAAAAGCTCGGAACTTACCGATAGCCTTGTCTGCATTCTTGTTTTGGGTAATATTTTATTTACGAGTCTAACGGTCTTTTCGTTTTGCTTTTCTAGTTTACAAAAGATGGAAAAAGAGTTGTTGGAAGCTAGGACCAAGGCACAACGGTTATTTCAAGGTGGTCCAGAAATATGAGTGACTCGGACTATCCGTTACAATGGCTAGTTGACTCGGACAGCTTCAACAGAAAGACGTTGGAGGCACAACGGCTATCTCTTCAAGGCGGACTATTTATAGAAGCTTTAGCATAAGATTTCAACTGACGAATGGAAGAAAAAGAGAGACCATTGAACATATTCTCTAGCATACAACTCCCAAACTGTAATTCTAATATTCCGAGTTGTATTTTTCGAGTCGGTTGTATTGCAATTCCTACTACTCTTCCACTCTTTCTCTCTCGACCGAGTTGTAAAGGTTACCTCAACTCGGTTGTCCCAAACTGTAAAGGTTACCTCGGTTTGGAAGTACCAGAGTTAGATAAGGGAACTTCTAACCCCGGGAAAAATTGGAGGATCCCAAGTTGATAAGGTAACTTCAACTTGGAAGTACTAGGTCGATCAGATAAGGTAAATTCCGAGCCTGGGAAAAATTGGAGGATCCCAAGTTGATAAGGTAACTTCAACTTGGAAATACTAGGTCATTTAGATAAGGTAAATTCTAAGCCTGGGAAAAATTGGAGGATCCCAAGTTGATAAGGTAACTTCAATTTGGAAGTACTAGGTCGACTAGATAAGGTAAATTCCGAGCTCGGGAAAATTGTAATAGATTTGTTTGGGAACAAATTTGGGTAGTCATATTCATTGTAATTGAGGATTCAATTAGTGGATTTGACTTGGTGTTTGGATTGACACTGTCCGTGGTTTTCTCGCCCCGGAGGGTTTCCACGTAAATCTAAGTTCATACTTTCCCGAGTCCAATCTAGACTCGGAATGCATTTCTGTCTCTATTCTATGCGAAAGAGTTTGATTTTCTCAAAAATATTCCATCACCCTATTCACCCCCTCTAGGGTGACTTAACTTCTCCAAGAGCAAACCTTCACCGACCTTAGAAAGTACGATCACCATAAGAATAGAATTAATCGGTGTAATGCTTACAACATATAACAAAAGCCTACTCTGCCATATTTTAATTTATGCAGCGATCTTATCAACCATAACATGGCAATGCATAGAAGTCAACCTAGCAGATTTCACTGGCACTCTGTGGTACCTAAAAGGGAGATGACCTTCCATAAAACCAGATTCCAAAATAGGTTGTTATCTCTTATCCTCTCGGTACCCCTATCCCAACTATCCGAGACTTTGCCTCATTACTACAAAGTCTTGAAGCACTTGTAAAATGTTGGAGGATGTTTTTCACTCTCTCAATGGACTTTTATCTTTACAAAAGACCATTAAATCAACTGCTAATGTTAGGTGACTCAACTTTAGACTTTTACACCCAAGGTGCAGATTAATCTCCTTCTAAACGAGTTATATGTAGCAGTTTAGAGATGTCTTCTAGAGCTAAGATATAAAGTAGAAGGGATATGGGGTCTCCTCTTCCGAGCCCCTTCTTTCCCTTGAAAAATCCATGAATGCCCGATTAAATACCGGAGAATAAGTAGGAGCGGAAACACAAGCCATAATGCATTTCCGAAACTCTATAAGAATCTATACTCTTTAAGAAATTCCACCACATACTCCCACAACACATAGTTATATGCTTTCCCAAGTCAATTTTCAGAACGCATTTAGGACTAATCCCTTTCCTTTTATAACCAATTACAATCTCTTAGCAAGTCATAACATTATGCACAAGTTCTCTCGCTTTTAGTAAATGTACATTGGCACATACTTATCAAGTCGGAGAACATACTTCTCATTCTATTACGAGAGGAGTTTAGTTATAAATTACATTGCAACATGATATAGGTCAAAAATCACCCCTAGAAGCGGAACATGACACCTCCGGGATGATGACTAATATTTTAGTATTTATCTAGGTACGTATCTTGCCTGTTCTAAAAATAATTTTGCACTCGCTTTTACCACCGGACTTCCAACCACACTCATGTACTTCTTGAAAAAATTGCTAGTATACCCATTAGGTCCAGCATATTTATTCCCTGCAATAATAAAGTCAACTCTTTATATCTCCGCTACGGTGATAGGCTTGATTGATTCTGTTTATTGTGCTAGAGACAAAATAGGTCCCTTATTACAAACCTCCTCGAGTAGTTTGGCCTTTGTGCAGCCTTGTTGGCCCAGCGAGTCCCTTATAAAAATTGACCATATACTTGGTCATTTCTTTCTTCCCTTCAACCCTTTTCTTGTTATCGTCCGTCAAAAGTAATAAGTATTATGTTATTTCCTTTGTTTGAGCACTCGCGAAAAACAATTTAGAACATTGACCCCATTTCCTATCCAAGTAAATCTTGCATTGTTGCTTCGGTTAGTAGACTAATGCCTCTAACTAATTAATGAACTCAACCTTGATAGTGCTATCTTGCTCTTCCGGAGTATGGTTCATAGGATTCTCATTCAGTTTTGAGCATCATAAGCTTTGCCCTTAAAATATCAACACTTTCATGTATATTCCCTAATTACGTCTATGCTAATAGGGGTTTTTTCAATTCCTCGGGCTTTGTTATGAACTGATACATTAGTTGACCAGTGTGTTTCTTCTCCTAGACTTCTTCTAGAATACCACTAAACTCTGGTTTGTGCATCCACATATCACAAAATTTAAACTTAATGTTTTCTACTATTTCTCATAACAGACTAAGAATAGCCGGTGAGTTATCAAATGCTCTTTTAGGCAAGAACTCAAAACTTTATAATCTACAAAGCTAAAACAACATCTTTATTTACCAAGTACCCTATCAACCTTTGAGATACTAACATTTACATCCCTCGAGTTATTTGGAAATCTTTTTACACCCTCCGGTATTGGTATATATTTTTACCCATCTTGACAAGAGTAGTTAATATTTGAGTTATACATTGGCTATTGTTCTTAATAATAGAAAACATCTAAATACGGTGAGTGTGCTGATGTGGCATAAGAAAATGAGGTAAAGTACCAAAATTGCCCTCTTTGCACTAAAGGGCCAAGAACTAATGGGGTGTAGCATAGTCATTTTATTTTAAAAATTAGGGACAAACTTGTCCTTTTACATTTCCGATTAGCCTCCTACCGTTTTTTTATCTTAAATATCTTTTATCTCTAAACCTAGGGTGAGTAAAAATATATACCAATACCTGGAGGGTGTAAAAATGATTTCCAAATACCTCGAGGGAGGTAAACGTTAATATCTCATATTTTATGTCAACAAGCTCACAGAGTTGCAAACAATCTCTAAACTCCGGGATCTCTTGCAGATGAACTCTTCCGCCTCTAATTCTTTCCACTTCATTGATCACAACATTGAAGTCATCCATAAGAAGCCTAGATTTATGAATTTGCTAACTAACAACCCCTAGGGTAGATCGTAGCTTTCTTCTTAGTTCCAACTAATTATGACCATAGATAAAAGATATGTAGAACTGATGTCTATAGTCTAGCTATTGAACTGCATAATGAACCAACTTATAAGTAAATCTAACAATCTACAAACTAACTCTATCCTTTCTCAAGACACTACTACGAGTAAGCATCTTTTACTCGCGATTCAAAAATACCTTTTACTACGATTAATAGGCATCGTGTATGCAAGCGTAGTAGTAGATATGCATCTTTTACTACATTTCACAATCGTAGTAAAAGATAACCTATTACGCAGTATTTTCAAAAACCGTAGTATAAGGTTTCTAATTATTGCGGTTTTGCAGAAAGAACTGTAATAGTAGGTAAATCTATTACTACTCGTTGTTTGTCCAAAATCATAATAATAGGTTCGGTCCCAAAAACTACTTTAAGCAAAAATTTTGGGTGTAGAGTGACCTATGACTAGGATTCTTACCTAAGAACCATAGTAATAGGTTTATTTTAGACCTATTACTACAGCTTTTTGGTAAGAACCATAGTAAAAGGTTTGAAAATTTTTTATAATATTTTTTTGTTTTTCGTACTCCCTATAAAATTATACAACCAGAATATTTACAATCATTTCCACAATATACACAAACTATTTTAGAATATACGTACAACCAAAATATATTCTAGAATATGTATAACCAACATCCTCACTTGTTTCACAACTAATTCATATTTTACACAACTATATATATTATATGTATGCTATTAAAAAATCACAAAATTACCAATCAAATAATGAAGAAACAACATTTGTAAATATATACCAATGTATGTGTAATTACATAGTTATACACAAACTACGCCCAACCCCGTCTAAGCTCATCCAAGCACAACTTGTGTATAAAGGGTAGTGGTGGCCTTCTTACCTAGGAAATACTCGTGACCAATACTGTAAAAGTAATTTTTCATATATTTACGTCAAGTGCAAGTACTAATTAAGCTGAAAAGAACATGAAATCATAAATTAAATTTTAATACACAAATTTAACAAGTGCAAGTGTAAGTACCTTTGCGGGATTAGATTCGGTATCATCGAAATCCGATCGAATCACGATCTCTTTCATGTACTCGGAGAATGTAAAAGTCACACTCCACATTCCCTGATTGTTTAGGGCACTACAATAATCAAAATGTATTTCCAACACATGGAGAATTAATTAGTAGTTATATGGCAAGTAATTTCATCTGGAAAATGAAAACTAATTTTACGCTAAGTAAAAGAACTTCACATTTAACATGGACAACACTTAGCGTTTTCGCCTTATCTCGTGCCTTTTGAGCCTCCCAAATAGCCATATATTCTGAGAGCACTATTTTTAATATGATGAAAATAAAATTCAAACAGAGATCATGTATTGCTCAAATATATCATAAAGGCATGCATAAAACATACAATTGAAAAGAATAATTAACAAAAGTAGAAAATGTGTAAGCAATGAACTCAAGATTGGAGTACTTTTTTTATATCTTTCCTTGTAGGATGACATAGAGGATCAAGCTAGTATGCGACGTTACTCCTCTAATATATGGCAGCAAGCATCTAGTATGACCTACCAACACAAATAATATATAGAAAAATATAATTATTAAACTATTAGAACTCCATTTAAGTTATTAGTACACTTACCTTCAATGAACGGTGCCAAATAAAATGTTTTTTGCGTTGTTTTCATGAGATTCGAGATAAAATTGGATCAGTCCTCAAATGAGTGTCCTAATGCTTGAATGACATAAGGACTCATAAAGTGAACAAACTCAATTCCTATCACATGTAGCCACCTATTACATATTAATTGTACATATGTAGTTAGAAATGAAAATTAACGAGTTAAATGAACTTATATATATAGTAACTCACATCATGCCAAGCATAACAACGGTTGTTCGATCTCTTGCATCCGCAAAAATTACAAGTATGTCGTTCAAGAAAATCGGTATGGTAATCTCATTGTCCCCACCTAATACCTCAAACACGTGACTTGGCGTTGTGGTTTCGATTATCATGTCTTTTAGAAAACTCTTCATAAAAGTTTGCAGAAGAAAACACCAATCCCGAGATGACTCATGAACGGATTGGAGAAGGGACTCGCTCTAGACAACTATCGGGCACCGCTGAATACTTGGTGGTGCCAACTAAGGACATGGGAGTACCCTTCCTCCCACTCTCGGCTCTGGCCACGACATCCTAGTTCAAGGAGGATCATAATACACGAATTAGAAATATATATACGTGATATGAACAACCAATAACATAACATATTCAAACAAAATACCTTTGATGTAGAGACGATGATCAAACTCTCAGAGCCAAGCAACAAAACTGTTGACCGTTTCATCAACAAGTGTGGAGGTCCTATGATTGGATCGACAACTTACATGTGCTTTTCTCTTGCATGACTTCTATCACCCTCACCTTCACCTGATCCTCTAAGAGCGGTGCCCCATGAATGACGACACTCGGCTGCACGGGTATAACCCTTGAGAGACATATTAAACTATCCAGAATCCTGGAAAAAATTGGACGAGTTTCCCTTAAAAGTAAAAGTTTTCCGGGATAATGGCCCTTATCCGAAACAACAAAAATAAATAACAGACTAATTACTCAATGGCCGGACGCCGAAATTCCACAACAACTAAAGTATATACACCATTCATTCAACACGTATACACCAATAATTATTCAAAATAGAAACATGAATTCTCATTAGGCAGGAAAATCTTAACCACCTTGACAATATCTTCGAATTGGTCGACGGGTGAGCTCGTTTTTGCGTTCATCGATGTCCGGGGTAAGAATTAACCGTCATGTAAATTTTCCAATTTGGGTGTTGGGATATCCATCTTAGTCAAGTACACCATGAAGTGGGCTGTCATCCGGGCCGTCATCTCTTCCATCTATGCAGCCACTTAGGACTCCACTTCGGCAGCTATCCGGCGGCCACTCGGGACTCTATTTGGGTAGACAATCGAGACTCCACTTGAGAAATGATTGCCCCGATATCGCCCTGGCTTCAAGAGATGAGGGCACTTCTTTCCAGCCCCGAAGTGCTCAAGTATTCCCACCTCTCTACCGACGGGTTGAACATGATCGAGATTCTCATCTCTTTGTAGGGTCAAGGCTAACTCGTCCTTCCTTCCGGTGGTGTTAGCAATTTTTGAAATCGGGGTCTACGACAAAGACTCTTGTAAGAAGTAAATAAATTATCATTGAGCAATATTCATATTTTAACCAAGAAGTTCTCAAAATAAATAAAGAAATAGTCAAACTCAGAGTCACTACACAATAGATTGGACTTCTATTGTAGTGAAGGTTTCATCTATTTTCTTTCTTCCTTTGACCAACTCGTCTATTTCAATAGTGAGTTGTGATGGATCTGTGATGCCACCTTTATCGGATCCGCTTTTAAGTTGTTCAAGCTTCTGCTTGTACAACTTATCCTCCACCTTCACGTATCCCCATGGGATATCGTAAGGGGATACACATTACTCTTAATCCTCTTCTGATTGGCTTCATCTCGTGCCCGCGTAAGTAATTAAGACAACAAAATATTCGTAAATAAGACTACGAACATTAAATTCTAAAGAAATTTTAAAGAAATTAACACTAAAAAATATCTCGTCAATAAGACTTATGAAAAAAAGAGAACAAGTGTTAAATTACCTTGTATTCCGGAGAGGAGACATATGCTTCAAAATTCTTGCACTCCTCCTAGGTTATCAAGTTGTAAACCTCCCAGGATCTACCTTCTTCCTTGATCTCCCTTGTTTTGTATACCTAAATAGCGGCAATGTGAGATTTGAAATTTCTAAATTTTTCTGCGCTGATATTAGAGTCTTGTGTTTCACCAATAGGAGATCTCGATTCCTTAACATCCAAGTTGAACGTTTTCCGAAACACAAGGATGACATGCATTAGTATTAACCATTTACAATAAGTTGCAATTCTAAGTTGAGATGTAGGGCATTTACCTATATATCATTCCAAAGGTTTTTCTTAAGCAAATATGGAACTATGCTCCAATTTTCATAGTTGATGTTCATGTGTGTGTGGGTTGCCACACCAATGTAGCTTATAAAGTAAATTGCATGCTCACCTATCGGGTTATGGTGTTCGTAAAATTGGACTCGGATAAGGAGAGTTGGATCATCTCTCGCTATGTGCCAACTTCTCCTTATTCATCGTTGTTTGTTCCCTCGTCTTCTTTGTGATTTTGGAAGGATCCATTTTATACTACGCTAATCACTAAATTAGTGAAGTTATTGTACTCATAATCAATATAACACAACATAGCCTACAATGGCCACTAATTAAGATACACCCATCATTACATAATGTGTACCATTAACAATACATTTGTGCACATTAAGTATCTATTTTCATTTGAAAATCAATTTACGTGCAAACATATGAATGCAAAATAAAAGATAAGTACATAAATGAAAAATATGCATCGTAATAAAGATTTAGCTCAATAAAATAGAAGCGAAATTACCTATCATTGTTTTCATAGTTGAAAAACTCACATTCACATAGTCATTTTTCTTGATTTTTGAAATGAAAATTAGTGGTATTTTATCAACCAAGTTTTACTAATTAACTTCAAAGTATCTTTTTCTTTTTCTTTTTCTTTTTTATCATCATATTCCAATATTGAAACATCAAGAAGAAATTAAAAAGCAATGCTTCATAAACTCACATTTGTAATCTCATCAAATGCTTCTAAGAAGCTGAATCTTAACATGTAAATAGAACCCAACTCCACTATTATATCTCTAATACTACTTATTGACATTAATCTTAAACTTGGCCGCTATCCCTCCCTTCCCCTATCCCCTCGGTCTTCTCACACTCTCTTTCTCTCTCTTCCTCCTCCTGGCAGCCTTTGCCTTAGCTTCTTGAAGAGCCACCACTAAATTCTCAAGACACTCATCAACATCTTCTTCATGGGGCTTAGACATCATATTCTATGCAACATCAACTGGGGTTATCTTAACCTCATTCAATAGCTTCTCAATCTCCTTAAATCAAACTGGGCAACTAAATCCCCAAAGTATACTACGATTTGATTTTGCTCAATTTTCATTTACCTAAACCCTAAACTCTAAACCCTAAATCCTAAATCCTAAACCCTAAACTCTAAATCATATATCATTCCATTTGTCAACATTCAACTAACCAATTTTGGGAATAAATTAAAGTAAAAAATAAGAGAGGGAGAGAGAAGTTGCATACGGGTAGAACCGACGATGGCGAGAGTGAGCGAGAGGGAGCTGCAACCACTCGGCCGGAGGCAAGAGGTGAGAGTGAGAGTCGTGAGTAGAATAGTGAGCAGAGAGTAGAGAGTGTGAGCGACGATGACGGCGAGGAGAGAGCGACGACGACAGCAAGGAGAGAGTAAGTGAGACAAGAGTAAGAGTGGAGAGCGAGCGTAAGAGTGAGAGTAAAGAGCAGACAATGAAGGTGGAAAGCAAACTGCCCGTAGTTTTATTTTCTCGACGAGACTTTTTACTACTTGTTCATCAAAAGAACCGTAATAATAGAGTACCTATTACTACAGTTCTTTCGGTAAACCGTAGTAAAATGTGGACAGGTTGATTTATTACTATGGTTCAATTAAAGAAATGTGGTAATAGGTTAAATTAAAGAATGCTTATTTACAAAAATATTACCACTTCATTTTTTAGTATTGTTTTTAACAGTAGTAAAGGCGCATAATAAAATGTCCTTTCTGTAGTACTGAGATGACCGAAATCCTACCTCTTGGACATTCCTCATTATTAATGAAAGACCCTTACTCAAGGCAAACATTATTATAAATTCGACAGACATTATGTTGCCTCACTTTTGTCTCCACAAGCCCTAATAATTACTCTATGCACAACTATGATATTCTTCATTTCATACTTTTTATTTGGGTTATTCAAGCCTCTTATATTCCAGATTGCGATGGCCATTCTCATATTAGAGGTTCTCCCACACCATGATTCCCTTCAGCCACATTCTCATCTATGAACACATTCTATAAGATAGCAAATGGACAAGCTTCAGCTATGGATTCCCACCTGGGATAGGTATAGTTTTCCTTTCAGAAGAAAACACACTCTGGAAATCTTCCTCGTCCACCTGTACTCCCTGTGGTTGTATCTGCACCATTTGTGCTTGTTCTTGAGCCATAACATCATTTTTAGGTACCCAGACCCTCTTAATTTATGGTTCTTTCTGCATTCCTCCTCTCCTCTTTATGTCCAAACACCTAGCAGAAAGAGCATTTGACTAGTCTCCCATCATATTCCACCTCTTGTTTACTGAGGATACCATTTCGATTTTAAAACTCCACAAACTCAGGCCGCTCTAGATCCAGTTGAACCTCAACGAAGACTCTTGCATACCCCAATATGTTTTTATCCCTTGTCCACTTATCTGTTTTTATTGGATTGCCAATGAGACAGCCAATCTTGCTTAGTCCCTGTACACTCCAATATTTAAAATCAAGCTAGGGAGAGTAACCCAAATAGGCAGTTGTGTTACCTCATCCCTGTCAAGAGTACGGTTCTCACTCCATGCCGTCATGAATAATGGTTTCTCATAAAACTTGTGCCTTCATGAGTAGTGTTTTCTTGTGAATAAAATACACCCAAATAAACGTCTTACCTATAAATAGGGTGCTGGTAACATTTTATTCAATCAGATTACTTGAATTTATCCATTTTTTAAATTCAATCTAATATAAATTTTTCTTTCGAAATTTAGATATGATGTTTTTCTATATATATTATATTCAAAGCCCGACTTATATTCAATGTCCAGTATATTCACAAAACAAAAAAATATTTGACTGACCCAAATAAATTAGGTATTGGACAAACATAACCAACTTATATTCGCTATCCATTTCATCTGACTTAAATTAAGTTCCAACTGAACTTTTGCCACCCGGCCCCTATTGAACTTTAACAAATTTGGACTAATTAATATTAATATATATATATATATATATATATATATATATATATATATATATATATATATATATATATATATATATATATATATATATATATAGTATATTACCTTTATAATTCTCCTTTTTATGAAGTTTAATTATAGTTCTCTTAAAATCAAGACTAGTTATACTTGTATAGGAATATTTGCCTAATAAATTAAGGTATAACTTTACTAGCGTGAATAGATATTATTATAGTCAACTTTTGTTATAGTATTGGTATTGACTGACCTTATTAACTAGGAGTGAGTATGACTGATGGAGTACTTTGGAATCGGACCGGAGCCGGTCAAATCGAGTATGGTTTCGAATCGGAACCGGTCAAAGGGTAAGGGTAAGGTTCCTAAAATGAAATCATGTAATCGGAACCTGGAACCGTTTAAAGGGTATTTTATATTATATTTCATAGATCTTGCTGATGGTGATGGATAAGTTATTGATGTTGAAGATACAATGGAAGTTTAAAGGTAGCATTATTTTTATTTAAATTTAGTTAATGAACTGGAGACATTTGGTTGTATTAATTTTTGAAGAGACTTTGTAAGGTTTTGATCACATCTCCTTTAAGAACGTTATTTCTACTACCAACTTTGATTTTGTAAAAAGTTTCTAAAAATTGTGGTATTTAATTGTTTGCTTGTTGAACTTTTAGCTAATTAAATGATTAACATGAGTTGATTTTTATAAGTTTTTAAGGTTTTAAAGTTTTTTTAATAAGAATAATGGTGCGAACAGGATACTTTGGAACCAGAGCCGGAACTTGAGGTTCGAGTCGAGTTCCTAAAATTTAGGAATCGGTCAAACAGGGTAAGGGTCGGGTTCTTAAAATTCAAGAATTGGTCAAATAGAGTAAAGGTCGAGTTTCAGTTTTAGGACGAGTGTACTTCGAACCGCTCACCCTTATTATTAACCTCCCCAAGTCGACAAAATGTAACAAGCACCCAAGCATTTTAGTTCAAACACCAATCTAATGCAAGCAAATTTGATGTCCCTATCTCTACACACCCAAATCCACAATGGAAAGATCACTATCAAGTTGATGTTAACTTGCCCCCACTATAGTAATGAAAAGATGGCCACACAACTTAATTTTAATCATGTACATTGGTGTAAGAAAATGACCGAGGTCCAAAACGGTGGGACCATAAATATGCTTATTATGGATTTGAATTCACTAATAATGGTAATTTTTAATTACCAAAATATATACTATAAGTTTAAAGGAGTGTGCTAAAAGAGAAGGAAACGAATTAGTATTGTACTTGGAGTGGCAGAGGACACCAATTTTCTGACAAATAAAGTGAGATTGTCGCATGCATCAACGTACAGTGGCTCAAACTTTTTTAAAAATAAAATAAAATAAAGAAATTCTGGTATCAATATTAGCCATATAATGTAAACAAAAGCCAAGTAGTGGAAATTTGCAATGCGAAATTTGAACTAGTGTTATTGTAAAATTTTATTCTGAGTTAATTGCTTTATTTATCGTTGTTCTTTGGGATTTTTCAAGTAAAGGCCACCTTAATTAAAATCTTATTTTACGGATATTTTAATAAGGCTCGTAGCTCGGCCAAAAGAGAACACTTAATAAGCTCAAAATATTGGTTGAAAACCTTCTCATATCCGTAGTAGGAGACATGTAAATTATGAGATTCAGTCGCACAATCTCCAACTTAGACGGCCACCTTGGTGCCAAGCTAGTTGGATGCAAAAGTTTGATACAAATATAAATTTTTTTAATGTAAACTTTAAATTAGACCTCTAGTTTGAACAATCACTTTGGTCCCTTTACTACTACAGGAACTACTTTTAATTACGGTTTTGAAAGACCTTTAACTACGATTATCTAACATTGTGTATGCACATGTAATTATAGATGGACATCTTTTAATACGGTTTACAATCCTACTAAAAGACAACCTATTACTACGGTTGTTTAGAACAATCGTAATAATAGAGTACCTATACCATGGTTATAGACTCGACAACCGTAGTAATAAGATCAAATATTATTATGGTTCTCAACTAAGAACCGTAGTACTAGCCTCAAAACACAAAAATAATTCTAAAAAATTTATACCTATTACTATGGTTCTTAGCTAACAACCTTAGTAATAGGTTATAATCAGAACCTATTACTACGGTTGTTCTTAAGAATCGTAGTAATAATTATATTTTTTTTGAGAATTATTATTTTTTGTTTGCTTACCCCATGTACAGTACAAATAGCATATACAACCATTTACACAAAACTCTTTGATAATATATACAAACCAGAATCCAATAGTCTTGGCTAGAATATATATAACCACATTCGTTACACAAAGTTGTATATGGTACATTTAAATAATGAAGAAAGAATAAATATATACCTATGTAATTTTATACCTATGTAAATGTACACCTATGTAATTGTATGCCCATGTAAATCACAAACTTGACTAATCAAATAATGAAGAATAAGTGTAAATATATACCTACATCTTTATACGGTTACAAACTTTGGCCAACCTTATCTTAACTCTTTGAGTACATCATCCGTATAGGGAGTGGGTGGGTTCTTTTCCGGAAAATATTGTGACCAATGTCGTAAAAGACATATTCATTAGGTCAAGTTCAAATATTAATTAAGTTGAAAATAACATTAAAAAATTTAATTTTTCATAATCAAATACAATTGCAACTATAAGTACCTCTTTGGGATTAGAATTCTTTAAATCGTATTAGGTCACAATCTCTTTCATGTACTTGGAAAATGTAGAAACCACACTTCACATTCCCTTTTGCTTGTGGCACTAAAATTATAAAATTCTCAACACCTGGACAATTTATTAGTACTTTATGTAGCTAGCAAGTAATATGAAATGAAAAATTAAATTTAATGTTAATGAAGAGAACCTCACTTTTATGGGGAAAACTTGTAGGTTTGATTTCACACGTGAGCCTCTCGAGCCTCCCTTACAATAATAAATTTTTAGAGCATTATTTATCAATTGAAAAAATTAACATACAATTGAAAAGAATACTAACTAACAAAAAAGCATACAATGATGAATGTATGAACTCACGAGTTGAGTACGATCTTGATATCTTTCCTCATGGCATGACCTAGAGGATCAAGCCGATGCGCGACATTGCTCCTTGGAAATATGGCAGCAAGCATCCGAGTGTGACTTACATCGACACAAATAACACATTTATAAATATTTAACACCATAAAAACATTATTTAAGTTTATTTGTACACTTAGTCCTCAATGAACGACGCCAAGTAACATTTTTTCTGCGCATTATGTTTCATGACTTGCTCGATATACTCGAATCGGTCCTTAATTCCCTACCCAATTCCTTGAATAGAATTAGGCTTGCGAACCGAATCAACACGTTTCCCATCTCGTGGAGCCACCTATTACATATTAATTGTATGTAGGTAGAAATTGAATTTAAGTTAAAAAATAAACTTATAAATATAGTGGCTCACATAATGCCAAGCATAATGGCGAATGCGCCGATCTCTTGCATCTCCAAAAATTGCATTAATATGTCGTCCAAGAAGATATATATGGTCATGTCCTCATCGTCCCCGTCAAATAGCTCAAACCCGTGACGTGGCACTCGATTTGAAACATTGTTTCTTCGACAAAGTCCTCACAAATCTTTGAGAGGAGAACACCAATCCCTACGGGACTCGTGAATGGTACAAGAGGAGACCGCTCGGAAGACAATCGGATGCCGGTGAATACTTGCTTACGCCAATTGAGGGAGCTGGAGTGCCCTTCAGCCCACTCTCGGATCCATCCCCGACATCCTAGTTAGACCATAATACACGAATTAGAAATATATATACGTGATATTAACAGCGAGTTAAATCTAATATTTTCAAAAGTGAATTATCATAGAGAGGATGACTAAACTCTTGGGCCAAGAAACAAACTTATTGACCGCGTCGCCAACAGATGTAGAGGTCCGATGACCGAATCGGCAACTCACAATTTCTTTTCCCTTACATGGCTTTTCTCACATGCACCTTCACCTGATTAGCTGAAAGCGGTGCCTCGTGAACAACGCCATTTGGCCTCCATGGGTAAACAACACCCAATGCTACAACATAGGGAAGGTGATGAGAAGCAAGCATGCATTGCGCCGGCTGCATAAGAATTAGCATAACAATTAGAATCACGAGATAACCCTTGAGAGAGAACTTAAACTATCTAAGAATCCTGGAAAATAAACGGACAAAGTTTCTCCTGAACCTCATCCGTAACAACAAAAATATACTACAACTAATTACTCAACGGCCACATGCTAGAGTTCCATAACAACCACACAATATACATCATTCATTCAACATGAGTATACACCAATTAGTCAAAATATAAACATGCATGTAAATATAATTATGTAGCAAAATATGAATTACCTCCACCATAAGTTCGAATTGGTCGATGGGTGAGCTCGAGTTCACGTTCGCCGGTGTTTGGGGTGAGAATGGATGTAAATCATCCAAGTTGGGTGCCGGCATCCCATGTTCCTTCATCCGGGCCTTCATCTCTACCCTCGATATGTTCCCTCATCTCTTCCATCCGTGCAGCCACCGCAACCATTTGGGACTATTGAGACTGCATTTGAGCGGCCATTTGAGACATTACTATCTCCATATTCGCTTGGCTAGAAGAGACGGGGCCACTTCTTCCTATCCCAAAAGTTCTCAAGTATCTCGATCCTCCTAGGCCTTCATCTCTACCCCGATATGTTCTCACTTGTCCATCCTCCCGGTGGCGTCGGCTACTTCGAAGTTGAGGTCTATGACAAAGGCTCTTGTAAGAAGGAAATAAATTATCATTTGGAAATTCATACATTAAAACCGATTAGTTCTCAAACTAAATAAAGGAAATATTAAAAAACTCATGAGTCGCTGCACAATAGATTCTACTTCTATCGTAGTGAAGGTGCCATCTTTCTTCTTTCTTCCTTTAACCCACAACTTGTCCCTCTTGATAGTGAGTTGCATAGTATCTATGATGGAACCTTCACTAGATCCGCTTTGAAGTTGTTCAAGCTTCTCCTTTGTATAACTTGTCCCCCAACTTTGCGTATCTCCCATGGGACATTGTACAGGGATACTCATTGCTCTTAATCCTCTTCCGGTTGGCTTTACTTCGTGCTGCACAAGTAATTAAGACAATGAAAATATTAATAAATAAGACTTAAATTGAAAAAAAGAGAACAAATGATAAATTACCTTGTATTCCGAAGAGGAGACATATGCTTCAAACGTCCTCCGAGTCCTCCTCGGTGATGATGTCGTACACCTCCCACGATCTACCTTGTGCCTTTCTTTCCCTTGTTTGGTAGGCTCAAATAGCAACAATGCGATACTTGAAGTTACTAATTTTTTTTTCCGCTGACATTAGGGTCTCGTGTCTCACCAAGGGGATATCAAATTCTTTAACGTCCAAGATAAACGTTTTCGAAACATAAAAACGACATGCATTAGTACTTATTAACCACTTACAATAAGTTGCAATTCTATATTGAGATGTAGTGCATTTACTCGGACGTCATTCCAAAGGTTGTCCTTAACTGAATCGAGGACTGTGACCAACTTGTGCAATTGATGTTCATGTGTGTGCGGGTTGACGCACCAATATAGCTCATAAAGCGAGCTGTGTGATCACCTACAACATTTCCATGCCTGTCAAATTGGACCCGTGCAATGAGAGTTGGATCGTCTCTACTATGACCTAACTTTTCCTTGTTCATCATTGTTTGCCCCCTCGATTTTTTTGTACTTTGAGAAGGATCCATTTTATACTGCAAACAATTATACAACTATTGAGAATCTATTTACATATCATTCTATGCAAAAATTTAAGTTTATAAAGAAAAGTTCTAAAAAATATGCATTCACTTCTAAACCCTATTCCATAAAAAATATGAACCTTCAAAATCTATACAAAATATAATACATAAAATGAAGAATTAAGTGTCCATTCCATGATCTATTGCCACGTGTCCCACATAGGCACTTATGCCAAATTGAAAACTCAAAGTAATACATCAACCAAATTCTCATTTCCAACGAGAGCCCAATGTCAAATGTGATGTTAAATTACAAAATGCTCTAGCGAGTTAATAAAGTCAAGTATTTTCACCATTAACTCCAAACTTAAAAGTTAACCTTGGAAATTTCTTACATTAATAATTTCTTACATCATCCAATACATCCATCGACATGTACACATTTTATTTTCGGATAGACCATAAAACAAGTTCAATACACCAATAAAACGTGAAAATACCAGTTTCCAACTCTTTGCCAAGCATGCCACTTGTTGAAACCCTAAAACCCTAAACCCTATTTAGCATGCTAGTGTTAAAACCCCAAACCCTAAACCTTACTTAGCACGCTAATGTTGAGAGAGTGAACGAGGAGAGCAGAGTACAAAATAAGAGTAGGAGATATGAGTTACATACGGACTAGCAAGAGTGAGAGAGAGGGAGCAAGAATGACGATGAGAGTGAGCGAGTGCGCGACGAGAGCACCGAGCGAGAGTGAAGAGTGGAGAGAAGAGTAGCGACCACAACATGCTAGAGACTAGCTACGATGGCGAGGAGATAGCAGAGAGCAAGTGGAGACCGCCGAGAGCATAGAGACCAGAGTGAGAGTGACAGCGAGGGTGAGAGTGAGAGTAGAGAGACTAAAGGTGGCGGACTGGTCGTGGGTTTTTATTTGTTTCGAAGATTTTTTATTACGGTTCACTCGAAAAATCGTCATCATATATGAACCTTTGACAATGGTTCTTTTAATGAATCATAGTTAAAAGTGGACTTTCCACCTTTGACGACGGTTCAACTAACGAATTGTCACGATAAGTTTATTAAAAGACCGCTTATTTTACAAAAATGGCACCGCATCAATTTTTACAACGGTTTTCGTTATATCCATCATTAAAAGTCCTGTCGTTAAAATTCGTTTACGTATCATTGCTCGAATTAGTTGTAGAAATTTGCAATGTAATGTTTTGAATTAGTTCTTGGAAACTTTTATTTTGAGTTGATTATGTTGATTCATCTCATACAAAATTGAATAGTGTTACAATTTTTTTATGTAAACTTTAAATTCATATGTATTATTTGTAAAATTGTGTTACCATATTTATGTAAAACATATAGGTATATGTTAGATTTGTCTTCGATTCGAAATAAAGTGAAGATTCGAGTATGTCGATTTCTATAATTTTTTTTTATATGTTATATACTCCCTCTACTCCATTATGTTTACAAAAGTTGATCGGAGGTAATATTCTCTAACTAATTTCATAAACATAAAGAAAAAGAGGGAGTATCATATGATTACTCTTAGATCAAATGAATCTAGCTCGAGACCAGAATTTTATCTCTTATCTCATTAAATATGGATTGTGATAAATCATGCATCTATCTTATGGCTAAATAGAAACAGAAAAAGTGCTTAACTACTTGCCATTATGTCTTAACATTGTGTTAGTGGCTAATAAAGTTCCTTGATCGTGCACCCTCCCAAACCAAGTCATATTGATCACCGATGTGACAATTAATCTAGGAATTAGTTTTTCATCTAATTAATCAAGCTTTATATTCTATGGCTTAACCATAGTTGGAGCGCAGACATATTAAGTTACAATTATAATCACTTTTAGATTTGGAACAGGTTTTGTGTTTAGCTACTTTATTTTTTTATTTTTTGAAATTATTAGAAGATGTTATCAATATTAATCAATGAACGTAGTTAGTGAGAATTAGTTCTCTATCTTTCAAAAAAAAAAAAAGATTGTTCAATCGGGATAATGTAACAATGAAGAACACAAATGCAATATATTGAACTTAAAGCAAACAAGGCATGCTAGGAAAGCGATAAACAGGCAAATAAAAAGTAGTAAGGAAAGCAATAAAGAAAGCAAAAAGAAATTAAAAGTTATAGCGGACAGGGAGGAATTAAAAGCGATTACATCATCAATCTATAATACGAAAATCAAGAAATAATGTAGAGAGGGTTTAAAAGCGAGATATGGCGTCCTTAGATTGTCCCATCTGCGAGATCTTGGATTATGAACAAAAATCCAGGCAACATGAAGGCAGAGTAGTGAGCTCAAACAAAGGACGTAAAAGTTTGTTTGTGGAGTTGAAGAAATGGGAAAATGTGTGACAGTATGATGAAATGGAGAGAGTCGAGAATGGGAGAAAGTGATAGGAGATATTTTTAACTTAGGGGTGTTTAATAGTTGAAATGCTTGCAACAAAAATGAGGGGGATCCCTCTATTTATAGAAAGTTTTAGGTCACAAAAAAACTAAACCTTGCTTCAGCTAGTCGGAATCAACCGAACCGGGCCCTAATTTTCCGAAGAAGATAATGGGGATGAACCGGATAATTTGCTGAACTAGAGGATCCCGCCTGGAGGGTCGACAAATGTGGCCCCTGTTTCAAAACAACATCGTATAGTCATCTTCAATTACGTGCCTCGGTTGGCCGTTGAGAATAAAACGTTATGTTTTGGCAATAAGCCTTAAAACGCTCGTGTCTGGTTTAGACGATATCGTACGAACACTTGAGTTTTTGCCATGCTTAACTGCTAGGAACAAAACGTTGTGTTTACCATCCAGAGGTGAGTGAAACACGGCGGCACTTTAAGTTTCTGGGAGCTTGGCCCAAGCAAAAAGCTAATTTTTGTGGTGCTAATGGGTTTTTTTGTGGTTTACTCGCCTCTGTCAAGCTGATTAGACTCCAATTATGATCCGATTTTGCAAACACTTGGGATTTCATGATCGGGCCAACAAAAATACATAAATAAATAAAAAAGGTAAGGATGTCATGTTTTCGATGTCTACGCAGAGTAGTAGTAATAACTGAAAATTTTATTGATTATGAAGCCGATGCAAAAAAATAAAAAGAAAGAGACTCCCCTAAACAAGTCAACTGTTTCTCCCCTATGTATTTCATCAAAAACAATAGCTAATACAAGTAGAAAAAATTGTTGGACAAAGCAAAAAAAAAAAAAATAGAAAGAGATTAAGAGGGATGTGGAGTCTGCTGGTTGAGAAGAGGATGTCCGTCCGGACACCCTGGAACGTCTATGTTGAAACAGTAGAGAAGAACTTGGTGCCCCAATTTCTAAGCCCTCTACCTGCGGAGGTTGGGTAGAGTCTGTGAAGAAGATGTTGCTTGCTTGCTTGTGATAAGCTATCGATTATTCTTCTTCTTGGACTTCGGGCCTTCACCCCGAACTTGCTTGTAAAGGCTGCACAAAGGGAGGTACTACCAATCCTATTTCTTCAGCGTCATTAGAATCTAACTCTTCGGAAGAGGATTTTCCTTGTTCTTCGGCTTCTCCTCTTTCTTCCGATTCTAAGGAGGATTCTTCCTCACATTCTTTTGCGATAGTTGGCTGCCAAGCTGCTTGAGGTTGGTAATTGAGTGTAATTAGAGCCTCTTGTCTCTTGATTGCATCCTGAAGTTCATTAATCGAGCTTTGCTCTTATCAATTTGCCTCTAAGCCATCGCTTACATCTAGGTTAGAAGCAGGATGAAGTGCTCAAAGGTAGTCGAGTCTTTTTGAACTCTTTTGCCAGGGAGTAAATTGAAAA
Organism: Talinum fruticosum; assembly: GCA_021018815.1. Taxonomy (NCBI): domain Eukaryota; kingdom Viridiplantae; phylum Streptophyta; class Magnoliopsida; order Caryophyllales; family Talinaceae; genus Talinum; species Talinum fruticosum. The sequence continues at coordinate 2,004,707 of JAITYX010000091.1, read as the reverse complement.
TCCAGTTGCTCAAAAGACTGAGCAGATGGAAGTAGCTAGGAAGTAGAAGGGCTAGGAGAAAAAAAAGTGTTTCTTTAGAAGGAGAAGGGCGAGGTTGAACTATCTTTCAAGAATAAGTCCAGATCCCAGTGCTCGGTTTCTTGGTATCCAAGACCTAGAAGCTCCTCTCTGTGTATGGAAATGATAGAAGCTAGAAAGTTATCATTGGGGAGCTCAAGCTTGAAATGAGCAAAGACTCCAGAGAGTAGTGCTCTAAAGGGAAGACGGAGCTTCTTCTTGTCTTGAGGGACCGAAGCAAATTTGCTCGATGATAAAGGGGAAGAGGTCGACGTCATACCCTTCCATGACGTCGTACAAAACTTTGAAAACCTTGTTGGGGTTCTCCTTAGAAGGATAAAATGAGAACACAATTCTCATAAGAAAGAAAGAAATAAGTATGGGTTCGGACATTAGCTTAGTGATTGAGAAATTCTTTCGAGCCTTAGACTTGTCTTTAACATATTTGGTATAGAAATCATCAACAATATCGGTGAAAGGCTAAGTGTTGCACTCAGTGAATAGACTTTTGATGTTAAAGAGTCCGTGAAGAAGAGAAAGAGTGATAACAATATTCTTAACATGAATGGAGGAGACAAGAACGTTGTGTGAGACGGACAAATTTTTGTAAAATTCGATGACTAGCTCTAGATAAACATTGTCACAAAAGAGTAAAAGTTCAAGAAAATGAGTTTTCTTGAGTTTCTCAACCCAAGAGATTTTGGTTAAAAGAAAGAATTTGTCTTCCGGACAGTAGTATTGGGCGACAAAATGAGTTTTGGATTCTTTCATATTGAGATCTGACTTTAGCTTTTGAGACCTTTTTCCGAGGTTCCTTAGGTTTGGTGGTGGAAGGAGCAAGTCCGAAGCGGCTTAGTAGCCGAGTTAGCCTCGACCTTAGATACCCACTTAGTCATTTTGACTTAGTGAGTAACAAATAGAAAAGAAATAAAAGGAGTAGAACTAGAAATGAAAAGAACTCAAGAAATGAGAGAGAGAGAGAGAGAAGAGAGAAGGGAGAGAGAGAGAGAGGAGAATAAGAACCTTAGTTTGAAATGTGAGTGAAGAGTGAGTTTGAGTGAAAACACAAAGACTTCGAGTTCCGAGTTTCACATGAGTCGAGCAAAATAGCAAAGTGAGGAAATGAATGAAATTGAGTGTTATTTATAGAAATACTATCAACGGATAGAAAATTGAAACCGATTCCGAAACAATGTAATGGCTAGTTCTAACAGACTACGATTTCCAGCGGTTTTCTTGAAACGGCTTCTCAACGGCTAATTTTTTAGTCAAATCGCGTGGGATAAAGAGAGAGAAACTTTTATAAAACTTTGTCCAAGATTCTCTATTAATTGGAAATGATCTCAGAAATTTGAATGCCCATTTAATTTTAACTAAGTCTAACTCAATTATCTATTTAAGTGCTCGAAGCGGCTCGGTTCACTAATAATTAGAGCCCGGTTTCACGAATTTTCAACTAAACTTCCAGTCAATCATACTTCTCTCAATGAAAACATCTTTGATGAATATAAACGCATAGTAAATCATTTAATAAAACATGTAATCAAGCATTTAACGTAGCAAGCTCATTTCTAATAAAGCAAAATTAATCTTCACCTAGTGGTTTACTCGCAAGTATCGGCTAATTGAAGCTTATTAGATATAAATTCCAATTCTATGTCACCTTTCTTAGAATGATCTCTCAGAAAGTGGTATATGACCTTAATGTGCTTCGTCTTTAAATGATGTACTAGGTTCTTGGTGATGCTAATCGCACTTTGATTATTACACTTGATAGGAATGATGAGAATGTCAATCCTAAATCCTTTAGGTGTCTGCTTGATCCACAACAACCGAGCACGAGCAAGCTCCGGCTACTATGTACTCAACCTCAGCTGTTGATAAGGCGATTGAGTTTTGTTTCTTTTAGTTCTAGGAGATGAGTAATTAATCGGAAAATTGGCATGTTCCTGAAGTACATCCTGTCAACCTTGTATCTAGGTTAATCGGCGTCCGAGTAGCCACCGAGAGTCAACTCTGAGTCCTTTGAGTACTAGACAACTAGTGTCCGAGTCCTTGCAAGATATCTAAAGATTCTCTTCACTGCGAGTGAGATATGATTCTTTTGGATTAGCTTGAAATCTTACACATAAGAAGATTGTTTCCCTTAAGAGTTACTACTAGCTTAGCATCTTGAAGTTTGTACTTCTTGAATAACTCCTTGACATACTTGGACTGGTGGATATAGATTCCATCTTTATCTTACTTGGTTTGCAAGCCAAGGAAGAAATTCAATTCTCCCATCATGATTATTTGGAATTCCTATCTCACAAACTAAGCAAATTCTTGGCATAAATTTCATTAATAGCACCAAAGATTATATCATCGACTTAAATTTGAATGATAAGAAATTTTTCCCCTTGGTTTTAGTAAATAAGGTTGTTGTCAATCAAACCTCTTTTAAATCCATTTTCAACCAAGAAACTACTTAATCTTTCATAACAAGCTCTTCAAGCCTGTTTCAAACCATAGAGATTTTTGCAATTTGAAAACATGATTTGGAAAATGAGAATTTTCAAATCCAAGGGGTTGCTCGACATAAAGTTTCTTTTGAATATAACCATTCAAAAATGCACATTTAACATCCATTTGATATAACTTGATGCTTATGCTAGATACAAATGTCAGTAGAATCCTAATTTCTTTAATCCTGGCAACTGGTGCAATGTTTCCCCACAATCTATTCCTTCTTCTAGGTTATACCCTTGGGCAAAAAGTCTGGCCTTATTTCGATCGCCAACCACTCATCTAGTTTGTTCTTAAAATTCCCCTTGATTCCTATGACTGGGTGGTCGGTTGGTTGTTTAGTCAAGGTCCAAGCTTGGTTTATTTCTAATTGTGAGAGCTTTTCTTGCATGGCCTCTACCCATTCAGGTTCAAGTAGGGCTTCTATTATATTTTTAGGTTCAATTAATGATATGAATGTTAACAATGCACATAGATTTTACAAAGAAGATCGAGTTCTTACACCCGAGTTGATGTCGAAATGATGTTTTCAAGTGGATGAATAGAAGCATATTTAAATGCTTGACTTGACCTTTGGTTTACCAGGTTTGAAGGTTGAGAACTTGCTTCTTCAGCTGTCCGAGCTGGTTGTGCTTTAGTTCCTTCTTGAGCTTCAGTCATCCGAGCTGGTTCTTCAACTCGGTCGACTATTGTTGGATTAGTTTTCTTGTTTTCCATCGTTACGAGCTCGGTTTCAACTATGTCATCATATTTTGTTCTCGGTTTGAAATTTTATAAGGTAGATTCACTTAACCTACCATTGTCAATCTCTTTAAAAATAACACGAATACTTTATTCCACTTTGTTAGTCCTTTTATTGAAAATGCGGTAAGCTTTGCTATGTAAAGATTAACCAACGAATATGCCTTCGTCTAACCTAGCATTAAACTTGGTTAAATAATCCTTACCATTGTTATGCACAAAGCACTTACACCCGAAAGGCATGAAGGATGAGATGTCATTACTATGGTAACAATCTTTTACTACGGTTCAAAAACACCTTTTATTACGGTTACAAGGCATAGTGTATGTGAGGATAGCAATAGATGAGCATCTTTTACTACGATTCAAAACTGTAGTAAAAGGTAATCGTTGAGCTTGTCGTACGAGCAACAAATTAAACCACTACTTAAACTTATAATAAACAATATAGCAAGGGCAAGTAGGGATCGAATCCACGAGGAAAGATATAATAACATGCAAGTTTTAATCTAATTAAATTTACTACTCTTAAAAACAAAATAGAAAATATAAATTAAAATCAATAACTAAAATTCATAGAAAATTATCTAATAACTAAATAAATAATTTATACAGAATAATAAAACTACAATAACCCAGAAATATTTTTGTATATTTTTAGAATAATTAAAACAGAAAACTAAAGCAGAAAATAAACAAATTCTAAAACAGAAAATTAAATAAGTAAAATTCTGCACTAAAATAATTACGAAAATAAATACTAAAATTACCCAGAATAATAATACTAATTTTCTAAACCTAACCAGACCCTAAAAATATAAAAACAAAATTTAAAATCTAATTTACGAATTTATTTTATTAAAAACCTGCAGTAATTAAATTCAAGAATTAAATCTGAAAAAATATCAAATTAATTCCAAAAATTCTAAAATTTAATCACAGCAAACTAGGACTCTATCTAAACCCTAAAAGAAAATAAAACACGAAAAATAACAAAAGAAACTATTTTTAAACTAATTTCTAACAAACTGACTCAAAAATAATAAAAACTAACAGAAAATTAAATCTGAAAATTAAAATATATAATGACTCAAAGTTAAATTAAAATAAAATTACTAAAACTAACCTAAAATACTGATCTTTAGGGGTTTAATGAAATTGATAATAAAAGACTATAACTTTATGAATAAAAATTAATAAACTCAAGAAAATAACTAAAAGGCAAGCTAGTAATTATCAAAGATATCAAATTTATAAAAACACTTAGTATAATCTATATCCACCATGGAAATTATTATTTATCATTAACACACAAATTGATCTACCCATGAGCTAAACTGTAGAAGACAACCACTAGCGGATCTTCCCCGTTTTTCCTTAGTTATTAGTTTACTTAGGCCTAGCCCTAATATAAACCCTACTAATATTGATAACCCTAGCACTAGCACTAGAATTTAATCAAATTAGAGCATTAAGTATTAGAAAAACATCATCTAGCACCTAATAACCAATCTACTAGCAAATTGATTTAAGAAGGATTTATGATAATTTCCTAATTAAAAGAGATGGGTATGAGCCATCCATGATTAACTAAGGTGATACTTATGTCTAAAAGATCAAGCAATTATGTACTTAAACCCTCTAAACTATCACATGAATTTATATAAAACTAAATAGCGTGCACTCTAATTAATTAGACATAAATTCATAAACATTAAACACAAATTATCATAGAATCATGGATCAAATCAATAAGACAATAAAAATCAAAACTTTGTTTCAAAATAAATAATTTAACATGGCTTCAATGAGATTATACTAAGTATAAGAAAAACTACTCACACATCATGTAATTTAAAACATGTAAACTAAATAAAACTAGCATCTTTAGTATTAATCTATCAATAAAAACTCAATCTTTTCTAATAAAAATTACAAAACTAAATTATACTACCGATATTAGTTTCTTTGACCCAGGAAGATGAAGAAGATGATGATGGATGGTGGCTGGCCGGGCAGCGGACAGCAGTGGCCAGCAAGATGCAGCAGCAGCAGTACGATGCAGCCAGGAACAAGCAGCAGCGGCAGCAAGCGGTGGTGGCTGGGCGGCTGCACTGGTGGACCGCAGCAGGTGCAGGCTGGCTGGGCAGCAGGTGCAGGCGGCTGGGTGCCGTGGACAGCAAAGGGCAGGTGGTGATTGTGTGTGGCTGGCTTCCTAGGTCTCTCTCCATGATGATAATAAGTAGTATATATAGGGTGAAAGAGTTCGGGTTTATTTCTCTTTCTTCTCTTCTAAGTTTCCCTTTTCTATTCCACTTAGGATTTCCTAAAATATAATATCCTAAAATAAATATTTTATTACATATTATATTTATGGACCGACTTCATATATTTTCTTGGATGCTTGTCGGTAGCTAAAAATCCACTTTTAACGACTTTTCTTCTCTTCCCCACTTTATTCGATAATTACCTATAAATAGACAAAATAGAATAAATTAGATAAAATAAACTATATAATATAAACTCAATAACTACTAAAAATACGTATAAAATATGACTTAACGAGTAACCTATTATTACGGTTCATTTAAAGAAATGTAGTAATAAGTTTCTATTACTACGATTTTGGAGAAAGAACCGTATTAATAGGTACATCTATTACTATGGTTCTTTCTGCGAACCGTAGTAATATAAACTTATTACTACAGTTAATAAACCATAATAATAGGTCCGGGCCCAAACTCTCCTTTTGGCCAAAATTTTGGGGTAGGGTCGACCTATTAATATGATTCTTTAGTAAGAACAATGAGTACCAAAGAATCGTAGTAATAGGTCTGAAAATTTTTTATAATTTTTTTGTTTTTCGTACCCTATACAATTATACAACTAGAATATATATACAATAATTTACACAGCATACACAAATTGTTTCAGAATATATACAACTAATAGCCTCACTTGTTTCACGACTAATTTATATTTCACACAAGATATATATATATATATATATATATATATATATATATATATATATATATATATATATATATATATATATATATATATATATATATATATATGTTATACAATTAAAAAATCACAAAAAATTATAAATTAAATAATGAAGAAACAATCATTTCTAAATATATACCTATGTATGTGTAATTACACATTCAAACACAAACTGCGTTGACCCTCTCTAAACTCATACAGACACAGGATGTGTATAAGGTGTAATGGCGAGACTTCTTTCCGGGAAATACTGTGACTAATGGCTTAAACGTAATTTTACATATATTTACGTCAAGTGCAAGTACTAGTTAAGATAAAAAGAACATGAAAAGGCAAATTAAATTTTCATAGACAAATGTAACAAGTGCAAGTGCAAGTACCTTTGCGAGATTAGATTTGGGATTATCGAAACCCAGCTAGGTCACAATCTTTTTCATGTATTGGAAAATGTAGAAGCCACACTTTACATTCTCCTATTATTTATGGCACTACAATAATCAAAATAGATTCCCAACACATGGAGAATTGATTAGTAGTTATATAGAAAGTAATTTCGTCGGAAACGAAAACTAATTTAACGCTAAACAAGAGAACCTCACCTTTACATCCATGACACTTGGGGGTTTTGCCTTATGTGAACCTCTAGAGCCCCCAAAATAGTCATACACTCCGAGAGCACTATTTTTCAATCGAATGAAAATCAAATTCAAATAAAGATCATGTATTGTTCAAATATATCATAAAGGCATGCATACAATATACAATTGAAAAGAAAACTTCACAAAAGCAATGAAAATGAGTTAGTACTCGAACTCACGCGTTAATTATTGTTTTCATATCTTTCCTCATAATATGACCCGAGAGGATCAAGCCTGTACGCGTCATTGCTCCTCGGATATATTGTAATACCCGAAAATTGAAGGTGCTAGTTTAATAAAGAATTAAATTATTAAGGTTAAGTTAAATTTAAAATTATTAAATTATTTAAATTATAATTTTTTCGAGTCGAATTGAAAACCTAAAAATTGAATCTCGAGCATGAAATAATTAAATGGGCTTATTGAAATTAAATGTGGCCCAATTACATAACATGCCCAAAGTAAGAAAATGAAATAACAAAAACAGAATACTAAAAATGTACACAGAAAATTAAAAAAAAAATGGGAGGATGGATGGAATTTAGAGTAGGAGCTGGCAGTGAGTTAAATAAAGAATATTAGGGTCCAATAATATTTAAACAGACAAGGTTCAATAGGTGTTGAGAGGAGAGGGGGGAGAGAGAGAGAGAGAGAGAGAGAGAGAGAGAGAGAGGGAATTAAAGATAAACTAGGAAACAAATAAGGAAACAGGGAAAGAGCAAGCTGGAAATTAGAAATAGAAGATGAAGAACGAAAGGGGGAACTAGAGCAAAGAGAACGAGAGGAAAGAGGTTGAGAGGGAGACTGGGAAAACCAGAAACAGAGAAGAAGAAGAACGAAGGAGCGAGAGCTAGAAGGAGAGAGGAAAGCGTGAGCCCGAAGGAAGCGGAACAAGAAAGATATAGGGCGAGAGACCGAACCAAACTAGAACCGAAGAAGAGGAGAATTCGAGCGAAAGAAGAGTAAGGAGAAGAGTAAAGGAGAGCCGGAACCAAAGCGGAAAACGAGAGGCTGAGGGTCCGAGTGCCCGGAAATAACATAATAGAGGAAGGCAGTGAAAGATTAAGCGAAAGAAAGAAGAGAGCGAGACTAAGAACGGGAATAAGAAAAGGAAACCAAAATAAAGAAGAAAGGCAAAGTAAAACATGAAATTCAAACCTTCAAGCTGAAAATCATCCGAACCCTAAGAACCCAAGATGAGTAATTCAAATTCGTCATCTAAAGGTCAAATGAATTAGGTGGATTAAACTTGAAATTGATCCGTGAAATTAAAAACCCTAGGTTTAATTGAAGAATTTAAAGGCCTAATTCACTAAATTTAGTAACTCGCGAATTGTGACTTATGCTTGTGAATTATGCGATTTTTCATGTATGATTCATGAATTTAGTGAATGTTTTAGCATTGGTGAACATGATTATTGAGTTGTATGTGGAGATTTTGATGAATTTAGCTTGAATAGAATTAGAGGGTAAAATCGGAAGATTAAAAACATGAAGTGCATTTGTTTACTTGTATTAATACTCACTAATTAAATTTTCGTGACTTAATAAGTAGCCAAAAGTTCTGAACCTTTTACTGGAGGTTCTTGATAATTTATGGCAAATTTAAATAAATTTGGATAAAATTTAGATAAGTATATTGGAAGAACTAAATTTTTGAGTGAAATTGTCCTGTTTTGGCCAAATTGGAATTAATTGAGCAATTTGGTCGAAACTGAAGTTTAAGATGCGATTTTGGTAGTTTAAGATATATGTGATGATGAAGAAAAGTTGTGGAACCATAAACGACCTATGTGCGATAACATGCAATCATTCAACGATACCTTTTCTAATTAGGAATCGTACTTGAAATGTTTGCGCTATGATTGTTTATCTTGATATATGTTGATTATAAATGATAGAAATATAATTATATGAGTTATGTTAGGTGGAAGCATGTTTATGTAAATTTATTAGTTGTAAAGATTTTATTTATAAAGTTGATTGAGCATGATTTGGTTGAATTACTTGTATCATGACAGCAAATACGAAAATAAGAAAATAAGAAATATAAATGACTAAAGAAGGAAAAAAGGATTTCGTTATTGACCTAGGACCCCACGAATCAAGGAACCTCTGAACTTATGGCCATAGAAGTGCCCGTCAAACTGAAGCCACGAATTAGGCCACAAATTATTTTGCCTCCAAGAACTGAGTCTATGAATTATTTTGACCCCAAGAATCAAAGAACTAAGTTTCTAGAACAAGACATCAATCTCCTTTCCATTCGAATTAAAGAATAAATGAATATGCATAATGAACAAGAATACAAGAATGAATAATTTTCATTATGATGAAATGTATCAATGAGCTAAAGAAGAAGAATGAATCCTGATTTCATAAGAAATTAATATGCGAGTAAGACGTGAATTATAATGTGATATTACATGAGATTAATAATGAATTATTATATATGATGAGCATGAATAAAAGAACGAATGAAGTATGTATTGATTGATTTCATAAGTGATTCATGTCTTATGTGCCGCTTCGTAAGTTTGGTAAGTTTAGTATCTTGCGTTTCTCAAGCATGTATACTCTGAATTATATTTTGTGAGTGAATAATTAACTCATGTATGATTGCAAATGAATTAATATGAAAAGTGAAAGAAGAGGCTAGGTTTGGGTTATTCACTAGGCTTAGTGGAGCTTATGACCTCACCAACATTTTCAGGTACGAAGTTAGACTCCTTGGAGTTGCTTTATAGCTTTCAAAAGAAGCGACCTAACAGATAGGAGATCCTCGGACTTGCCATATGTATTATGTTTCATGTTTTTAAAGATCGGTTGTATGTTGAACTTCATTTTGACCATGTATGTATGAAAGACCAATGTGTTTAATCCGAGCATGTGGCTCGTTGAATTTCTGTTGTGGATACTCCAAGTGTCTAGCTTGGTGAGTTTATGATTGTGATTTGTACATGATTAAGACTTTGAGCCTATGGGATTAGGTAAATTACGGACGAAATTTTGTTGAAATTTTATCGGAAAACCTCCGAAAATATAGAAGCATGCTTCCACCAGTCTAAGAGAAAAGCTAGAAAACCTAATTTGAAGTCCTAAGTAGCCTTAGGGGTTCCTTTCGAGGAACCTTGACATGTAATACGCTGACCCGGGCCGGGGTGGGGTGTTAAAGTTATGGTATCGGAGTAAGAGTCCTCCGACCTATAGGTTTTCCTTACAACGAGTCTAGGACATGACCGATTGCTTATGTGATTGATTGAATAGTGAGTTATGTGATTTGATTCATGAACCTATGTGCCTACTTGTGACTAATTAAATCTACGTGTTTTGATTTGTTAACGTACACGCATATGTGTGGTTCCATGAATATGTGTAATAATATGATAAAATGTCTCGAGAATTTGTGTAAGATCATAGTTGAATCAAGTTTCGAGGATGAACTTTTTATCGGTGAGGGAGAAATGTAATACCCAGAAATTGGCTAGCTTAATAAAGAATTAAATTAGTAAAAGTTAAGTTAAATTTAAAATTATTGAATTATAATTTTTCCGTGTCAAATTAAAAACCCGAAAATTGAATATTGAGCATGGAGTTATAAAGTGGGCCTACTGAAATTAAATTGGGCCCAATTACATAACATGCCTAAACACAAGAAAATGAAACAACAAAAACAAAATACTTAAAAGTGAATACGGAAAATGAAAATAAAAGGAAAAGAAAATGATAGGATGGTTGGAATTTAGAGGAGTCTGGAATTGAGTTAAACAAAGAATATTGGGGTCCAATATTTAAACAATAAGGTTCAATAAGTGTTGAAAGGAGAGGAACTAAAGATAAACTAGGAAACAATAAAAAGAAAGAGGGAAAAGAAAACTGGAAATTAGAAACACAAGATGAAGAACGAAAGGGGGAACTAGAGCAAAAAGAACGATAGAGCGAGAGGTTGAGAGGGAGACTAGGAAAACTAGAAACAGAGAAGAAGAAGAAGAAGAAGAATGAGGGAGCAAGAGTTAGAAGCAGAGAGGAAAGCGTGAGCCCGAAAGAAGCGGAACAAGAAAGAAAGAGGGCGAGAGACCGAACCGGAACCGAAAAAGAGAAGAATTCAAGCGAAAGGAGAGCGAGAACATGAGTAAATGAGAGCCAAAACCAAAGCGAAAACGAGAGGCCAAGGGTCCGAGGGCCCGGAAACAACAAAATAGATGGTAGCAGCGAGAGATTGAGCGAAATGAAGAAGAGAGTAAGACCAAGAATGGGTAGAAGAAAAGGAAACCGAAAGGAAGAAGAAAGGCAAAGTACACGAAAATCAAACCTTCAAACCGAAAATCATCCAAACCCTAAGAATCCAAGGTGAGTAATTCAAATTCATCCTCTAAAGGTAAAATAAATGAGGTGGATTAAACTTGAAATTTATTCATGAAATTGGAAACCCTAGGTTTAATTGAAGAATTTAGAGGCCTCATTCACTAAATTTAGTAACTCACAAATTGTGACTCATGTTGTGAATTATGTAATTATTTATGTATGATTCATGAATTTAGTGAATGTTTGAGTATTGGTGAACATGATTATTGAGTTGTATGTGAGTTTTGATGAATTTAGCTTGAATAGAATTAGAGGGTAAAATTAGAAGATTAAAAACATTAATGAAGTGCAACTTTTTACTGTAGTAATACCTGTTGTTCAAATTTTCATGACTTGATGAGTATCCCAAAAATTCTTTGTATTGAAAATTCTTGATAATTTATGAAAATTTCTTTAAATTTTGATAAATTTTGGATGAGTATATTGGAAGATATGAATTTTTAGTAAAATTATCCAATTTTGGCCAAATTGGAATCAATTTAGTAATTTGGTTAGAAACTGAAGTTTAAGAAGCTATTTTGGTAGTTTAGGAGATATGTAATGATGAAGAAAAGTTGTGGAAACATAAACGACTTATGTGCTATAATATGTAATCATTAAACAATAACTTTGCTAATTAGGAATCATACTTGAAATGTTTACGCTATGATTTGTTTATCTTGATATATGTTGGTTATAAATGATAGAAACCTATTTATACTAGTTATGTTAAGTGGAAGGATGTTTATGTGAATTGATTGGTTGTGAAGATGTTATTTATGAAGTTAATTGAGCATGATTTGTTGAATTACTTGTATGATGACAGTAAATACGAAAATAAAAAAGTAAGAAATATAAAACGACTAAGGAAGGGAAAAAGGATTGTGTTATTGATCTAGGACCCAACAAATTAAAGAACCTTTGAAGTTATGGTCATAGAAGTATCTGTCAAACTAATGGCACAAATTATTTTGCTTCCACTTATTATTAGTAGTATGCATCCTTCGAGTAGAGGCCACGAATTATTTTGCCTTCAAAAACCGAGCCCACAAATTATTTTGGTTCCAAGAATTAAAGAATTGAATCTCTAGAGTAAGCCATGAATCTCCTTTCCATTCAAATTAAAGAAAAAATGAATATGCATAACGAACAAGAATAAAAGAATGAATGATTTACATTATGATGAAATGTATGAATGAGCTCAAGAAGAAGAATGAATCCTGATTTCATAAGAAATTAATATGACATAAGACATCAACTATGAAGTTATATTACGTGGGAAAAATAATGAATGATTATGTAGGGTGAGCATGAATAAAAAGAACAAATGAAGTATGCGCCGATTGATTTCATAAGTGATTAATGTCATGTGTGCCGCTTGGTAAGTTTGATAAGTTTAGTATCTTGTGTTTCTCGAGCATGTATACTCTGAATCACCTGTTATGAGTGAGTATTGAACTTATGCATGATTTGCAAATAAATAATGTGCAAAATGAAAAAAGGGGCTGCGTTTGGGTTATTCACTAGGCTCAATGGAGCTCATAACCTCACCAACATTTTCAGGTATAGAATTTAGACTTAGGTTGCTTTGTGGCTTTCAAAAGAAGTGACCTAAAAAATAGGAGATCCTCAAACTTGCCATATGTATTATGTTTTATGTTTGTAAATATCGGTTGTATGTTATATCGAATTTTGATCATGTATATATGGAAAACCAATGTGTTTACTTTGAGCGTGTGGCTCATTGAGTTTGTGTTGTAGATACTCCAAACGTGTGGCTCATTGAGTTTATAATTGTGTTTTGTGTAGAGTTAAAGCTTTGAGCCTATGGAATTAGCCAAATTACACATAAAACTCTACCGAAATTTTTCGAAAACCTTCGGAAATATAGAAACAAGTTTTCGCCATTCTTAAAGAAAAGCTAGAAAACATGATTTGAAGTTCTAAGTAGCCTTAGGAGTTCCTTTTGGGGAACCATGGCGTGTAATACGTCGACCTGGGTCGGGATAGGGTGTTATATATATCGCAACAAGCATCCAACGAGCCCTACGAGTGACACAAATAACATATATAAAAATGTAATTATTAAACCTTTAGAGCTCCATTTAAGTTATTTGTACACTTACCCCTCATTTAAGAGTGCGAGGTAACATGCTTTTCGTGTCCTAACCATGAAGCTCGAGATAAATTTAGATCGGTTCATAATTGATCTGTCCATATGTTTGAATAGTCTCGGGATCGCAAAACTTAACAAACTCGATTCCTATGCAACGATACATCTCGTGGAGCCACATTTATATATAAATTATGCATATATAGTTAGAAATGAAAATTAAAAGCTAAATGAACTTACATATAGTAACTCACATCATTTTAAGCGTAACGAGTAGTTGCGTCGATCTCTTACATCCACAAAAATTGCAGTATGTCGTCCAAGAAAACTAGTATGCTAATCATCTCATCCTCACCGGCTAACCCCAACAAGCGACTTTGCATTGTGATTTGGAGTACTTTGTCTTCTAGCAAAAGCTTCACCAAACTTTCCGGATGACTACTCGCTCTAGAGCCGACTCATCAATGGGTTAAAGATATTGGGAGTACTACGGACAATGATCGACCATCGCCGAGTGCTTGATGGTGTCAACCGAGGACATGGGAGTGCCCTTCCTTCCACTCTCGACTCTGGCCATGACATCCTAGTTCAAGGAGGACTGTAATACACGAATTAGAAATATATATAAGTGATATTAACAACCAATAATCTAATTTTTTAAATACAATCCGTAGAGAGGAAGATCAAGCTCTTGGGCCAAGCAACAATAGTGTTGGCTACTTCATCAACAATGTGTAGGTTCGACGATTGGATTGGAAACTCATAGGTGCCTTTCCCTTACGTAGCTTCTATCACCCTCACCTTCACCTAATCAACTAAGAGCGGTCCCCGATGAATGATGACACCTAGCCGCACGGGGTAAATAACACCTGTTGCCACAATGTGATGTAAATGAGGGTGATGGGAAGCTAGCATGTATTGCACCGGCTGCATAAGAATTAGAATTATAGGATAGCCCTTGAGAGATAACTTAAACTATCAATAATCCTGGAAAAAAGCAGATAGAATTTCCGCTTAAAAGTAAACATTTTCCGGGGATGACGACCCTCATCCGAAATTAAAAAAAATAACTAATTACTCTTCATCACATAACTCGTCCAAGTTGGGTGCTGGGAAGCCCATCTTGGTAAGTACACCATGAACCAACTCGTTACTCTCTCTTCCACCTGGGCCACTAGGAAACCCAATCGAGACTCCACTTGAGAAATGATTGCCTCAACATTCACTTGGCTAGAAGAGATGAGGCGCTTCTTTCTAGCCCCTAAGTGATCAAGTATTCTTATCTTCCCACCGATGGCTCGAACACGTTCGGGATTCTCATCTGTTTCTATAGACAAGGCTAACTTGTTCCTCCTCTCGGTGGTGTCAGCGACTTCGAAGTCGAGGTTTGCGACAAAGACTCTTATAAGAAGGAAATAAATTATTATTAGGTAATTCATATATTAACCGATAAGTTCTTCAAATAAATAAAGAAATAGTCAAACTCACGAGTTACTTGCACAATAGATTGAACTTCTATTGTAGTGAAGGTGCCATTTTTCTTCTTTTTTCCTTCGACCCACAACTCATCCCTCTCTATAGTATATGCGAAGGATCTATGATGGCACCTTCATCGGATCCGCTTTTCAATTGTTCAAGCTTCTGCTTGTGCAACTTCTCCTCCACCTTCGAGTATCCCCTACGTGGACAGCGTATGGCAATACACATTTCTCTTAATTCTCTTCCAATTGGCATCACCTCATGCCAGCGCAAGTAATGAACACCACAAAATATCCGTAAATAAGACTACAAATGTTAAATTCTAAACAATTTCAAAGAAATTAACTCTAAAGAAATATCCATAAATAAGACTTATAAAAAAGAGAACAGATGTTAAATTACCTTGTAATCTAGAGTAGAAACATGTGTTTCAAACTTCTTCCGATCGTCTTCAATTTTAAATTTATGGACCTCTTACGCCTTGATCTCCCTCGTCTTGTAGACCTAAACAGCGGCAATGTGAGACTTGAAGTTTCTCATTTTCTCTTACGCTAACATGACGGTCTTGTGTTTCACCAACGAGAGATCCGATTCCTTCATGTCCAAGTTGAACTTTTCCGAAACACAAAAATGACATGCATTAGTATTAAACATTTAGACTAAGTTGTAATTCTAAGTTGAGATGTAGTGTATTTAAGCTGTCTCGTCATTCCAAAGGTTTTCCTTAACCAATTCCGGGACTTTGCTCTAATGAGTGTAGTTGATATTCACGTATGTGCAGGTTGCAGCATCAACATAGCTCATGAAGCGAGTTGCACACTCACCTACTTGGGTTATGATGCTTAGTAAATTGGGCTCGGGTAAGGAGAGTTAGATCTTCTCTCGTTGCGTGCGAACTTCTCCTTAACCCCTCATTTTCCTTATAACTTTAGAAGGATTATGCTTGCTTCATTTTATAATGACCTTTAAGAAGGAAAAACATAAACATTAGATAATTCAAATAATCACATAAAAAATAAAGGGTAATACTCTTCATCTCAAAAATAAATTTAAAAATTAGATTTTCAAAATAAAGTGAAATTTTGGAAAGGCTTTCAATAATCTATATTTTCAAATAACATACTTTCTTATTAATTATATTAGATAAAAAGAAAAATAATTTATTACTAAATTTCACTTTTTTCTTAAATAGTTACTATATATTACATACATATATTTTAGTAAATAATTTTTTTAAGTATATAAGGGTTTTCATTGTAGTTTTAAGTACATATATAGGTTTTTTCTTTTGTTAAGTATATTACGTATATTACTTATAATTTATTTTCTACAACCCTATTATTGAAGTGAATATAGGCCTATATCCAAAAACCTTTTCAATTACATATAATTTTCTATCCATAAATTTTCTTCCATTTCATCCCTAAGCCCTAAACTGTAAATATTTTCATTATCCTAAACTCTAAACCATAAAGCTTTCATTTTTATTAATTCTTAATCATAAATCTTTCCATTTCCCTAAACTCTAAACCATATTCCATAACTCTTTCCATTTCCCTAAACCATATTCTAGTCCATTTCCCTAAATACTAAACCCTAAACCTTAAAACCATTTATGAAAATCTCAAATATTTCAAGAATTTCCAACTTCACAAACTAAACAAATACATTCAAGATTCATTCTCAAACATTTCAAAAATCTCAAACTTAAAACAACCAAATATGTACTTTTAACATTCAACTAATTACCAAATACATTCAACATCCAACTAACCAATTTCAAAAATAACTTAATGTAAAATATAAGAGAAGGAGAGAGTATTTGCATACCGACAGCAACGGTAGCGAGAGTGAGTGAGAGGCAAGGAGAGCGATGATGACAACAATGGGAAGGTAGCAATGACGGCTAGGAGAGCGAAAGCACCGAGTGGAGGGAAGCGACGATGGTGAGGAGAGCAAATTGAGGGTAGTGAGACGAAAGTAAGAGTGGAGAGAGAGAGTAAGAGCGGAGAGAGAGAGTAAGAGCGAGAGTAGAGAGAAGAGAGTGAACTGGTGGGCAGCAAATCTGTTGCTCGTGTTATTTTTTATTGATAGACTTTTTACTACGGTTAATTGAAAGAACCGTAGTAATAGAGACACCTATTTCTACGATTCTTTCACTTAACTGTAGTAAAGATTCCCCATATGACCTATTACTATAGCTGAATGAAAGAACCGTGTAATAATAGGTAAAATTAAAGAAAAATTATTTACAAAAATACCACTCGACTCATTTTTTAGTATGATTTTGTTTTTAACTATTGTAAAAGGCCCGTAATAAAAAGTCATTTCTATAATAATATGTTGGGCTTCTTTCCCTTGTATAGCTCATAGGGTGTTTTCTTTAATATTTGTCGAATGAGGCATCTGTTGAGGGTGTAGTTTGTTGTGTTCATTGCCTCAACCTAGAAATAGTAAGGAAGATCATTTTCATTCATCATTTCTTTTCCTATTTCTTCAAGAGTTCTATTATTTCTCTCCATCATTTTATTTTGTTGGGGCGTTCGGGTGCGAAACGTTGTGAGAGGTACCACTCTTATAGTAGAAATTAGAAAATTTTGAGCAGATCGAACTCCCTTCCATGTTTAGTTCTTATTCTTTTGATCCGAGTCTCAAACTCTACTTAAATTTGCATATAGAACTTGGTGAACTCTTTGAAAGCTTCATTCTTGTTTTTTAGAAAACGAACCTAGGTAAATCTTAAAAAATCAACAACAATCACAAGTACCTATGATTTACCTCCTAAGATTTTAATAGGGATTTCACCATATAAATCCATATGAATCAATTCAAGTACTTTTGAGGTGGAAATAGTTTTGAGTGGTTTAAATAAATATCTAACTTGCTTTCCTTTTGTACATACATCACAAATTTATCTTTCTTAAAGTTACATTTAGGAAATCCTCGAACTAACCCTTGTGAAGCTAGCTTCTTAATTGTATACATGCTAATATGTCCTAACCTACGATGCCATGTTCATGATTCATCATTAACGAAGCTTTTCAACAGGACAAGTTTTGAGTTGAATTAGTAAGAGAGATGATATAAGTGTTACCCGACCTCATACCTAAAAGCTTGTCTCCTTTGAAGTTACATCAGTTATGGAACAATAGGTTTGGGTGAATCTTACCTCTTTCCTTTGTCATATAGCTAGGAGATACTCGTAAGACTATACTTGAGCCCCTTGACTAGGTAACCTAGGTGACTAAGTTGTCACCATGACCAACTCTACTAATTCCTACAATCTTTCCCTTGTTGTCACCAAAGGTGACCTTTCCTCCATTCATCTTTTCTAGCTCAAAAAAAAGTCTTGAATCTCCCGACATATGTATAGAGCACCCACTATCGAGATATCAGTAGTCTTTTTTTCTTTGTCCGAGGTGCCTACAAAATACAAACACACTAACCCTTCTCACTTCCTCTTACAAACCCACTAATTTTCCTTACTGAGGTCAATTTTTGAGGAAGAGCACCAGTAGAAACCCATATTTGAACTATTTTAGGCTTGGTTTCATTCTGACCCTTCTTTTTCGAAACCGAGTCTCTTTTTGTGAAAAACTTTCTTTTCTTGAAAGACTGAGGAGATTTCTTTCGATAAACCATTCTTTGTAAAATCACTTTCTCCATTGGATGAATAGGACCATGCTCAACTTTTCTAAAATGAATTTTTTCAAAATCATTTTTGAAAAGACTTTTGTAGGAGTTATCCTCCTTCTCAAAGTTGAAACCAAGTCCCTCTTTTTGAAGATAAACACATTGAGAACCAAGGAGTAGATCAAGGTTTTTCTAGCCTTGAGTGAGTTTGTAAGCAAGATTCCGAGACTTGGTGAGCTTTTTCTTCAGTTACTCATTCTTAGTTCCGAGGCACTCGGATAGTCCGCTTGTCTTGTAAGCTAGTCTCAAGTACCTCAATGTTGAGCCTCAACTTTTCTAAATTAGTTTTTAAAATCTTGTTCTCATATTTTAGAGACTCAAGTTTTTCTTTAAATAAAGAAAAATTAGAATTTAACTTTTCCTCTAAAGTAAAAACATATCTAGCTAAATCTTGCTTAGAAAATTTGAGAAAATAGTTGATTACCTCCTGAGGGTCATTTTTCCTCGGTGCCGGATGTTTCTACTTCTAACTCATATTCGGCTTCCGAGTCCATTAAGGCCATGACACATTTTAACTCATCTTTAGTGTCTTCATCATCATCAAACTCTTCATCACTCCAAGTTGCCATCATTGCCTTGTTTTTCTTATGGTTTTTCTTTCATTTTGGGAAATCCTTCATGATGAGTTCCTTGCTTCCATGTAGAGAGAGAGGCGTTTTATTCCGAGTCCGAGGCGGAGAAGGTGGCCTCGGTTCGAGCTATGGACCCGGACACCCGGTTGGGTTTCCTGGTATCCATACCCAAGAAGTTCCTTTTGCAAACGACTATAGCAGCCTCGAAACCGCGTTAGGATATGAGGAAAGAGGAGCTTTGAATTGCTTGAAAACGAGGGTGAATTGCGCCTCGAAAGGAAGAGGGGTGGTCTTCATGTTACGAGTCTAAGCCGGCACAGCTGCCATTTGCTCAATGATAGTAGGAAAGAGGTATACTTTGTAGCCCTCTAGAATGTCGAATAGAGCTTTGAGATGCTTGGAGTTGGGGTTCTCTTTGCTAGAGTGCTCGTGAGAAGAAGGTTCTCATCAGCAAGAAACACAGTAAGACGAGCTTTTGACTTTAGTTGGGTCACAGAGAAGTTTTTGCGTGACCCAAGGAATTCTTTAGCATACTTCTCAAAGAAGTTGTTAGCTACCTCGTTGAAAGGTATGGGGTTCGCTGTTCAAGAAACGAGAAGATACTTTGAAAAGTCGATGGAGGAGGGAAGTATTGATGCGAACAGGTGATGTTACGAACTCGTGAGGTGAGGATACCCTCGGAGCTAGAAAGATGAGTGTAAAACTCAAAGACCAGTTCGGGGTAAATGAACTTGCTCAAACAAAGAAAATTGTAGAGCCCACTGGATTGGATGTGAGGCAACCACGAAAATTTTGTGGTTGGAAAGAACTTATCATCCAGCACGAGATGCTTGGGTGACAAGAGGTTTGGAAGGAGTAGAGGGACCTTCCTGGCTTTTTATGCGAGGCTTCTTGGTGGCGGAACCAAGAAAATCGGAGTGAGAACCTCTTTTCGGCATTTTTATGCAGAAAAGAGAAAGAAGATGAGCTTTTGAGAGAGATAGAGAGAGAAAGCTCGAAGAAAAGAAAAGAGTAGAAGAAGACGGAACCGAGAGCAACAGAGCTTACATGAGATCACGGAGCGTTGCTTTGATCATAGAGAGCTTGTTCACGAAGATTTAGTTGCGAGAGAGAAAGTAAGCGAATGGTAAAGTAACGAAATGAAGGAAAATAAGTGCTATTTATAGAGAAGTAAGCGTCCTTCAATATCCGTTCGACTCGGCTCTTCAGCGGTCACCTCGAACGGTGTGACTGTTCTCTTCTCCAACGGTTAGAATTCCAAGCAGATGTCTCCCAACGGCTAGTCCGATCACGAGTGCACGTGAGAGAGAGAGACAAAGAAAGATTTTGAAAATAAAATCCGAAATTCTCCACTTGTCTAGAGATGATTCCGAAGTTTGATGTTCATGTTTCTCAAAATCTAAGTCCGACTCAGCTATGTTTCGAGTGACTCGAAACAGACAAAACAAATAACTCTTAGCTCAGTATCACCGATTCAACTAAACTAATGGCTATTAAAATGAGTACGCACACAGCACATAATCATATAAGGAACTTTCAATCGGAGAAGCACATAATAATGCGTTAATCATGCCAAGCTCATTCCTAATAAAGCAAAACCGATCTTCACTAAGGAGCTTAGTAAAGATATCAGCTAATTGAAGATTGGTAGGAATGAATTCGAGTTCAATACTATCTTTCTCGGAATGGTCTCTTAAGAAATGATACCCGGCCTCAACATGTTTGGTCTTTGAGTGCTTGAACTGGATTCTTAGTGATGCTAATTACACTCTAATTATCACACTTGATTAGAATTGATTTGAATGTAAGTCCAAGATCTCTCAAGTGTTGCTTTATCCATAAAATCTGAGCACAGCATGCCCCAGCTGTAATATACTCAACTTTGCCAGTTGATAGAGCTATTGAGTTTTGCTTCTTTGAGTGCCAAGATATCGGGGATTGACCTAGAAGCGGCGGGCTCCTGAGATGCTCTTCCTATCAACTTTGTACCCAGCATAATCAGCATCCGAGTATCCATTGAGAGTCGGTTCCGAGTCTCCGGAGTACCATAGACCTAAATTCCGAGTCCCCGCAAGATACTTGAATATTCTCTTCACCACAGTGAAATGTGATTCTTTTGGATTAGCTTGAAATCTTACACATAGACAAACACTAAACATTATGTCCGGCCTACTGGAAGTAAGATATAGCAAAGATCCAATCATACCTCGATAGAGTTTCCGATCTACTCGCTTTACCTTTTTCGTCCGAGTCCAGTTTTATGTTGCTACTCATGGGGGTTGCTTGCATGCTTTGCATCTTGAAGTTTGTACTTCTTTAGCAGCTCCTTGGTGTACTTTGATTCATGGACATAGATACCATCTTTGTCTTGCTTGATTTGTAGACCAAGGAAGAAGTTGAGTTCTCCCATCATACTCATTTGAAATTCCGGTCTCATTAACTCGGAAAAATCTCAACACAGATTTTCATTAGTAGCTCCAAAAATTATGTCATCAACATATATCCGAGCAATCGGAAAGTCATTCCCCTTGGTTTTTATAAAGAGAGTCTTGTCAATCTGACCTCTCCTAAAATTATTTTTAACTAAGAAATTACTCGGTCTTTCATATCAAGCTCTGGGAGCTTGTTTAAGACCATAGAGAGCTTTTTACAGTTTGAAAATATGATTTGGAAATTCAGAGTTTTCAAATCTAAGGGGTTGCTCAACATAGACTTCCTCTTCAATAAAACCATTGAGAAAAGCACATTTCACATCCATTTGATATAATTTGATATTCATGCTAGATGCAAATGCCAATAAAATTCTAATGGCTTCAATTCTGGCTACAGGTGCAAAGGTTTCCCCACAATAAATCCCTTCTTCTTGATTGTAACCTTGAGCCACAAGTCTAGCTTTATTCCTAACTACCAACCCACCTTCATCCACTTTGTTCTTGAAGACCCATTTGGTTCCTATGACTGGGTGGTCGGAAGGTCGTTTGGTCAAAGTCCGGATTTGGTTTATTTCAAATTGATTGAGTTCCTCTTGCATGGCCTCTACCCATTTAGGTTCATTTAGGGCCTCTAGTGCATTTCGGGTTTGGTTAATGATATGAATGCAGTGAATGCACATAGATTTTGAAGAAAGGAATGAGTTGTTACCCCACTGTTGATGTTAGATATGATGTTTTCTAATGGGTGACTAGAAGCATACTTGAATGCTCTACCTATTCTCTAGTTTACTAGATCTATAGGTTGAACTGGTTGATCCTCGGTAGTACTGTTCCGAGTGAGCTTATTCATCAGATTGACCCTCGTCATTCTAAGCTAGCTTTTGAGCCTTCTCATTCCGAGTCACTTTGTTTTGTGTGACTTCATTCTGAGTGCCATGGATTTTATTCTTGATGAGGTCATTTTCATCACGATCATCATCTCTGCTGAGCCTTAGGTCTCAGAATGTTGACTCACTTGGTTTTTCCTATTCAATCTCATCAAACACAATGTGGATGCTTTCTTCCACTTTGTTAGTCCTTTTATTAAAAATGCGATAAGCTTTGCTATGAGATGAATAACCAAGAAAAATACCTTCATCTAACCGAGCATCAAACTTGGCTAGGTGGTCCTTACCATTGTTGTGAACAAAGCACTTACATCCAAAGGGTCTGAAGTATGAAATATTGGGTTTCTTCCCTTTGTAGAGCTCGTACGGAGTTTTCTTAAGGATGGGTCCGATGAGGCATCTGTTCAAAGTGTAGTTAGTCTGTGTTGACTGCCTCGGCCCAGAAATAGTAGGGTAGGTTGTGTTCAATCATCATTGTCCTTGCTATTTCTTCAAGAGTTCGGTTTCTTGGTGCTGAGAAGTTGTGAGAGATACCATTCTTATCACAAAACTATGCAAATTCTTAATACTCGAACTCCCTTCCATGATCGGTTCGAATTCTCTAGATCCGAGTTTGAGACTCAACTTGGATTTTCCTGTAGAGCTTCGCTGAACTCTTTGAAAGCTTCATTTTTATGCTTAAGAAAATGCACCCAGGTAAATCGTGAGTAATCATCAACAATAACAAGCACATATGATTTACCTCGGAGACTCTTGACGAGGATTTCACCACATAAATCCATATGCAAAATTTCAAGCACTTTGGATGTGGAAACAGTTTTTAGAGATTTGAAAGATGATCTGACTTGTTTCCCTTTTGTGCATGCTTCACAGATTATATCTTTCTTAAATGCACAATTAGGCAATCCTCTAACTAAACCATGGGATGCAAGTTTCTTAATGGTATGCATGCTAACATGACCTAATCTATGATGCCATGCCCATGAATCATCATGAAGAGATGCTTTTAAACAAGATAAGTTTTGACTCGGGTCGAAAAAGGAATAGTGTAAGTGTTACCTGATCTCTTACCCGAGAGCTTGATCTTTTTGGTAGCATCATCGAAATATAACAATTGGTTTGAGTGAATCTTACCTCTTGACCTTTATCACATAGTTGAGAAATGCTTAGCAAGTTGTACTTTAACCCTTTGACAAGGTATACTTGGGCTGACCAGATTGCTTCCTTTGCCAATCTTGCCAATCCCAATTATCTTGCCTTTGCTTGTCATCTCCGAACGTGACTTTTCCTCCTTTGTAGTCTTCTAACTCGGAAAAGAGTCTTGAATCTCCTGACATATGGCGTGAGCATCCACTGTCTAGGTACCAATGCCCTTTTATTCTTTTCTTAGTCACTGCAAATCGAGACAAGCTAACCCTTCCAACTTCCTCTAACGAACCCGAGTAACACCCTTTACTCGTGGTCCTTTTCGAGGAAGAAGGCTTTTCGGAACCCAGATTTGAATGACTTTGGGTCTGGTCCGATTCCGATTCTTCTATTTAGAGAACTGAGTCTGTGTCTCTTTCTTTTGGAAAACTTTTCTTTTATAAACCAGTGGAGAAGGTTTTCTCCTGTAAGCTGGTCCGGGCTTAGTCCTCCTTTCATTCTTATGAATGGGACCGTGCTCGGCTTTCCTGAACTTCACGGTTACGGAATCCTTTTGAAAAGTTCCGAGTAGGAGTTGGATTCCTCCTCTTTGTTAAATCCGAGAGCTTATTTTTGAAGGAGACACATTGGAACCCTAAGAGTATATCAAGGTTTTTCGACCTTGAGTAAACTTTAATACAAGATCTTGAGACTCGTTGAGCTTTTGCTTTAGTTGCTCATTTCCCCTTCGAGTAACTCGGACTCAGTCTCATTAGATTGAGCACTAGTCTTAAGTTCTCTTAGAGTAAGTCTCGGTTTTCCAATTTATTTTTTAAAGAGATGCTCTCGGAGGTGATTGACTCAAGTTGTTCTTTAAAAAGAGATGAGTCAAAATTGGACTTCTCTTCCAAAGTGAAAATATACTTAGCTAAATCAACTTTGGAAAACTTAAGAAAGTATTCAATTACCTCCCGAGGATTTGTTTCCTCACTGTCCGAGTGATCTAAGTATGACTCTGTTTCAGCTTCCGAGTCAGAGAGTGCCATCGGACATTTTGAGTAATCTGAGTCCCCATCATCTTCCGATGAGTCTTCATCACTCCATGTGGCCATCATAGCCTTTTTCTTCCTTCTGTCCCTTTTTCTCTTGGGACGAGTCCTTGACTATGTGTTCCTTGTCTGCCACATTCAAAATAGCCAAAGTTCTTAGTCAAAGATAACTTTGAAGGGGAAGAGTGTTTACCTTTTCTATCCTTCTTGTCTTTCTTATAGAACTCTTCTCTTGTCTTCTTATCCCATCTCTTGTGATTCATCATTCTCTTGAAACCTCTAGGGATAAGTGCCATGGGATCCTCTTCGAGTCGGAAGAACTCAGATTTGCTTCTCCGGTTTCTAAGGCTTTCGCCGCAATGTTCTTTTTGGTGCTGACCTTTGCATCCTCCTCTTCCAGGTGGATCTCATGGGTGAGAAGCTTCCCAATGAGTTTGTCCGGCTTCAGTAGAGACAGTTTCGAGCCTCTTCGATAGTTGTCACCTTGGGACCCCATCTTTTCTTGGGTAGGCTTCGAGTATCTTTCTACACGTTTCCTCGTGGGAAATCTTTCTACCCAAAGATTTGAGATTGATGGTAATCTTAGTGAAGCGGATGAACATTTGAGTGATGTTCCCTTCGGCTCCATTTTGAACAGCTTACACTTATGAAGATATTGTCTTATCTTCGCTTCGACTAGTGCCTTCATAAGTATTGACCAGTGTGTTCCATACTTCTTTGGGCTGTGTCACGAGCGGACACTCGGTTGTACTCTTACGAGCGATGGCGCACATCGGAATGTTCATTGCCTTGAAGTTCTTTCGAACTTTTCTACTTCATCAAAAGTGAACTCACCCTTTGTCTTGGGCACGAGTCTTGTTTCTTCCGTCTTCATTAGAATATAGTTCCCTACTTGTATGATGTTCCGGACATCTTCATCGTGATCTAGTAGGAAACATTCCATGAGCTTCTTCTAGTGTACGAAGTTAGATCCTTTGAACTTTGGTGGTCTGCTGGAAGATCTTTCTTCATCGAATTCTCCGTTGTTCCGAGCCATTTGATCTTTAGACCTTTGGATGGTTAGATCCTTTTTGAAAGGCTAGGCTCGATACCAATTGAAGATTTGCTCACGAAGAAGCTAAGTCACCCTAGAGAGGGGGTGAACAGGGTGCTGAGGAAATTTGCTCGAGTTAAACACTAGATATGACTCCGAGGAGAATGTGTGTCAAGAATGAACTCGAAACACACCGACTCGAGTTAAGTGGAAGATGCAGTACCGATTAGACAAAGCTTTAAATGCATGTCCGAGTCTAGATTGGACTCAGAAAGGTATCAACTCGAAATTACGTCGAAACCCTCCCGAGGCGGAAAACCACGGGCCGTGCTAATCTAGGCACGAAGTCAAATCCATTATTTTGAATCCACAAAATACGGTAGAATGACTCAACCAGAGTTTCTCCCTTAGACAACTCCTTACAAGTTTTTCCTAGACTCAGAAATTCCCTATCTCGATCTAGTACTTCCTAACTCGAGATAACCTTTACAGACTAGGGACAACCGAGCTGAGTTAATCCTTACAACTCGTCAAAGGACCTTACTCGTAAAGTAAGAACAAGTGTTTGTAAACTTATTACAAGACCTTACAACTCGTAAAGATATTAAATACAGAGTTGAAGTTGTAAGTAGAAGATTGAGTATGAATACAATGACTTATGCTTAAGTAAGTGTATTGACACTTGGTTCAAGCAATCTTCAAGTCTTGAGATTTGGCTTCTATTTATAGATGACCAAGTCGATTAGCCGTTGTGACCATCTTCCGACTGGAAGTCCTTTGTGACCATTATAATAGATTTTCTTAGTCATTCAAAAATATCTGTTTGATGTGTGAATGTTGGGCAACGGCTCTTGACTCCTTTGGAAGTCCCAAAACCACCGGCGGTGTCTTGAAAAGTAAGGTGGAAACCATCGTTAAGCTTAACGTTGCGGATTTCCAGCTTTGGAAACAGACAACCCCGACACGGCGTTTGATGCTAGGTCATCGATAGAAAAAGCCTTGTCTGCTGATGATTAGACGTTTTGAAGCCGATTACCTTTGTAATTAAAAATAGGATAACCTCGTTTGAATAACCTACAAAAGTAAATCAATTTGGTTCTCAAAGTATAAGTCAAATAAAGAATATCGAGTAGAGAGACTTTATTTAGACAAAGCAAAGTTCAAACAAAATAGGTCGACTCGTAAGAAAGAATTAACATGGTAATTCTTGAAACATGAAGTCGGATCCGAGTTTATGCACGTTATAGTAAATGTTTGAACATGCGATATATTTGAGTGTTGTCCGAGTGACTCAGAACAGCATGTAAGGCGACATGTAAGAATATGCTTTCGAGTCGATCGGACTCAAGCGAATACAATAGTTTCGTAACACTCGAAAAGATACTATGTCACTCGTAAAAGTTTCTAAGGCACATAAAATGACATGTAATCAAAACCTTATAAGAGTTGAAGTCTTATACCTATTTCTTTGATGGAACTCAGAATGATGTATATGCAAAGTCCGAGTCTTCACCATGATGACGTCGTGAGGACTTTGACTAAAGTATGTCATGTTCCTAACTTAAATTGCAAGATATATTATCTCTTTAAGCACCTTAGAATCAAGGAGTTCAAGTATTCATTTAATGGTGGAATTATGCAAGTTTCCAAAGGTGCTCAAGTTGTATTGAAGGGTATGAGGTGTGTTAACCTCTATACTTTACAAGGTACTAAAGTTTTCGACTCCACAACCCTTCCTACTACCGCTATTGCTGGTGCAAAGGCTTAATGAAGACAGTCTCTACTCCTAGTTTCAATAGTGTCTCTTGGACTTAGTTCATGTCTCTACTATTTGATTCCCTTTCGAGCCTATGCCCTACGGGGCTTTACCCTTCAAGGTCCTTATGAAGATGACACTATTATAGTAACCATTTTTTACTACAGTTCAAACAAACCTTTTATTACGGTTACTAGGCGTCGTGTATGCGAGCGTAGTAGTAGATAGGCATCTCTTGCTACCTGTTCACAACCGTCGTAAAAGACAACTTATTACTACGAGTTCGGAAAAAAATCGTAATAATAGGTATATCTATTACTCCGGTTGTTTGTCTAGAACCATAGTAATACGTCTAGGCCCAAACACCCCATTTAGCCAAAATTTTGGTGGTAGCATTGATCTATTATTACGGTTCTTACCTAAACCATAGTAATAGGTTTATTTTAGACTTGTTGCTACGGTTTTTATCAAGAACCGTAGTAAAAGGTCTGAAAATTTTTTATTAATTTTTTTTTTTTTGTATTTCATGTACAATTATACAACCAGAATATATACAATAACCATTTACACATCATACACAAACTGTTTCAGAATATATATACAAACATAATATATTCCGAACGTATACAACCAACAAATGAAGATCATAATTCAACCTAACTTGTTTCACAAATAATTCATATTTCACGTATGCTTTACAATTAAAAAATCAGAAAAATTACCAATCAAATGAAGAAATAATCATTTGTAAACATATACCTATGAAAGTGTAATTATACGGTTATACACAAGTTGTGTTCAACCCTATCTACGCTCATTTAGCACGAGCTTGTGTATAAGTTATGGTGGACTTCTTTCCCGGAAATACTCGTGACCAATGTCTGTAAAAGTAATTTTACATACATTTACATTGCTAATTAAGTTGAAAAGAACATAACAATGTAAATTAAATTTTTCATAAATAAATGTAACAAATGCAAGTGCAAGTACCTTTGTAGGATTAGATTTGTGATTATCAAATTCCAGCTCAATCACAATCTCTTGCAAGTATTAGAGAATGTAGAAGTCACACTTCACGTTCCCCGATTGGTTATGGCACTACAATAATCAAAATAGATTCCCAACACATGGAGAATTCGTTGGAAATGAAAACTAAATTTACACTAAGCAAGAAAACCTTAACTTTATAGGGACAATAGTTCGCGTTTTGCAGAACCCGGGCATCTCGAGCCTCCTAAATAGCCTTACACTCCAAGAGCACTATTTGTCAATCTAATGAAAATAAAATTTAAATAAAGATCATGATTGTTCAAATATATCATAAAGGCATGCATATAACGTACAATTGAAAAGAATACTTAACAAAAGCAGAAAATGAGTAAGTAATGAACTCACGGGTCGAGTACTATTTTGATATCTTTCCTCACAAGATGACCCGGAGGATCGAGCCGAGTACGCGACATTACTCCTTGGATATATGGCAGCAAGCATCCAGTGGACATTGACACATATAATATATATTAAAAAATATGATTATTAAACCATTAAAACTCCATTTAAGCTATTTGTACTCTTACCCCTTAATGAACTATGCCAAGTAACATGTTCTTGGAGTCATTTTCATGAGGTTTGAGATAAATTCATATTGGGCTCGAGTTGTGTCTCCCAATGCTTGAATGGCATCGGGATTGATAAACCGAACAAACTTGATTCCTATCTCGTGTAGCCACCTATTACATATTAATTGTACATATATAGTTAGAAATGAATTAGCAAGTTAAATGAACTTATACATATAGTAACTCACATCATGCCAAGCATAACAACGATTACGCGGATCTCTTGAATCTCCAGAAATTGTAGTATGTCGTCCAAGAAAACCGGTATGCTTCTAATACCCCACACACGTGACTTGGTGCTTTGATTTTGAATATTTTATCTTCTGGAAAAGTCTTCACAGAATTTTGCAGTTGAAAACACCAATCCCGAGGTGACATGTGAACAAGTTGGAGAGGGTACTGCTCTAGATGACTTGTCGTTGAATGCTTGCTTGTGCCAGCTGAGGACATGGGATTGCCCTTCCTCTCACTCTCGGCTCCGGCCACGACATCCTAGTTCAAGGAGGACCATAATACATGAATTAGAAATGTATATATATAAGTGATATTAACAACCAATAATCTAATATCTTCAAATAAAATACCGTAGAGAGGATGACCAAACTCTTGGACCAAGCAACAATAGTGTTGACCGCTTCATCAACAATGTGTAGGTGCGGTGATTGGATCGACAACTCATAGGTGTCTTTCCCTTGCATAGCCTCTATCACCCTCACCTTCACTTGATCAACTAAGAGCGGTGCCCCATGAATGACGGCACCTGGTTGCATGGAGTAAACAACTCCCATAGCCATAATGTGATTTAAGGGAGGGTGACGAGAAGCTAGTGTGCATCGCTCCCGCTGCATATGAATTAGAATCATGGGATAACCTTTGAGATACAACTTAAACTATCAAGAATCCTGGAAAAAATGGCCATAGTGGTTTTCCCTTAAAAATAAACATTTTCTCAGGATAACGACCCTTATCCGAAATAACAAAAACAAGCAACAACTAATTACTCAATGACCACACACTAGAGTTCTACAACAATTAAAGTATATACACCATTCATTGAACAATTATACACCAATAATTAGTAAAAATAAAAAATATGCATTCTAATTAGGTAGCAAAATCTTAATTACCTCAACCATATCTTCAAATTGGTTGATGGGTGAGCTCACTTTCGTGCTCGCTAGTGTCCGGGGTGAGAATTGACCCTCACGTAACTCTTCCAAGTTGGGTTCGGGACACCCATCTTGGTCAAGTACACAGTGAAGTGATTCGTCATCCGAGCCAACATCTATTCCATGTATGCAGCCACTCGGGACTCCACTTGGGCAACCCTTTAGGACTCCATTAGATGTACAATCGAGACTCCACTCAAGAAATTATTTCCCGATATCTACTTGGCTGGAAAAGACAAGGCGTTTCTTTCTAGCCCTGAAGTGCTCAAGTATCCCTACCCTCCCACCGGTTGCTCAAACACCACCGGGATGCTCATCTCTTTCTATGGCCAAGGCTAACTTATCCCTCCTCCCGCTAGTGTCAACGACTTCTAAAATCGAGGTCTCGTGACAAAGACTCCTGTAAGAGGGAAATAAATTATCATTGAGTAATTTATATATTAAAACCGATAAGTTCTCAAAATAAATAAATAAATAAATAATCAAAAACTCATAAGTCGCTACATAATAGATTATACTTCTATTATAGTGAAGGTGTCATATTTTTCTTTCTTCCTTCAACCCACAACTCGTCCCTTTCGATAGTGAGCTACGAAGGATCCGTGATGGCACCTTTACCGGATCCGCTTTTAAGTTGTTCAAGCTTCTACTTGTACAGCTTCTCCTTCACCTTCGCGTATCCCCACGGGACATCGTATCGGGCTACACATTACTCTTAGTCCTCTTTCCGTTAGCTTCACCTCGTACTGCGTAAGTAATTAAGACAACAAAATATCCGCAAAGAAAACTACAAATGTTAAATTGTAAAGAAATTCTAAAGAATTAACTCTAAAAAAATCAATAAATAAGACTTATAAAAAAAGAGAAAAATGTTAAATTACCTTCTATTCTAGAGAGAAGACATATGCTTCAAAATTGTTCAATTCTTCATTAGTTATGAAGTTGTAGACCTCCCAAGGTCTACTTTCCGCTTTGATATCAACAAGGTTGCAATTCAACCTTCTCAAAAATGCTTGGTTACAACCCCTTTAAGTATCTAATGATAGTATGTTTTAGCTCTCGCTCAATGTTTCTACGAATTAGAGTTGTTTAAACTCCCTTGTATACTCTTTAACACTCATCTTGCCTTGGCTAAATGAAGCAACGCTTAGGTAAAGGTCTTACGTGTAGGAATCTAGAAGAAACCTCTTGTCCATGTACTTCTTAAGCTTATACGAAGTGTTGATCTTAGCTTGTGCTCCTTGGCTCATTGCTTTTGAGGTTCTCATACCATAAGGAAGCGTACTTGTGGAACTTAAGTAAAACCACCTTAAAAGACTTTCATCAAAGTAGGCTTTAATCTCTAAAAATATCTCTATGGCTTGAACCTATTCTAAGTAAGCATCCGGGTTCAAGTTCCCATCAAACAATGGTGGGTTAATCTTCATGTCTTTGACCTCATTATTGAGCAACCTTGGCTACTCCTTGTTCTCCTTGCTTGTACTTCCGATAAAGAAGAAAAACTACCAGAATTTGAGGAAATATGTGGAGAGTCACGACCATTTCTTGCTCTTTCATTTCTCCTTATGGGCTCATTCAGGAGTCTAGCCAATACTTCATTTAACCGCTCGACAATACCTCCCACCTCATGGCTAAGATCATTGAAACCTCTTTGGAGGTTAAAGATGGTGTTGTTTCTAGAAATCTCATTAGCTTGCTCAAAGGATAGGCCTTTAGGTATGCTAGTACTAGGATCAACTTCTTCGAAGATAGTGTAAGGATGGTTTGTGATTGGCTCATTTATGGAGCTCACGGTTCTTTGTAGCTAGGACAATGTGTTTAGGATTTTGGGAGCTCGTAGCTAGACAAAGATGGAGCAAGCGCAAGGATAAATTCACCAAGATAGTCACACAACCAAGTTGCGCTCTAGTACCACTTTGATGATCGACACTAGGTGGCAGCACCACTCGAAGGTGAGTACCAAGAGTTAGGCATATAGGCGAACTTGGTTGTCTATCGAGAAGAGGCGGACAAGGACAGTGACTAGCGTTGGGTGTGGGAGGTACGCTAGACGGCATCGTGTAATGCTACCAAGGACAAAGACAAGCGCCGGCAGTGTGTAGCATGTACCGGCAAGGGTGTGACATGCAAGCATGTGACGCTAGGATATGATACGAGCACTAGCGTGTAGCGCTAGGTGAGGATGACAGGCGATGGGCACTTCCAAAGACAAGCGTAGACAACGTCGAGCACTAGTGATAGACATGACAAAGACAAGCGCTAGTGAGCGATGAGCTCAAGAATCAACTAGCAAGGACAAGGACAAATATGAATGAGATAAAGGCGGATTGCCACCACTTAAACTAGGCTGAGATAGAGGTAATCCACCACTTAACCAGGACGTAAACACCCTCAATTTGTATAAAGTTAAACCACCAACAAGTTGATTAAGTTTCCACTCCTAAAACAAGACTAAATACTTTGGAAAAGTTTAAGAGATTATTGGGGAAGGTTTGAAAGCTCTTGGCTTCAAGCATAAATTCAAGCATCAAGTCTATAAAATTATGCAATAAGGCTTTATATAGCCAAACTTCTTGATTAACACATAAACAATATTAAAAATAAGTACAATTAACTTAAAATAAACTAAGTTGATGACAAATTAAACAAGAAAATTACAAGGAAAATAATTGAGGCAAGTAGCTGTACTTGCTGTAATGATGACTCGGCAAGTAATAGCACAAGTTCCAAGAAAAGCAAGCAAAAAAAAGGGTTGGTCAATAGGAGTGAAGTTGTTGCCCCTCTCAAGAGTAAATTATTGCTCTCTCTCACCAAAAACCTTCAAGGGGAGGTAAGGTAACTTCCAAGGCAGTAGCTTGGTCAATTGAGGCAGGAAAAGAAGCTCCTGGAGCAGAGCGAAAATCGGGCCACAAGTTAGTGCTTTGAATGTTAAAAATTTACCCAGCTTTGTGGCCACTTGTTCTCCCGATGGAAGCTTCCAAAATGTTCATGCTAGACAATAGGATTGTGCTACACGATGTTAACTTTAATTCCCAATAAATAAAATTCCCAAAAGAAAGAGTTAATTAGCTTAATAGACCCAATTGGCACTAGGTGCGCTTAAAGCATGATCAACCAAAATTCTTAACTTATTTACCGGAATAGTGGTCACAAAATCGGTCACAAAATAGTCTTAATTTCACACCGTAATTTCGGTTGCAAAATTAGTGGGACATGCAAAGTGGTCACAAAAAGGGTTTTCGGACCACACAAATCGGTCACAAAACCCATTTGTGACCCAAATTTGACATTTTGTGACCGATTTTGACAGATCACAAATTGATGTTTTTTCTTGTAGTGGTAGTCCATCCATATAGGAATGTCCTCAAACTTTTTCTAGAACATAATCAAATGAGTAGTCCAAAATGGTGAAATTTCGGGGTTAGAAAAGTTAACAAGGCTTGAGTAGAGGTTGTCTCTTGACATTGATCACTTCCTACGACACTTGGAACGCTTGCCGTATAGCATATGGTAACCTCGTAGCACATTGTTTCCGCCTACAGCATCGAACTCGGTCTTCCTGTGTCCGTCGACATAGCCTCGTGTTGGCTGCAACTTATGGTTTCCACGTTTTGCCATTATCCGGCTTGTTTTATTTTAGGTTATTTAAATCTATTTGGTAATTAGCAGCCTCTAAGAGTTGTTTTAGGGTTTTTGGGTGCCTTACTTATAGGTTGTGGTTTAACCTAATTGTAGTTGAATGAGAGCAATTTCCTCCTTTCTATTCCACATTGTTAGTTGAGAGAAT
The DNA here is from genome assembly GCA_021018815.1 of Talinum fruticosum. NCBI lineage: Eukaryota > Viridiplantae > Streptophyta > Magnoliopsida > Caryophyllales > Talinaceae > Talinum > Talinum fruticosum. The sequence continues at coordinate 1,970,696 of JAITYX010000091.1, read as the reverse complement.
CCTTCAAAAATTTTATTCAATATTTCTTTGATCTTGTTGAGCACATGACTCGGATATCGTATCTTGTATTCACTAATCATTATTAGTGGATTATTTGCTCTTTGCCATCTATGGTTTTTCCCATTTGGTTTTCCACGCAATTTGGTGTCTTTGTGTTCATAATTAGATTATTGTTCTTGCTTCAATTTCTTGACGTGTTCACATCCTAAAAATTAGATTTTTGGATGAAAATAATATGAATTCTGGGGTATTGGCCAAAAATAATATGACTTTTTTTCTTGTTCATAAACAATACAAACTTTAACACTATATAACGATTTTAGAAGAAACCGAATTTGGGGCTCGGAACTCGTCTAAGAGTTAACGTGTTAGGTTGAGCCAAAATTTTGATCTTGTATTTTTGAGGTTTAATGGCCACATAATCAAACTTTTTATCCAGTTAAATACATGGAAGCTTGCTTTGTTGCATTTAATTGCAAGCTTTAAGCTTTCATATAAGGAGTTAAAACATAATTGTAAACTTAATTACAAAAAGTTGTAAGTAGTTGTAAGAAACTCTAATCATGTATACTAAAGCAAAATAGAACAAAACCTTAGTAGGTTTTTTAAATGAAGTAAAAACGATATAGTAGTAAGTTTTGAAAATATTAAATATGTTAAAAAATGTGAAGGTTTGCTCTGGGAGAGTCCGAGTCACCCTAGAGGGGGTGAATAGGGTGATAGAAGTTTTTTCGTGGAAACTTTAGCTCTTCTATCAAAAACAAGACAGAGACAGATTATGAGTCTATCAACAGGGTCGAAAAGACTGGACTCGAAGGCTATTAAGCGTGAATGAGCAAGAGTCAGTAAACTGCTCGAGTCTAGAATGAACTCAGAAAGATAACACTTAGAGATTACATGGAAACCCTCCTGGGGCAGAAAACCACGGACCGTGTCAATCCGGACATGAAGTCAAATTCACTATTTTGAGTCCACAAAATACCGTGAATCGATCGAACCCGAGTTGCTCCCTTAGACAACTCTATACAAGTTTTCCTAGACTCGAAATTCCCTTATCTCGATCTAGTACTTCCTACCTGAGATAACCCTTACAGCTAGGGACAACTAAGCTGAGTTAACCCTTACGACTTAGTCAAGGGACCTTACGAGAGAATGTAAGAAAGAGTTTGTAATCGAGTACAAGACATTACAACTCGAAAGTAATGAATTACGAGTGGGAGTTGTAAGTAGAAGATTGAAAGTAAATACAATGACTTTGAGCAAGTATGTGTATTAACAATATGTTCGGCAATCTTCAAGTCTTGTGAAGTGGCTTCTATTTATAGATGACCGGGCGAGTAGCCGTTATCTTCATCTCGCCGACCGAGAGTCCTCTGTGACCGTTGATAGAAGCTTTCGAGTCACTCGAAAGTATCCATTGTAATGTGAACGTTGGACAACGGTTTAACTCTCTTGGAAGTCCCAAAACCATTGGCGGTGTCTAGAAGGATAAGGTGGAAACCACCTTTAAGTTTGACGTTCTGGTTTCCCATATTTGGAAACAGACAGCTCGACACTATCTTTTGGGACTCGGAGCGAGAGAAGGTCAAAAGCCATGTCTGCTGGTGATTTGACGTTCGAAGTCGGTTACTTTTGTGGTTTGAAAAAGGTGTATCCTCGATTGAATAACCTACAAAAGTAAATCAATTTTGGTTTTCAAAGTATAAAATACTTTGGTCCAAGGTTAGACACGAGATAATAAAATAATTACGATAAATAAATGACTAATTATCCGAGTCGGAAGACAAGTGGAATTTTCTGAGTCTAATAACAATGATACTCGGAATTCCATCCGACTTAGTCTAAGCGATAAATCAAGTTCCGTAAAGAATATCAAAGTGAGATAACTTGATATAGACTAAGTATGAAACAGACTAAAGGTACTGACTCTAACGGAATAGAGCTTATAATCGAAGTAAGATTCTAAGTGAGAAAATACGAAATACTAGTCTATTCAATCTGCGATAAATTTGAGTGATGCTGGACTCGGAATAAAGAATCAATTTTCCGAGTCGACTACAAATAAGCAAGAAATATAATAAGTAAGAGCTGTATCACTTAGAGAAGATACTATTTTACTCAAAGAAGTTTACGTGATACGAGAGAATGCCTTGGAGTCAAAACTTTATAAGTATGAGATGGTTATACCTGATTCATTTAATGCAACTCGAAATGCGTTGAGAAGCGTCCGAGTCTTCAAAATGTTTATTTAAGATTATTTGCATGAACATTGCATCTTGATTAACATGCTAACATGACATGATGCACTAATTATTCAATCATATTATCACTGTACTAAGTTAATATTGTTAAATATGAAGGTTTTTGTTAGGGGTCACATTGTTATATTTTAGGTACTAAAATATCAATCTTTTTAAAAAAAAAAAACTCCCCTCTTGTACCACATAATCTAAAAGGCTTTACATAAAATTGTCCACTTGAACGAGATATTTGGAGAAAACATATTTTATGCCTATTTCTATGGTTTCTTATTAATAGATAATTGATCTATCTCTAGCTTCTCTCTCCCTAGGCTATCATACCAAGAATGTGTGAGTAAATGGAGAATTTGCACATTTTCAAAGCCAAAACTTTATTGTCGTTATATGCTTCATTCGTCATCATAATTAGTAAGAAAAAAGAATGTATTGTGCATTTTGGTTCCTCTCTCTCTCTCTCTCTCTCTCTCTCTCTCTCTCTCTCTCTCTCTCTCTCTCTCTCCATAAAGTGTGCATGCTATCATCATGTATAGACTACATCATAATAACCTCTTGCATGGTTAGGTGGGATGGACTGAGCTAATAATATATATGAGGAAAAATGTTAACTAAAATGAAATTTATTAGTTAATTGAATCATTTTTTTTTTCAAAAGAGTTTTATAATTTTTTTTAAAACATTCTTATGAATGAATTAATTGCTTAAACATAAAATGACAATAATGATAAATTTGTCTTAGTATTTATTTTTTGACCATGAATTATCTATGTCAGACTTTAGATAGTTCAAACATCTTAGTATAAAAATCTTAGAAAAAGTTCTTCCCATATAAGCTTTTTGAAAATGATTTTCTAACTTTAGAAAAGCTAATGCAAATCTCTTGTAACCAAACACCTTAATGAAGGTTTGAGTAATTGATCAAGCTATTCTAGATGATAACAAGGCAAAACAAGTGATAGCCATTGATACACTTTTAGATACTAGCCAAACCACAACAAGTGATAGCAACAAACATTAAAGGTATGTATGCACTTTGTAGGTTTACTTTCAAGGAATATACCTGGTGAAATTAGCATGGCTTCTTCCAACCAATTCAAATAACTTATCATAGCTTTTAATGTGTGCATAATTCAATATGAAAATTAATTTTGATGGTTCACTTCTCCAATCTCCCAAGGTTGAAGGATTCATTATCTGCGATTGGAGTGGAAAACTTATCAAGGCATACTCAATATACTGTGGGCATATTTCGATGCTAGTTGCAGAAGCTAGAGCTCTTCAAGATGGACTACAAGTAACAATCTACAATGGTTTCAATAAAATCATCATTAAAGGTGACGACAACATAGTTGTTCATGCGATGCAAGGCAAGTAAGGATGTGAGCCAGTCTAAATCCGGATCAAACCTGACCAAATTGGTATGGACCGAACCCGATTTCAAAAATTTTATGAACCTAAGACGGGACCGAATAAATGCTTAACCTGAATCAGACTAGATCGAAAAAGCTTATACCAGACCGAATATTGGATTGAATTGATATTAGTTATATGTTTTTGTTACAAAAACGAAATTATCACTTTGATATTTAAGTATAACTAATTACTAGATATTTTATTATGGTATATTTTAAAAGTGCAATTAAAATTAATACTATGCTTTTGATTAAAAAAATTTTAATACTATATCGTCTGAGTTTATTTTTATTTTTCCTTACTTGGAAAATATATATTTATGATAGAAGCTAGATTATTTTGAATATCAGGTTTTTGGTCAGGGATGGATTTTTGCGTTTGGACCAAACCTAGACTGGAAACTCAAAATTCATAATTTCTTGGGCCGAATATCAAACCAAAATGAAATTGGTCCAGTCCAGGTTTGGTCAAGTCAGTCTGATCTAAGGTTTTTTATTTGTCCAAACAAGAAAATGAACACCCCTAAAGGAAGGCATGACAATTAATGACAAATGGCAAACATCTATCATGATGCTCAACTATTTGTACAACTATTGTCATATTTAGGGATGGCAATGGGTCGGGTCGAGTCGGGTCCGGGTCGGGTCCGACTAGACCCGGATCCATTTAACTTTTTAAACTTGGACCCAGATCCGACCCGGACCGGTGGGTCTGTAAAATTTGGACTCGAACCCGGATCCGGCGAGTCCACTGGATCTTAAACGAGTCTAGTATATTTTTATCATAAATAAGTTTAAAAATCAATATTTTGTCGCTGTATTTTAATATTATTGTAAATTTACAAGTAATTTTGTTACATATAACCTCTTTAGTATTATACTAACCTATCTATCAACCAACCTATTGTATAAACCAAAAACTTAGTTCATACAAACCAAATACACCAATATATTAAACACAAAGTTCATCAAAATTTGACACCAAAAAGTTCAAAGTCCATCAAAGCTTAACAACAAATTGTGGGAAGAATTTTCAAATTGCATTGGGTCCAAATTTGTATGAATACTGCTGTTAGAATTTTTAAAAAATAAAATTAGTGATCGGGTCTTAAACGGGTCTCGTGACGGGTCTAGGTCTTATTTTTGAGACCCGGACTCGGACTCGGGACGAGTTAGACCCGGAACCAACCCGGACCCATCGGGTCCAAATTTTTGGACCCGGACACTGATTAAATGGGTCAAGTCCGGTGGGTCCGGGTCGGGTCCAGGACCCACCGCCATCCCTAGTCATATCCTTGTAAGGGCTTCAATTATTTTTATTGTAATTCATAATATAAATAAATAATAAAATATATAATTTTAAAAGTAGATTATAATTTTATAACAATTTAATTATTATTTTTTATATAACTTTTTAATTTTTTTTATTTTCATATCAATTATATTACTACTTTTAGAAATTCTCTAATATGTGAGATTTTGTTTACCTTTTATAGACAAATAAATATATTTTAAATATTAATTAATTTAATAATAATTATATCACAGCTTATAATAATTAATTTATATATATACAATTAAAAAATTATTCATTTTCTTTGAATATAGTATTGTATTAATTCAATCTAAGAGGAATGAAGACTCGGACACTCGCTCAATATTTTTCCGAGTCATGCAAAAGGAATCGGTATAACGATTCTATACATATAGAGTTTTGATTCCAAGGCATTCTCTGTGTCTTAGAAACTTACTTGAGTAAAATAGTATTTTCTCTAAGTGATTCGGCCTTCACTTATCTCATTTATTGCTTTTCGGTTAGCGACTCGAAAACCGGTTCTTTATTCCGAGTCCATTCTCACTCAAATTAATCGCACTTTGAATATACTAGTATTCCACTGTTTCTCACTCGGAATCGACTTACGGTTATTCTGTTCTATTGTTTGCATAGTCGGCATTCGTAGTTCATTTCATGCTTAGTCTATATCAAGTTTTTCTCACTCGATATTCTTTATACAACTTGCTATATCGCTTAGACTAAGTCGGATGAAACTCGAGTATCATGGATATTGAACTCGGAAGATTCCACTTCATTTCGACTCGGATAATCAATTGCGTAATTATCATAATTATTTTATTATCCGTGTCTAACCTTGGACCAAAGTATTTTATGCTTTGAGAACCGGAATTGATTTACTTTTGTAGGTTATTCATTCGACGATACACCTTTTTCAAACTACAAAAGTAGCCGACTTCGAACGTCAAATCACCAGCGAGATATGGCTTTTCACCTTCCCCGCTTTAGTCCCGAAAATTGTGTCGAAGCGCATGCGCTTCCATATCCGAAAACTGGAACGCTAAGCTTAACGGTGGTTTCCACCTCATTTTTCAAGACACAACCGATGGTTTTTGGGACTTCCAAGAGAGTTAAACCGTTGTCCAACGTTCATATTTCAACGGACACTTTCCGAGTGACTCGAAAGCTCTTATCAACGGTCACAGAAGACTCTCGGTCAGCGAGATGAAGATAAAGGCTACTCGCTTGGTTATCTATAAATAGAAGCCACTTCACAAGAGTTGAAGGTTGCCGAACATATTGTTTATACACATACTTGATCAAAGTTATTGTATTTACTCTCAATCTTCAACTTACAACTCCCACTCTGTAATTCATTACTTTCGAGTTGTAAGGTCTTGTACTTAGTTACAAACTCTTCTTACATTCTTTGTAAGGTCCCTTGATTAAGATGTAAAGGTTAACTCAGCTTAGTTGTCCCTAGCTATAAGGGTTATCTCAGCTAGGAAGTACTAGATCGAGATAAGGGAACTTCGAGTCTAGGAAAATTTGTATAGAGTTGTCTAAGGGAGCAACTCGGGTTACATCAAGTTCACGGTATTTTGTGGACTCAAAATAGTGGATTTGACTTCGTGTCTGGATTGACACGGGCCGTGGTTTTCTGCCCTAGGAGGGTTTCCACGTAAAATCTAAAGTGTTATCTTTCCGAGTTCATTCTAGACTCGGAGCGCTTTCTGCTCTTGTTTCTTCGATTCATCGCTTTACGAGTCCAATCTTTTCGACCACGCTTATAGACTCGAAGCTGTCTTTGTCTCTTTTCGAGAAAAAGAGTGTGTTTTCGCGAAGAATTTTCTATCACCCTATTCACCCCCTCTAGGGTGACTCGGACTCTCCCCGAGCAAACCTTCAATTGGTATCGAGCCTAGCCTTTCGAAAGGATCTAATAATCCAAAGGTTTAAAGATCGGATGGCTCGGAACACCGGAGAGTTCGACGAAGGAAGATCTTCCAACGAGCCACCAAAATTCAAAGGTTCAAACTTCGGGCACTTGGAAGAAACTTATGGAATGTTTCCTCATGGATCATGATGAAGAAGTATGGGAAATCATACAACAAGGAAACTACATTCCAACGAAGACAGATGAATTCGTAATCCTTCCCAAGACAAAGGCCGAGTTCACACTAGCGAGGCGAGAAGTTCGAAAGAACTTCAAAGCCATGAACATTCTCATGTGCGCCATAAGCTCGAAGAATATAATCGAGTCTCTGCTTGTGACTCGCTAAAGAGGTGTGGGACACTCTGGTCAACACCTACGAAGGTACAAGTCGGGTGAGACAAGCGAAGATCGGCCAAGTATCTTCACAAATATGAGCTTTTCAAAATGGAGCCGAAGAGAACATTACTCGGATGTTCATACGCTTCACCGAGATCACCAACAATCTCAAATCTCTGGGAAAGAAAATCTCCCATGAAGAAATGTGCCTGGAAAATTCTCGAAGCCTACCCAAGAGACAATGGGGTCCTAAGGTGACTCGTCATAGAAGAGGCTCGGAACCTTTCACTCTTGAAGCTAGACGAGCTCATCGGAAAGCTTCTAACACATGAGATACATCTCGGAAGAAGAAGGTGCTGAGGGTACAACCAAAAGGAACATTGCGCTTAAAGCCTCGGAATCCAAAGAAGCAAGTCCGAGCACGTCCGACTCGGAAGATGATCCCATGGCACTCATTGCAAGAGGCTTCAAGAGAATGATGAAGCATAAAAGATGGGACAAAAGACCAAAAGAAGAATTCTACAAAAAGGACAAGAGAGATAGAAAAGGTAAGTTTTCTTCACCCTCAAAGTTATCTTTGTCTAAGAATTCTGGATGTTTTGAATGTGGCAAGCAAAGACCACATAGTCAAGGACTCGTCCAAAACGAAAAAGGGACAGGAAGAAGAAAAAGGCCATGATGGCAACATGGAGCGATGAGGACTCATCTCGAAGACGACGAGGACTCGGACGACTCGAAGTGTCCGATGGCAATTTCGACTCGAAGCTGAAAGAGAGTAAGACTCGGACTCGGACAACGAGGAAACCGATCCTCAAGACGTAATAAACTACTTCCTCAAATTCTCCAAAGTTGATTTAGCTAAATACATCTTTACTTTGGAAGAAAAGTCCAATTCGATTCTTCTCATTTCAAAGAACAACTTGAGTCAATCACTTCGAGAGCACTTCTTTGAAAAACGAATTAGAAAAATTGAGGCTCACACTCGAGAGAACTCAAGACAAGTGCTCAAGCTAATGAGACTGAGTCCGAGTTACTCAGAAAGAAAATGAGCAATCGAAACGTAAGCTCACCGAGTCTCAAGATCTGGTTTTAAAGTTTACTCAAGGTCGAAGAACCTTGACATGCTCTTAGGATCACAATGTGTCTCGTTTCGAAAAGAAGGTCTTGGTTTCAACAAAGAGGAAGAATCTAATTCTTACTCGGAATTGTTCAAAAAGGATTCCGAACTCGTAAAGTTCAAAAAGGCTGAGCATGGTCCCATTCACGAAATGAAAGGAGGACTAAACCCGGACCTATTTACAAAAAGAAACCATTTTCTCCTCGTTTCAAAAGGAAAGGCTTTTAAAAGGAAAGAGACACGGACTCGGCTTCTCGAGAGGAAGACTCGTAATCGGACAAAACCCAAAGTCATTCAAATCTGCGTTCGAAGCACCTTCTTCCTCGAAAAGGACCACAGTAAGGAATGTTACTGGGTTCGTTAGAGGAAGTGAGAAGGGTTAGATTCTCTCTATTTTGCAGGTCACTCGTAAAAGATCAAAGGACATTGGTACCGGACAAGTGGATGTTCTCGACACATGTCGGGTGACCAAGGACTCTTTTCGAGCTGGAGTCATATAAATGAGGAAAGGTGACTTTTGGTGATGACAGCAAAGGTAAGATAGTGGGCATTGGGAAGATTGGAAATGGAAGCAATCTGGTGAGCCCAGTCTACCTTGTCAAAGGACTAAAATACAATCTACTTAGCATCTCCCAACTATGTGACAAAGGTCAAGAGGTAAGATTCACTCAATCCAAGTGCTTCATCACGAGATGAGACCACCAAAGAGGTAAAGCTCTCGGGTAAGAGATCAAGTAATACCTACATCATCCCTCTTTCCGACCCAAGTCGAACTTATCTCGTTTAAAAGCATCTCTTCATGATGATTCTTGGACTTGGCATCGTAGATTAGGTCATATTAGCATGCATACTATCAAAAAGCTTGCATCTCATAGTCCGGTTAGAGGATTACCTAACCGTGCGTTTGAGAAGGACAAAGTATGTGAAGCATGCACCGAGGGAAACAAGTCGGATCTTCATTCAAATCTCTGAAGACAGCTTCTACATCCAACGTGCTTGAATTACTGCATATGAATTTATGCGGTGAAATCCTCGTGAAGAGTCTCGGAGGTAAATCTTACATACTTGTCATTATTGATGATTTTTCACGATTTACCCGGGTGTGTTTTCTTAAGCACAAAAATGAAGCATTCAAGGAGTTCAGCAAGCTCTGCAGAAATATTCAAGTTGAGTCTCGGACTCAAATTCAAAAGATTCGAACCGACCATGGAAGGGAGTTCGGTTACTCGGAATTCTCGAGTTTTGTGACAAGAATGGAATCTCTCACAACTTCTCAGCACCCAAAACTCCTCAACAGAATGGAGTAGTTGAGAGAAAGAACAGAACCCTTGAGGAAATAGCAAGGACGATGATGATTGAACACAACTTGCCTTACTATTTCTGGGCGAGGCAGTAAACACAGCCAACTACACTCTCAATCGATGCCTCATCGGACCCATTCGAAAAAACACCTTATGAGCTCTAAAAAGGAAGAAGCCAAATATTTCCTATTTCGAGACCTTTCGGATGTAAGTGCTTCGTTCACAACAATGGTAAGGATCATCCGACCAAGTTTGATGCTCGGTCGGACGAAGGTATTTTTCTAGGTTACTCCTCTCATAGCAAAGCTTATCGTATCTTCAACCAGCGAACTAACAAAGTGGAAGAAAGTATCCACGTAGTATTTGATGAGCTTGAACAGGAGAAACCAAGTGAGTCTTCATACTCGAACCGAAGCTCGTAAAGGATGATGACGAAGATGAGCCTACAAAGACTCGGATTGAGACCATTCGAACGAGGAAGCTCAGAATGAGACAGACTCAAGAGGTCGCTCGTAACGAACAAGTCAATGAAGAGGATCACACGTAACAAGCTTCGAAGATCAAGCAATTCAGCCCACAAACCTGGTGAATCAAAGAACTGGTAAAGCATTCAAATTTACTCCCAGTCATCCCCAAGAAAACATCATTTCGATATCAACAAGTGGGGTAAGAACTCGTTCCTCTCTTCATAATCTTTGCGCATTCACTACATTCATTTCATTAACTCGAACCCAAAAATGCAATAGAAGCCCTTAACGAACCTGAATGGGTAGAGGCCATGCAAGAAGAACTAAATCAATTCGAAAGAAACCAAGTCCGGACTCGACCAACCGACCTTCGACCACCCAGTTATAGGAACCAAATGGGTCTTCAAAAACAAACTGGATGAGGGTGGAGTGGTAGTCGAAATAAGGCTAGACTTGTGGCTCAAGGTTACAATCAAGAAGAAGGAATTGATTGTGGGGAAACCTTTGCACCAAGTAGCTGAATCGAAGCCATTAGAATACTCGTTGGCATTTGCATTTTGCATGCATATTAAATTATATCAAATGGATGTTAAGTGTGCCTTTCTCAATGGTTTTATTGAAGAAGAAGTTTATGTCGAGCGAGCCTCCTGGTTTTGAAAACTCGGAATTTCCAAATCATGTTTTCAAACTTCAAAAGGCTCTCTATGGTCTTAAGCAAGCCCTCGAGCTTGGTATGAAAGACTCGAGTAGCTTCTTGGTTCAAAATGATTTCAAAAGAGGTCGGATCAACAAGACTCTATTCATAAAGACCAAAGAGAAAGATTTTCTTATTGTTCAAATCTATGTTGATGATATTATTTTCGGTGCTACTAATGAGTTTCGTGTCGAGAATTTTCTCGAGTTAATGAGTCAAGAGTTCCAAATGAGTATGATGGGAGAACTCAATTTCTTCCTTGGGTTGCAAATCAAACAAGACAAAGATGGAATCTTTGTTCATCAATCAAAATACACCAAGGAACTGCTGAAGAAATACAAACTTCAAGATGCAAAGCACGCATCTACTCCTATGAGCAGACAGATAAAGCTCGACTCGGATGAGAAAGGTAAAACAAGTAGATCGAAACTCTATCGAGGTATGATTGGATCACCGTTATATCTTACTTCAAGCAGGCCGGATATAATGTTCAGTGTTTGCTTATGCGCACGATTTCAAGCTAATCCAAAAGAATCACATCTCACTCGCGGTGAAGAGAATATTCGGATATCTTGCAGGCACTCGGAATCTAGGACTATGGTACTCCGGAGACTCGGAACCGACTCGACCGGGTACTCGCATACGTACTACGTAGGATACAAAGTTGATCGAAAGAGCACATCCGGAGCTTGCCAATTTCGGGTCAATCCCTAATATCCCGGCACTCAAAGAAACAAAACTCAGTAGCTCTATCAATCGCGGAAGCTGAATACATTGCCGCTGGAGCTTGTTGCGCTCGGATTCTGTGGATAAAACAACACTTGAAGGATCTTGGACTATTCCTCAACTCGGTCCCAATCAAGTGTGACAACCAAAGCGCAATCAGCATCACTAAGAATCCTATCCAAGCATTCAAAAACAAAGCATATTGAGGTCGGTATCACTTCTTACGCGATCACTCGTAAAAGGTTGATATTGCACTTGAGTTTATTCCTACTAATCTTCAATTAGCCGATATCTTTACTAAGCCTCTTGGTGAAGATCAATTTTGCTTTATTCGGAATGAGCTTGGTATGTTAAATGCTTAAGTCTCGTGTTACTTTTATTGCATATTTCGTGCTATGTGCTCTCTTTGTTAATAACCATTAGTTCAGCTTGATTCCATGATACTCGGGCTGATAGTTATTTCGTGATTCCGAGTCACTCGAAACCTTCTCGAGTCACACTCGGACGTAGAGAAATTTGGGCATCAAATTTTCCGAAACTATCTCTAGAACAATGGAGAGTTTCGGATTATATTTTCAAAATCTTTTCTCTCTCTTTCTCGAGCGCTGCGATCGGATCTTAGCCGTGGATTTCAAACCGCTGGTATTTCAACCGTTGAAGAAGAACCGTCACACCGGGCTTTAATGATCGATGGACAAGCTGAGTCGAATGGAGTTACTTAACGGATAGTGGACGGGCACGGTTATTTTCTATAAATAACGACTATCCATCTTCATCTCGATATTCTAAAACTCCTTCCCTCTCAAACGAAAATCTTCTCGCGGAAGTTTTCTACGTGAACAGTGACTCTTGATCGTCCGCAAGCGTTGAAGAAGCTCTCTCTCTCTTTTAAGTTTCGATCGCTCTAATCTCTGTTCTTCTACCTTTTTTTATTTTCTTCTCTTCTACACCTCCTTCTCTCTTTCATTCGAAAAGTTTCATCTTTTCTCTCCAACTCTCACAATGCCTAAAAGAGGAAACCATCCCAACTTCCAGGTTTCTTCATCCTCCAAAAGGCCCCGCACCAACAAGCCGTAAAGCTCAACCCCTCTAAACCCGTTGTCACCCAAAGACCTTGCGCTGGACGACAAATTCTTCCCAACAACCAAATTCTCTTGGTTGTCCAACATCCAAACCACCGGAGTCTACCATTTCTTGTGTTTCAGCGAGTTCATCTATCCCGAACTCGTTTCGAGTTTTATACTCATCTCTCCCACTCCGAAAATGTTCTAACCTCTCGGGTTCGTAACATTACTGTTCAGTATCAACACCTCCCTCCTTCACCGACTGTTCAAAGTTTCTTCTCTTTTCTTGAACAAGCAACCCTATCCCTTTCACTCGAAGTCGCCAACGACTTCTTTGAAAAGTATGCAAAAGAATTCTCCGGGTCCAGAAAGAACTTTTCGTGACTCGATTGAAGTCGAAGCTAGGCTTCGTGCTTCTCGCTGATGAGAACCTTCTTCTCACAGACATTCTAGCAAGGAGAACCCCAACTCCAAGCACCTCAAAGCCCTCTTCGATATCCCGGAGGGATACGAAGTCGACCTCTTCCCCTCCATCATTGAAGCGGATGGCCGCTGTGCCAGCTCAGCTCCAAACCAAGAAGAACACCTCCCTTCCTTTCGGTGCTCTTCTCACCCTTGTCTTCAAACAATTTCAAGTTCCTCTTCCCTCCGACCCTAACGCGGTGTCCGAGGCGGCCATTGTGGTCGGCAAGAAGGAACTCCAGGGTACGGATACCGGAAACTAACCCCGGTGTCCGGGTTCACAACTCAAAGCCGAGGCCTCCTTCTCCACCTCGGACTCGAAATCAACCCTTCTCCCTCTTCCCTCTTCACCTGGTGGTGCCTCCACCTCAGGTGCTTCCAGATCTCTCTCGCCCTCTTGTCCCCTGTTTTCATGGACAAGATCAGCTCCGTGTCTTCGAACTCGGAGACATGCTCAGGGCTTTCAAGTCTGTCCTTCGTGGTCCGACCATCAACCAAAAGACTGGTCGGTCCTAAATCCGAGAGCGACAGTCTCTCGTTCTTGAGATGAGAGAGCTGGTTAAGGAGCAGAAGGAGCTGGCCGAGCTCCTCGGAGAGAGACGGTCCAAGGTGGCTCAGGACCGGGATGACTCGGACGCGTCCGAAGCGTCTTCAAGCCCGAGCCCGACCTCCTCGGACAGCGAGGAAGCCGAGGAAGAAGAAGAAGAAGCTGCAGATGCAGCAGAAGATGCTCGAGGAACTTGCGGTTGAGGCAGGCCCTTCCGGGCAAAGGGAAGAAGAGGCCGTGGCAACTGCCGAGGGTCAGCCTGCTCCCCAAGCTCAAACTGCTGTACTCAGCTCGGACAGCGAGTCTCGGTGGGTCGAAGATCTCGCTCCTCCAGCGAGTCGGCCAGAGCAGCCCCCTCCAGCCCCGAGGTCCCAAGGGAAGAACCCCTCGATCCACTCTCTCCGGGTCGGCCACTCGGAGCCGAGCCCCGAGGACAATCCCGGTTCTCCTTCGCCGCGCTCAAGCACATCGTCAAGATCGTATCGGCGCCGGCACACCTCCGCCTCCACTCGAAATCCTCCTCCCTCGTAGGAGCCATGCACCGAGTCACAATTCCTCACTTGTCTCCGGATTTTCTTCTTTCAAATTTTTTTGTCCGGACAACTAATGTGTATTACTTGTACTTTTCTCCCTTCTTTTTGTTATTTTGTTTTTCTTGAAAGGCAAGGGGGAGAAATGTAGTCGAAACTGGTTGTCCTGTTTAGGGGAGTTTTTTCTGCCCTTGTAATTTTTTTTAATGAATTGATGCATTTCATTATTAATTTACGAGTTCTTTATTTTACGAGTTAATGTTAAAGCATACTTCATTTTACTTTGCTACGATATATTATATATTGCTCCGATCTATTCAATATGCCTTACTCATGAGCAAACTACTCAAAATCAATCTATTTTCCTCTAACAAAGTTTCTATTTAAGTATGGAATGCCTTTCATCAAAAAGGGGAGATTGAAGACTCAAACATCTGCTCAATATTTTTCTGAGTCATGCAAAAGGAATCGGGTATAACGATTCTATACATATAGAGTTTTGATTCCAAGGCATTCTCCGTGTCTTAGAAACTTACTTGAGTAAAATAGTATTTTCTCTAAGTGATTCGGCCTTCACTTATCTCATTTATCGCTTTTCGGTTAGCGACTCGAAAAGCTGGTTCTTTATTACGAGTCCATTCTCACTCAAATTAATCGCACTTTGAATATACCGAGTATTCACTTGTTTCTCACTCGAATCGACTTACGGTTATCTGTTCTATTGTTTGCATAGTCGGCATTCGTAGTTCATTTCATGCTTAGTCTATATCAAGTTTTTCTCACTCGATATTCTTTATACAACTTGCTCTATCGCTTAGACTAAGTCGAGATGAAACTCGAGTATCATGGATATTGAACTCAGAATATTTCACTTCATTTCGACTCGGATAATCAATTGCGTAATTATCATAATTATTTTATTATCCGTGTCTAACCTTGGACCAAAGTATTTTATGCTTTGAGAACCAGAATTGATTTACTTTTGTAGGTTATTCATTCGAGGATACACCTTTTTCAAACTACAAAAGTAGCCGGCTTAGAACATCAAATCACCAGCGAGATATGGCTTTTCACCTTCCCTGCTTTAGTCCCGGAAGATTGTGTCGAAGTTGTCCGCTTCCATATCCGGAAAAGCTGGAACGCCAAGCTTAACGGTGGTTTCCACCTCATTTTTCAAGACACAACCGATGATTTTTGGGACTTCAAGAGAGTTAAACCGTTGTCCAACGTTTATATTTCAACGGATACTTTACGAGTGACTCATAAAGCTCTTATCAACGGTCACAGAAGACTCTCGGTCGCGAGATGAAGATAAAGGCTACTCTGCTTGGTTATCTATAAATAGAAGCCACTTCACAAGAGTTGAAGGTTGCCGAACATATTGTTTATACACATACTTGATCAAAGTTATTGTATTTACTCTCAATCTTCAACTTACAACTCCCACTCTGTAATTCATTACTTTACGAGTTGTAAGGTCTTGTACTTAGTTACAAACTCTTCTTACATTCTTTGTAAGGTCCCTTGACTAAGGCTGTAAAGGTTAACTCGGCTTAGTTGTCCCTAGCTGTAAGGGTTATCTCGGTTAGGAAGTACTAGATCGAGATAAAAGAACTTCGAGTCTAGGAAAATTTGTATAGAGTTGTCTAAGGGAGCAACTCGGGTTACATCAAGTTCACGGTATTTTGTGGACTCAAAATAGTGGATTTGACTTCGTGTCTGGATTGACACGGGCCGTGGTTTTCTGCCCTAGGAGGGTTTCCACGTAAAATCTAAAGTGTTATCTTTACGAGTTCATTCTAGACTCGGAGCGCTTTCTTGCTCTTGTTTCTTCGATTCATTGCTTTACGAGTCCAATCTTTTCGACCACGCTATAGACTCGAAGCTGTCTTTGTCTCTTTTACGAGAAAAAGAGTGTGTTTTCGCGAAGAATTTTCTATCACCCTATTCACCCCCTTCTAGAGTGACTCGGACTCTCCCAGAGCAAACCTTCAATGAGCGTTTATGTAGTCAAATAATGTTATATGGTTTGGTTATTACATTTGTCATTTTACATATTATTCATATAGTTATATAGTCAATCCTATATAGTCATATTTTTTTTAATTTTGAACCAACGAGTTACACATGGATTCTATCCAAATTTTATAAATTATGAAAAGGTATACTAATGCATGTATAGAATGGTAATATTTGAATATGAACAAATTTGTTTTTAAATCAATACCATCAATTAATTCATGGTATATAATTTCATATAAATCAATTACTTAAAGCATAATTAAATGCATTTGTTTACATAAACATAATATTTATGAGATATTGCCACATAAGCATCCTATCTCACTCATATGCAACTCATATCCAACTTTTATTATATATATATATATATATGATAAGGCATTCAACTCACAACACATTTACGCGGAGGTTAACATGATAACTTATTGGCTCTCTATGTTCTGGTCATTATGTCACATCTTCATTTATGTCTGACTTATATTTCTCTCCGATTCTTCGTTCTATCTTAGCTGACTATATAGTTGGACAAACTCTTGTAAGAAGAGTTTCTTAATATATATGTTTGCTCAATTTATCTTTGTCAAAAAAATTCAAATATCACTTACAATTTATGTATGTTTTGTATGTCTTAAATTGATTCCAACCGACTTATTATTTGTGTTTACCTTTGTCACTCAATTTCAATTCCAACAGACCTATTAAGCATTGATTTTTGTTTGAAAATTTTCGTCTTGGTCCATAAAACTTTGTAGCATAGCCAACTTGAAATACTATTTTGGTACAACTAGGTAAAAACTCCAAAGAATGTAGACAAATTTTGTGGATGAACATGTCAAAGAAGTTCATACATGCAATCAATAACATATTTATCAAGCACCAAATAACTAACTATGTGATGGAATCATCAAAGATTTGACCTTTTCGAATTTTATCTGCACTCATTAAAGGCTCGGAAAACAAGAGAAGATGTGTACGAGCGAGATACCCAACAACAAGAAGGAAAAGGATTGAATAGAAGAACTCCCGAACATTTGGTGATCCCAGATGTGTCCATATCAATAGTGACTCATTATTTTGATGAATCAGTTCTTCGAGACAGAAAAAGATTACGTAAATACTTACTCAAAATCTCACTTATTTGAAAACTGCAACCCTCACAAGTTGTTCTCATTGTGTCAAACAAGACAGTTTCACAATAACTTATCACATGAAGAGCCCTATAAATGTAGCAATAAGCGTTTTGTCCTGCCCATAGAGAATTCAGAACCCCATTAATGTAGCCAAAATATAAAAACTAATGATTTCATAAGCCACATAGACATAGAGATGCCAAGTGAGCAGTCTCTCTCAATTTGCTCGTGTGTGAGTGGGTTCGTCCTGCCTATACAAGACTGATGGGCCTTCTAGATAAGAGCTTAGACACTGTCAATTCGGGCGGACGGGTTAAATACGGGTCGAGTGTATTTGGGTTCAAGTAAAATATAAGTCGGGTGTATTTTGGATTTGGGTAAAATACGGACGATCGTATATCGAGGTTATACGAATTTTGAGTCTACCTAACGGGTCACGAGCGCCTTTTTTATTATAAAAATCCAACATATTTTTGCTTAATACTGCCCATAATTCTACGAAAAAGTATAGTATTTGTATTTTCTAAAAAAATGGTAAAAAGTATTTAAAACTTTCATTATGATATTTGTGTGAAGATCCTATTAAATCATGTCACTTAACCGCTAAACCCGTTTAAATAAGGCCAATGATGGCTTGATCATTATTATGTTAATGATTCGTTTAAGGTTCCGATGTTTATTTCACATTTTCTATTATACTAAGGATATGTATATGCATATTTATGCCATTCTAAAACAAACCGAGAAAGGGTTGTCGTGCATAAGCTCAAGCTGACCTATTATATTCACTAGGAAAAAATTAATTACTGTTTCAACTCGACCAATTATTCATCCTAGGCGCTATGGTTTAAGTATAACTAAAACGATTTAAAATAATGAAAATTAGATATTTATAATAAACTAAAGTTATTATTTTAATTAAAATATTAAAATTTTACATCCTTATAGTAATATTATTTCTACAAAGTAAAATTATATTATTTAAGATTTGATTAGGTATATTTACTTCACAAAAATACAACGAGTATAACTTGTATATTTTTAGTATTTTAAACAGACATCCCATTTGAATCCATACATATTTTATGAAAATTAACTACGTATAATTTTTGTATATAATTTTTTTACGAGAAATAAGTTGAGATATGAAATAGCATTAGTGTTCGCTTGTACAAATGAGCTGCGACAAATATATAATGTCTCTCCAAATGAAGTGGTATAATAAATAATCATTACTAAAAGAGTGATTAAATAAAAAAATTATATAATAGATATAAAACATTCAATTAGAGTTGGAAAATAGGTCGAATCGGATTCGTGTTGAACTTAAACGGATTAAAAATAGTCGAACACTGAATCGACCTATTCAATAAGCTGGTGCGAAATTGCTTACTTGAGCCGTTAATCAACTAAACCTAACCTATTTAACTAACTTGAAGAAAATATAAATTTAAAGCAAAAAATAACACATTTTCAAACTTATTTCTTGTTCGAGCGGTGAGCATTGAAATTAAAAAAAAAAGCGTTATTAACAAATTACAAACCAACTCGAAATTGTCTAAACTCAAATTACGAGTCACATACTAACATAGATAACATAAATAGTTCAACCTCGGCAACTTCTTCCCCATGAGTCCACATCAATCGGAGCTGAATCACCCTCTATTGTGGGCATATTACGCCTTCAATAAATTACTTGAAATACAAATTAATAACTAGTTAAATAAAACTAAGGATGAATAGAAAGATAAATGAATTAGATGATCGAGTCGAGAGTGACAAATAGCTATATATTTGAAATAAAGATTAAGAAAGAAGACAAATTACTCTTCGTTCAATTGCCGGATCGAACGAAATACAAATATGAAGTAAGATCGAAACCGAATGAACACGAGAGAGAGAGAGAGAGAGATGCTTATCGCAACAAGAAAACCGCCGAGAAATAGAAGTGTAGATTAGAAATACGAGGCGAGAGGCAAGCGATTCAGGAGAGAGAGGGATGAAAGGCCGAAGAGTGAGAGGTATGAAGGGAGGGCGAGCTATCGGCGAGCGACCGAGGAGGAAGAGATACAAGAGGTGAGCGGCCAGTAGAGGGAAAGGGATGAAGGGTCGAGGAGTGAGAGGGATGAAGAGAGGGCGAGCTACCGGCGAGCAAACGAGGAGAAAGAGAGGCGAGAGGCGAGCGAGCGACCGTGGAAGTAGAGAGAGAAGAGACAAGCGTGTTTGAGAAGACGAGTATGACTGAAATAAGCAATTAGGGTTTAGTTGCTTCATTTATATAGTTAGGGTTTTTCAAAGTTAAATGTGCTATTTGTAGTTGGCAGACCTAGATTAAAAATTAGCCCAAATTTTCGATTCCTCTAAAAATTTTAAAATTGAATTTTCGATTGACCCTTAAAAATCAATGCTAAATTAATAAACGGTAAACGAGTAGAAAGGTCGACCTAATTAACCCAATTAATTAATCGTGTTAAATAGGTATTTTTTCATATCAAAATTTTCAATATTAACCTAACACATTTGTTTAAACGGTTTGTTTATATCAACCCAATCACATAAACGTGTTGAAAATTTCTACCCAAACCCGCCAAACTCCATGTCGAGTTCGAGTCAATAATCGTGTCGGCTCAAATTTTTCCAGTTCAATCAACATACGATAGATAAAATTATTGTTTTTATAACCTTAAGTGAACGGGTTCGGATCAAATATAATCCACTGATTTACGAATTTTTCAGGTTTAGTTTTTTGGGATTCGGGTCAAATCATGTACAAAATCCAAAAATTTCGAGCGTTCTCGAATCAGATTTTTGAGTCGGGTTCAATTTGCCAGGTAGCCTACGGTGCTTGAATGTTTACCCTTACTAGGTTGTGGTGAGGGGAGGGGTAGGGGGTGATGCTCCTCTCATAGAGAGCAGTCATTAGATCACGTTCATATAAATCATGAATCCATTGTGAACCAGAAACGAACCGAAGCTCAAAAAACATGCGTACAACTATAACTCTATCATACAAACAGGGGTTGCGCATCTCAGAGAGCCTGTGAATCTCTCCTTGTACCAATTCCCGTAACTACAAACTGAAACTATATATCCTCATTAGCATAACTTGATTGAGCAAAACATGTGTATAGAACTTATCCTAGCACATCCAAGAAAAAACATAAACAAGGCCTCCAAGAAGGGGAAGAGGACAGCCTAAAACTTGAAATCCTTTTTCTTTGATTTCCCTTCCTTTTCCTGCATCTTCCTTTTCCTCTTTTTCTCGTTCTGTTGCATGAATAATTAAGATAAGTAATACTCCAAAAGAATAAATAACTCTTTCAGAGGAAACTAAAAATATGTAAGTTGAGCCACAAACCTCAGCAACCATATCACTGAAATCCTCACGCTGGCTACGTAATCGCTCCTCTTCCCTTGCTTCTTCATACCTGAAAAGAAATTATATTATTTGTCATTCAATTTTAGAGAGATCATCAAGCAAGTTAGGCAGAAATTTAAAAAGAAAGGTAAAGAGGTTTATATTTGTTCAAAGCATAAAGCTTACTTGGCAGCCAACACATTGTCCATAGCCTCCAACTCCTCTGGCTGTAGGGATACATCCACTTTATCAGCTTTCTGACCTCTAAGAAGGTCGACCTGCGAAGAAAACCACCACAGACATCCATTAGCAGAAGTATGTCCTCCAAGTAGCTAGTAGCAGCCTAGTTGCTGCAGCCTAAACATGAAAACGCAGAGGTCAACAAGCAGATGATACAAGAACACCAAAATTCCCAATACCAATTGCTTCCTCATGCACCACATATTTCCAGTAGTACCAACCCCCCAAAAAAAACCAAAACAAAAAATAACCAAAAGAGTTTTTGTTGGGGAAGGGGATTGGGTTCTGAGGCATGACACAAATCTGCATTTGCTAATAATGCACACTGCCCTTTCATGTGTCAGCAAAAGGCTCACTTTGACATATCAAACTTGAGCAAACAGTTAACAAGCAATTGTGATCCATGGAATACAATTTAATTAACACACTGAGAAGACCTTCTTAGTTGTGGACAGCTGAAGAAGTGCCCCTGATGCAAAATTTTAAGCTTGGATTATAGTTGACAGAAAACAAATGTATCTGTTGTCCACCTTTTTATGCTGTCTAGAGGGCCAACATCAGTTCATAGCAGGTTCAATTGAAACAGCTTTCTAGAATACAGGGTCAGTCAATCTATCTACTACATCATAAGAACCAACTCCCCATATTAAAGCAGGACTTAGGTACATATCTGCATCTAGACATGGCAAGAATATCATTGGAATTTCAAGAGTCCAAACACAAAGGGTTGACAAAATTGAATGATCTAACGTTTTCCCTATAAGAGCAATGCTTTTGTACCTCTTTCCTCCATTAGGTCTCAAGATTAAGCGCCAAAAATATCAAATCACAACAATCAGGCACAATAACCAGTCTCTAAATCAACTCATGAATTTATCGCTATCCAAAACACATGTTTTCTCAAAGATGCGTATGGATACACAAATAGCAGAGGTCTTTCTTACCCTCTTTGCTCCAGACTTGTCTTGAGGGGCATTCCCAACAACATAACTGACACCAAAAAAGAAGATGCAATCATTTGAGATGGAATTGAGAAAAAATAAATTCAAAAGAAACGGAAGAGGTAAAAAGTCCTAAAAATATAGGACATGGAAATCCATACGTATGAGTTGTTCCCAACAATGTGCCTGGAGCAATTCGTTCTTCTTTTCTTCTAGTACCTTCACAAAAAAATAACAAACAGAAGTTATTATTCCTGAAATAACAGCTGATTTTTTTAATTCATGACACAAGATGGTTGCCATAATCTGTTGCACTAATCCAAAGCCCCTGCTTACTTGATAAAGTGGTTTGTCAGTTTCTTTCCTCTGTTGCTTACGAAGGTCAATCACATCAGGTGTTTCAACACCAGTAGGAGTACTGCAAAGAAAAGCATGCACTTGTCAGTTAAATATAGCATGGTCCAGGGTGGAATGATGTTCAAAGAAATTAAAACTTTCTTCTCTCTTTCTCAATCTTCTTCCTCTTTCCTTCCTTCTTTTCTTTGTTTGGGGGGTGTTTGGGGGTGTTCACGTCAGTTAAAGAGACAAGTGAAAAGGGAAGGGGACCAACTGTTCATATCAGAACTTGAACCTGGGTGAACTCCCAGAATTATTAGTGCAGAATCCACCCACCCGGCCCCCACCCCCTCAAGAAAAGAAGAAACAAAAAAAGGAACACATTTGTAATACTTGCTTCTAGAGTCCAGACATGAGCCTATTTAAAAATGATATAAGGACATTTCTGTCTGTCAACTGCAACAGAAACAGCTCTAACAATTCACATTGATTATAGTAACCATGATGTGACATATTTCCCTTGAAGACAAAAATAAATCACAGTGCAAGTATAAGGTACCTTGAGAGGCTATCAATAGACTGAATGCCATCCTCCAGGTCCTCCTCCTCAATTGGCTCCTCCTCCTCTTCCTCTTCTTCTTCCTCCTCTTCTTCTTCTTCTTCTTCTTCCAAATCTCCCCAGTGCTTGGACTTGTCAACAGGCTCTTCCTAATGATCAGTGACAAAGGTTTAAAAATGGTCTTAACAGACATAAATGGAGACAATAACAAACAAACGACAAAGGCATAATTAAAGTTACCTCATAATTTGGCTGCTCTTGCAGCTGAACACCAAACACATCTCCATACAATGGACGCCCATACTACCAGAAAGAGGAAAAATGGAGGAAGAAGGATTAGCCATTTCCAACTGAAATAAGATCATGACAAACTAAAAACCAAACAGCACATTCACACCATCACAGTGGAACCCTTACTTCATCAACAGGAGGTTTGCCCCAACCACCAGGATGATAACCAAAACTAGCTCCAGGAGGAATCGGGGCATTCAGCCCAGGGATTTTCAGGTGTGGGTACGATGGAGGTGGCCCATATCTCTGTTGCAAGAAATAAGATAATGAGATTTTAAAGAAATGGCAGAGTCAAAAGAGTACGTTATAGAATTACCTGCATGTTGATGAGCCATGGCGGAGGAGCACCCTCTGGCATGCCAAGAGCTTCCTTAAGCTCCTTGGACAAAGTACCTGGCTTCATCTCCCTTAGTTTCACCTGTATAACACAGAAAAATACACTGACGTCTCCCATGGATCATCTAATAACACTCCAGAAAAGCACGTGCTTCACCACATTCCTCTGCATAAAGCTTTGCCATAAAACATCCAAGCTAGCAAGTAAGAAGCTTTTATTTGTTGTGTATGAAAGTACACCTCTTTCCCTTTTTTTTTGGGGTACAGACCTCTTTTCTGTTTTGACTGGAAACAAAATGACACCAACCTCCCTCCCCCCCAACCAAAAAAAAAAAATACCAAAACAATAGCAGCTAAGGGATAAGGTAAAAAGCAGAAGATTCCAGCACAAATAACAGAATGCTTTAAGTTCACAACAGCAGGCCCTCTTCTTGCTATTTTACAAGAAAACTGACAAATACAGTGGCATGTACAAGGCAAGGGATTTATGACACAGGAGAGCACAGAGTGAAAACAGAACCAGAATGAGCATATATCCATATATTAAACAGCCATACCTCAAATTCTTTCCCTTCATAATACAAATCACCATAGGTTGTCAACTTTGGCTTTGTCTGATACTTGAAAAATGCATCATGCAGAACCTACAAAACACAAATAAGAAGAAATAATATATTCAGTCACATAGATAAGTAAGGGTTTTTCAATAGACAATTCATTGATGCGCCCTTCTACTTCTCAATATGTCTTTTTTTTTTTTTCAGCAAGTCACTCCATAAATGATGTATATTACCAAATAGATGACACTACAAAAATCACAAACCTGATAATCAATATCCATCTTTCCCATCTTTGGCTGCATGCGCTCACGTTGTTTCTGCTTTAACTTCTTACTATCTTCTTTTTCAATATAGGCCTGCAATAAGCAAAATTAGATAAAGAACTCAAAGTTTTGCCTCATCCAGTCTCTCACGCCAGATGCTCCAAAAAAAAAGGGCTTTCTTTTTCACTTTTTTTTTCCCAAAGTTGCCCTCCCAAGCCACAAGATGGTTCCTCATAGAACTAAACCAACAGACTCTTAACAACTAAAGGCTAACTTCCATAAAGCTTTAGCAAAAGAAATAGTCTCTACTCATACATGTGAGCTATCTCAATTACCTACCAAATCAAACAGTTAGAGAAGCATCTACAGTTCGATATTTACCTGTCTAATTTTTTCAATGCCAGTTGCAGCAATAAAATCAGGAAGCTGAAATGGCTGTTTCTCAATACCACGCTTCCCCTGCAAAATGTGTGCCGACAAATGATGAGGTACAAGTGAATGATCCATTTAACGTGCATATCAATTTATACAAGTTGAGCAAAATTTGCATATTGCAAGACTTGAGGACTTCTTTAGCAAACAATGATAATTCCAGCCAATCAATTACTCAGCATTGCTGAGGCATCTGGAAAATTAAGGTGGAAAAATTACAAGAAAAAGAAGTCATGAAATAAAAGTTAACATGGACATTTGCAAGACAGTAACATCAAAGACAACGTCAAACATTTTCTAAATCCCAACCCACACCACAAGACACTATCAGAAAAGAAACACTCAGTTGCCCCCCTTGTCAGACACCTACCCGTCTTGTCTCCATGATGGTCACAGCAGTCACCCTGCAAGAATCACATATATACGTATAAGATAAAACCTCATCATCGGTTATTGTCCCTCTCCCTCTACCTCTCCCCACATCATACATAATTTCATACTAATAGAGATACTGTTATACACGCATACTTGCAGATTTCTAGATTAACATCTGAATCCACCAACCTGCAGATACTTCCTCTTCTGACACCAGTGCCTGGGAACGGGTACAGTATTTCGATATGACTTCAGATACACCAGCAACTTGGGGTCCGAAGCAGTTGCATCCCAGATCTAAAATAGTTCAGACAACATTAGCAATATAACAGCAATAAATAAAATAGGAACATATAGTGAGCATATCCAATGAGAATTGCTAGTTAAAATTAAAGCTAGGAAGTTAACATCTCAACCATTGAATAATAGCATGCCACATCATCACCCAAACTAAACTACTGACTCCGCAGCTCCACACACCCCACCCCAAAAGGGGAGGGGGGACACCACCACAAAGAATGCAGCCACTTGCACCAACACCGCCACCAAAAGGTTCATTACAAGCTGGTGAACCCAATTCGGAGGTCACCATCCACCGGTGAACCTCTAGCAAGCTTTTTGACAATACAAAATGGTTCCTTCAGCAGCCATATCTACCCCCCTGGAAACCATCATGCTCATCGAAAATGTAAGCTTCCACCCTAATAGGGGTTGATTTTCCCATCTTTTCTTCCTTTCAGTTAGGATTTTTGTTTATCTGCCGGACAATTGACCGCATGGGTAGGAAGGGCAAAATCACAAATTAAAAAGGCGACAATTATATCGGTAAATCAGGATGAGAAGCCTGCAATTTAGAAGAAAAACTAGCCATTAACGGACTTGTTGGCGCTGAAATGGGTTCACCGACAATGGACAAGCCCATTGATGCATGTTTTTCTCTTGTGCAATTGGTTAATCTTGAGAGGAGAGAGAAATAGAGTTACCACCACAACTTTGCGACTAATGGCGACAGCACCAAGTTTGCCAGAGATCACGGTTCATTGGCCACTAGCAAGCCTGGTGGGAGCTGCCATCAGTCACAATGCTATTGTGGTCAGTGAATCTGATAATGGCAGTGGAGCATTGTGTTAGGCACTGGGTCGTCAGAAGATGGAGGAGAGAAGCTGATTGATGGGGCAACTAAGCAGTGGCATTATTTTGTACATCGAATTAGGAATCAATGGCGGAGATGCATTATTCCTAGTTCTCACCCTAAGAGGTAAGTCTCAATACACACACACACACACACACACACACACTCTCCTGACATGGAAAAATCAATTTAAAGATGCATGGTGCTCAAACACAAGCAATAAAGTCCACCAACAATGTTAAACACAAAATCCAAAACCTACAAGGTCTTTTATTATCATTGACAAAATACACAGAACATTACTATTATCATCAAACAGACGGGTAATATTCAAAACTGACATCTACATGCTTTGGTGAACCAATGCCATAGTAACCTTACTAACAAATAAGGGTACACACAGGTTTCATATGGCTGAAACAAACCCAACAAATGAGAACTCAAATGCCATTGACTTGTTAACTTAGTGGCTAAGACTAAGGCCATGGGCACATAAGCTCTTCGGTTTAGTAGCAGTAAGTGGCAAAGTGAAACGGCTCTCAAACATCATCGCACAGAGGACTCAATTGGAATGCATCAATTGCATATTCCAAATGACTGAACAGCAAGTTCTCAATGATGTATCATTTTAAAATACAGCAATCAAATCATTTTAAAAGGATGAATTTACATGAGAGAAATGAATGCGGGGCTCTCTGAAATCCTTGCAACAAAAGACTAAATACAAAAGGATTATACTGTACAATCGATGGCCGAAGAGCCGTTTGCAAATCTAGAATCCTTTCAGCATGCAATTTCAGGTTATTGTCTTAATAGGCATCCCTTCTATAGAATCTTCTCAGCATCTCTTCTATGAATCTATAGGCACTTGGGCAGTAATGAAGCCCTATGATACTTGGTGGGTCATTTCATCATAAAATGAAATTAGTTTCAAAACCTATGGCAGGCCTTTGGAACATTTAGCATGTTATAGACCAATAATACTGCCCAAGAGCCCATAGAACTTTCCTGAGATAGGATTTCTTATGCTGGCCAAGCAACAAGAGAATTGCCATATCTATTTCATTTCCGAGCAGCAGGTGACAGCTAACAAATATTTGGTCAATGCATTGTGAAACCAACCAAGAAAACAAACAAAAACTTCCATACCCAATTCATGAGATGAGATACACAAATAAATGCAGTTTATACATAATCAGCTATCCTTTATCCCTAGTACCTCCACAACATCAGGCTTTCGGCAAATCTGCTTCAGCGCAGCAATCTTCATTCGTCGTTGCAACTGAAAAGAAGAGAGGGAAAGATATATTAGTTCTTTCTAGCTATAAAGTATTACCAATGCGACAGAAAGCTCTCTGAAGAATGCTAGACCTTCTTTTTCTTATTTGAGAGCCCCTTCTCCTTCTGTTGGTTATCTTGTTCTTCCTCATCTGAGTCTGAGTCGGCTTTCTTCTTAGCTGATGCATCTTGATCTGTTTCATCCTTCTTTTCATCAGCCTGATTCAAAGCAAAATAAACTTTCAGGGCCAAACACAGCAAGAGTGTCTAGACACAATAATAATATGGAACAAAAGGCTACCTCGTCTCCTTCAGGTTCATTGTATGAAAATTTCTCCAAAACCTTCTTAAAATCCTCCAGCAAATGATCATCCAACTCTGCCTTCTCTGGCACATATTTTATTTCAACTTCCGCCACAACCTGGACATAGAAACAATAAACCAAAATAGAATCAATTTGAAGTTTTGAACACAACTGTGTTACTCAAGCTACAAGAGACCAACACACGTATATATGCAAGAATCATACTCAACCGTTTGCTGAAAACTAGGTGGGTTTGTCAGCCCAAATGAAGTGTCAAGTGCCACATGCTGACACGCATGCCAGAACGCCTAGTAACCAACGGAGCTAGAAGTGGAAAGAACAATTGCAACTAAAATACCCAAAGAAAAGAAAAATCTCTGGACTGAAGTGGGGAGAAATACCAAAATTGTTCTGGAAACATCCTAATGTTAACCTCAAAAGCAAGAAGGAAAAAACGCGAAGCAGACATCAGGTAAGCAATATAGATCATAAATCAAGAGTAAACCAAATGAGTGAGGAATAGCTCAAAATAGCAAAATCTTTTTAACTCCAAGCTTTTACTACTATGAAAGGGCACGGACATAAATAGAAACTGATTGCAGTGACAAAAGCACTTCAATTCTCTTACCGAGATGTATTGCCTTCTTTACTTGAGAAGGCATATCTAGAAAGCAGGCTTGAAGTACAATATAAGTATAACTAATTGCAAGCCACACTAATGTATTCTTATACTGAGAAATACTAAAAATAAAAATACTATTCTTAAAGTTTTTTCTAACACCTTTGAGGCAAAGGATAAGGTCAAACAAGTGCAATCACAGTAGGCTGACTAGACTATTCCTAAGGATTTGGGATACAAAATTAGAGTAACCCTTTCTGGGAACCTGATCAATTTCCATGTTCCTAGAACTATGTGTATGATAACAAAAGGCCTTTTGTGTTCTTTTTTCAAATATTTTTTGAGAGGGGGTGTTTTGAAACAAAAACAATACTTACACTTTACATTGAATCTCCAATCATAAATCTACCGGTATCCTGACAAACTTCAATGCATATGTAATCCTTTAGATTACAAGAAAGAGCAAGAGACAAACAGACTTAACTATCTGCAGTCATTCCTGTAGTTTCATTTGAGTTTATCAGTCATCCAAAGCTGCTCATCTAATTGAGAACATACCATCACTTCAACAAATCCAAAGAACTCTTTACTAAAAAGATGGTGCAGCATTAGAGTTCACCTAATAGTCTGAATTACCTCATTGGGGCACTCCCTTCTTCTAAATCAAGGGGAAAATTTTATCTATTAATTAATGCATCAAAAGGGTTGTCCCTGAAGTATACAAAGAGAATATACACCCCACATTGAAAACACCCCTAATGGATCCCAAAGAGATGTAGAAGCTACTTGATTTCTTTCAGACCACAAAACAAATCACCAAGATGACAGGTACCCAACTCCAAAAATGGGTAAGGAGATTGTGAATGACAAATTTATCTCATACCCATGAAATAAATTTGTCATTCATATTAAGCTTACTATCATGGTTAAGATGGTTTCCTCATTCTATTCAAAACGAACAACAAGAAGACGTCCAAGACGACGCCACTTGTCAAACCGGAAAATTTTCCATATCAACTAATATACGAAATCGTCAGTACTTTAAATTCTGATTAATTAACAAATTTTTCAAAACCCTGACAAAGAAGTCCACAACTGCATATCATCCAACTTCACATCCCACAAGAACAAATCAGAAGTAGACGACTCCGGTTAACAGGATGGGGCTCACCCCAACATTTACGAATCTCGATTAAATCACATTTCTACTGATTTACGAAGATCAAGATTCGACAGAGAGAGAGAGACCTGTTCACCATGTGAGTTGTCCTTGGCGTCGCCATCAGCATCAGGAGACTCGCTCTCGTCGCCATCATCCTTAGGTTGAGTCGATAGTTTGTTCTTCTTCTTCTGCTTACGACGGCGGCGGCGACGCTCAGCGTCCTTCGATTTTTGGTGTTAGGGTTCGCTTTCAAATCTCCATGTGCAAATCCGTTCTCGAACACCGCGACCGCCGCCGCAGCATCTACGGCGCCACTCGCTGTCTCCACCGTCATACCTTATCGCTCTCCCTCTCTCACTCCCTCTCTCTCTCTCTCTCTCTCTCTCTCTCTCTCTCTCTAATAATCTGCGACTCTCTCTCTTAAGTTGTCTCTGCGAGGGAGTAGCGCTAAGCGGAAACAGGAGGAAGGCGACGGAGTGAAAATGGAAATGAAGAAGAGGGCAAGATTAAATCCTGGGACCGAGCGACGTTTACGTGGCGAGAGGCCATTTGTTGGAATATGTAGAAGTCGGTTTTAAACATGGACCGGAACGTAGGAAGAATGCCTAATGAAGCCCAGCAGACTACGTGAGAAACCCACAAAAATGAGAGAAAAAAGTTATCCTTTTTTATTTTTTGGACCTCTATTTAGTAATGTCAAATTATTATTAATTTATAAAAGATTATATTTTATCTATTCATAAAATTTGAATTCGATATTTTATCTATAAGTAGATCTAAACAACGAGTTAGGATGAGTCATGGTTGACTCACAAATTAAATGGAATGGACAAATCGGTAAGATGCAAGAAATGGATCAAGGTTGGGGCATGGGCCCCATGCGTCAATCTCGGGCTGATTCGTTACAACAAACTAAAGCAAGTACCACTTTGTTATGTCCATTTTTACAGAGTTAAAGTCACAAAAAAAATTTATCGATGCATCTTCAAACCTACCATCATCAATTCATCATAATAGCAAAATCAGAATGAGTTCCAAAAAAAAAATCATCTAGCTCATTCCAAAAATATGAAAAAAAAGAGAAATGCATCAAAAATTCAGTAGCAAAATTATATTTGGAGAAGTCCAAATCTTGACCCCAAATGACTAATTAAAACAAGCTTGAAATTCCGAATCTTTAGGTAGCAAAACGGCCGCCAACACCCTTTCTTGTCAAAGCCTTCTTCATTCGTTTGTCCAAAACTTGATAAACCCTAAAACACAAAATCTCCCATTTTCACTATCATCTCCGAAATTAGGGTTCTAAATTTATGTTCAATTATCCTAATTTACTATCATATAGTCTCGCCTCAATTTAAATTCTTTGGATCTAGCATATTGCATGGATCACGATGGGTATGAATACTTGGAGAAATTCATGGAGGATTCGGAATCTCAATCGTCGAATATAAGATGGTTTTATTGACGAGAAAAGGGAGAAGGGGTATTGTAAGAGATATGAAGAGGAGGAAGACAAAAGGAAGAAAAAGAAGTCAAGGAGCGAATAGGAGATGGAGGAGAGAGGAGTAGGATGATAGGGAAAGGTCTAAGAGGAGGAGAGAAAAGGAGAAGAGGCACAAGGGTGATACGGATATGAATCGAGATAGAAAAAGGAAGGATAGGGAGAAGGGTAAGGAAGGGCCACTATAGGGCCAACCTAGGAAAAGGCTTACTCATGGTCGGCTCAACACCAAGTTAATAGGATACCTTTATTGAAATATAGGTCTTGACCCTATTTTGATTGGACCCTAATAGCACAAAGGGGCCTACCCATTTCCCATCCTTACCTAAAAGGAACAAGTATCAAACCACTTTATATAAGTTTTTTTTATAAGTATAACTTGCGGTATACTTGGGCTAGGAAAAAAAACAATTTTCTTTGAAAATAACTTTTTAATTTTTTTGTGATTAAGTTTTGTAAGTGGTATAGAGGCCTACTATAACAAAGGATTTCTCTTATTCAAGTCTAAGGATAAAGTTCAATTAAAAAAAGTTTGAAGTACAATGGGCTATTGAAGGGTATAATCTTTTGGTCGAATACCTTAAGAGTATGTTATTGGGGCATAGGTTCTTTAACGAGGTATTAGAACATACCTTAGGCTTTGTGGACCACTTAACATGGAAAATGCCTTTTCAAATTAGACATCATTGTATCATTGTACTTGACATTATCTACGGTGATGGTGAGTATCTTATTCTAAATGTTCCATTGACGAAGAAATATATGTATTTCATTTGTGATATTTTCACCATCATAAGGAGGTGTCAATACTCTAAATCTAAGGATCATTTTGTACAACTTCCAAGCATTTATCAATAGATTGGTAGACATGACTAAATGGCAAAAGTTCGAGTTAGCTTTAGACATCATCTATCTAAAAGCTTTTTCTTCAACAATTGCAAATGAGTGGACTCCTTCCACAATATAGAGCACAATTTCCTTAGTAAGTTCGTTCTTTTTTAAAACAAATTCTTCATCATCATACTACCCAACTCCCCAACTTCAACTCCATTAGACCAACTTGGACATTTATTTATGTGACATCTCAAGTGGGAGGTGCCCCTATTTAGATTAGTAGACACGACTACTTTAGAATGCTTACATGTTGCGATTTTCTCACCTTGTGCATTATCGCCTTCTAAAACTCTCTCTATACTTTAGACCTCTTCTTCCTTTTACGTTGTTAAGTGCTATATTCACTATATCCATCTTCAATTGGGATTGATGAAGTTGGCGCTTCACTTTCCATGTCTAAAATGTAAATTATGATAAAAATATTATGCTTGAAATTAGGAGAAGTAATAGACTCTAAATTACGGATAAGTAAATAAACAAAATCAACATCAACTCGAAAAAAACTAATAGTTTATTTATGTCCTTATCAGTTGATTGAACAAAATATACTCAAATTAAGTAACTCAATACAATAGAAGAAAAACAAATCATTACTTAAGACCATTATTAGAGACCAGGAACAAACAAGCCGTAAATCATTTTCAAATAGAGCTTGGAGCTTTTTCCTCCTACAAGTATTTCTAAAAATCGTAGAATTATTTTTTTTAGTTTTGTAAATCTTAATAGCAAATATCCAAATCTAGGGCATCTTAGAACTCCCAGTCTATACATTTTCTTTTCTTATCATTTGAAACAAAAGTGGAAGCAAAACAGAAAAATTGCAGACAACCTAGAAATCATATTGATAAGAAAACTAAAATATTTTCCCTTTGCAAAACCTTTAAAAAAATCTCTTTATTCCTCACCTCAAAGATTTTTCTCTCTTCATCCGTGCAAAGATTTATAGGAAATAAGCAACATTATTTTTACAAGAAACTCAAAGATTTTTGTAAAGAACTAAGAAGAACGACTAAAATTTTTTTTTTGGTACTTATACAAGGGGATTTTAGATTCGGAGAAAAACCCTCCAACTCGTAACATTCCGAATTGCATAACCAATTATTCAAACAACATCACATAACCAATTTACTAGAAACTCATCCATGATGCAAGAAATCAAAACCCTAATGATTCAAAGAACACCATGTAACCAATATTCTAACCTAAAAACAAACAACAAAACAATTGTCCAAGATGCAACAAATACAACAAGTAGAGAGAGAGAGAAAGAGAGAGACACACACAGAGAGAGAGAGAGAGAGAGAGAGAGAGAGAGAGAGAGAAAGAGAGAGTTGAAGCACCCGAATATAAAAGACAAGGGTTCCACGTAGTGTATGAGTAAAATGACTTCTTGTTCATGTTAAAGAGAAGACAAGGGTTCCGCATAAGAGAAAGAGAGACAAAGAAAGAGAGAGAGAGTGAGAGCAAAAGAAGTGCTATAGACCGATTGAGCAAGAGAAGAGCGAGAGAGAGAAAGAGGGAGAAGAAGAGGGAAGAGAATGAACAGATGATCGTGACTGTGTGAATAGCTGAGATAGGCTTAATGGCGACCCAACTACCACCCATTCCTGACCATAAATTTCACTTAATTGGTAGCCCACTTTATGCCCAATCCATTTAAGTCATTAAATGGGCTTTGACCCTATTCTTTCAATCCACCCATTGAAGCCCACTGGACACCTGGTTCAATGCCCAACTTTATCAACGATTACATATTTCCTATGCTTGTTTAACTTTGCTCTCAATAATGCATTACACCCTTCTCGTTTACTTGGTACTCTCCTTTTTCTTCTCTATTTAAAAGTAAGATCTTTATCTTCCATTGTAACTTTCTTTGCAGATGTATAATAAATGAAACTAGCATAAGGGCATAAGAAATACTTCTTATATATCTTTTGTGCCTCCCCCACACTCTTCTCTAGGTTGATTTTCTCATATTAAATCCAATAGCTTGCAAGTGACGAGAATATACACCATAGATTTCATCAAGCGTGTCCTTGTAATATTTAACTAAAGTTCCACATAATTCTTCATCTCGATTCATGATTCTCAATTGTTAATGGGTGAAGGTTTGCTCGGGGAGAGTCCGAGTCACCCTAGAGGGGGTGAATAGGGTGAGAAAATTCTTTGTGGAATCAAACTCTTTTGCGCAGAATAGAGACGAAGACAGATTCCGAGTCTATCAACGAGGTCGAAAAGATTGGACTCGGAAGACAATCAATTAGAAAGAACAAGAGCGAGTAAAGTCGTCCGAGTCTAGAATGAACTCAAAATGATAACACTTAGATTTTACGTGGAAACCTTCCCGGGCGTGAAAACCACGGACCGTGTCAATCCGGACATGAAGTCAAATTCACTATTTTGAGTCCACAAAATACCGTGAATCGATCGAACCCGAGTTGCTCCCTTAGACAACTCTATACAAGTTTTCCTAAACTCGAAATTCCCTTATCCGATCTAGTAGTTCCTAGCTGAGATAACCCTTACAGCTAGGGACAACTAAGCCGAGTTAACCCTTACAGACTTAGTCAAGGGACCTTACAAAGAATGTAAGAAAGAGTTTGTAATCGAGTACAAGACATTACAACTCGTAAAGTAATGAATTACAAAGTGGGAGTTGTAAGTAGAAGATTGAAAGTAAATACAATGACTTTTCTCAAGTATGTGTATTAACAATAGATTCATCAATCTTCAAGTCTTGTGAGATGACTTCTATTTATAGATGACCGGACAGAGTAGCCGTTATCTTCATCTCGCTGACTGAGAGTCCTCTCGTGACCGTTGATAGAAGCTTTCGAGTCACTCGAAAGTATCCGTTGTAATATGAACGTTGGACAACGATTTAACTCTCTTGGAAGTCCCAAAACCATTAGCGGTGTCTTGAAAGATAAGGTAGAAACCACCGTTAAGCTTGGCGTTCAGTTTTCCAGATTTGGAAACAGACGTACCCGACACAATCTACTGGGACTGGAGCGAGAGAAGGTGAAGAGCCATGTCTGCTGGTGATTTGACGTTACGAGCCGGTTACTTTTGTAGTTTGAAAAATTGTATCCTCGATTGAATAACCTACAAAAGTAAATCAATTTTGGTTCTCAAAGTATAAAATACTTTGGCCCAAGATTAGACACGAGATAATAAAATAATTACGATAAATAAACCAATTGATTATCCGAGTCGAAATGAAATAGAATTTTCCGAGTCCAATATCCATGATACTCGGAATTCCATCCGACTTAGTCTAAGCAAAGAATCAAGTTCATTAAAGAATATCGGAGAGAATTAACTAGATATAGACTAAGCATGAAATAAGCTAAGAATACCGACTACAACAAGATAGGACTTATAACCACAAGTCGGATTCCGAGTGAGAAAAGACGAAATATCGGTATATTCAATCTGCGATTATTCTGAGTAAAGATGGACTCGGAACAAAGAACCGGCTTTACGAGTCGACTACGGATAAGCAATAAATATAATAAGTAAGAGCTGTGTTACTTAGAGAAGATACCATTTTACTCAAATAAGTTTCCGAGATACGAGAGAATGCCTTGGAATCAAAACTCTATATGTATGAAATTGTTATACCCGATTCCTTTTATATAACTCGAAAAGTATTGAGCGAGTGTTCGAGTCTTCAATGGGCCCTCCATGTTTATTTCATAATCAATAAACAAAGGTTCCATGAATTTTTTCACATGTTCATAATTTTCATCTTCATCAACTATAGTCATATGTGAAAAACACAATAAGTCATATAGTGATATATTAAATAGTAATGGATTGGTAAA
Source organism: Talinum fruticosum (assembly GCA_021018815.1). Lineage (NCBI taxonomy): Eukaryota > Viridiplantae > Streptophyta > Magnoliopsida > Caryophyllales > Talinaceae > Talinum > Talinum fruticosum. The sequence continues at coordinate 1,934,992 of JAITYX010000091.1, read as the reverse complement.
TACTAGTAAAAAAAGAGTCATATATCCAAAACATTATTAGTGATATACTAACATGTTGCATGTAATAGAGGAGGGTGACCCATCTCGTAATACTATTAGTCGGATATACGCACTTGCATTGTTACATTTGTTGTAACACACGAATATATTTTAAATAGTCATACTTGCAAGATATTATTAATCGAATATTAACATATTATACGTAATAACACAACAAGGTCGAGTACTATTAGTCACCGAATAGTGATATTATTAGTCATATTTAACGTACTTTAAAGGGCCACACATGACTAATTACACAAATGGTCTTCTCATAATCTTACATACAATACAGGACTAGTCATATACTAACTTATACAATAAAATGGAGTGTTTCAAATATGATTAGTCACTGAGTCGTTAATATATTATTACTCATATAAATGCCTTCCAATTATTTTAATTCATCAAAAATTATCACACATGTAATCCATCAATTACATTATGACATATTAAACAAATAATCATACATGAAAGATGTACTTAATTCCATATAATTTTCTATAAATAGTCACATATGAAATATATAATTAGCCATATACTAATATACTAAATAAAATAGATAGCTTCAAATATAATTTGTCACCCATACATAATATTACTAGTCCTATACGGTTTTGACAACCATAATTAATTTTGAAGACTCGGACTTCACATATACATCATTATGAGTTCCATTAAAGAATCGGGTATAAGACTTTAGCTCTTATAAGATTTTGATTACAAGTCATTCCATGAGCCTTAGAAACTTTTCCGAGTGACATAGCATCTTTTTGAGTGTTACGAAACTATTGTACTCGCTTGAGTCCGATCGACTCGAAAGCATATTATTGCATACCATACTTGTTCCGAGTCACTCGAACAACACTCAAATATATCGCATGTTCAAACATTTTCTATATCAAGCTTAAACTCGGATCCGACTTCATGTCACAAGAATTACTATGTTAATTCGTTCTTCTAAGTTAGCATATTTTGTTTGAACTTGGCTTTATCTAAATCAAGTCTGTCTACTCGATATTCTTTATTTGACTTGATTCTCTTTTATATTGATTCAGATGGATTTTGAGTCTCATGGATATTAGACTAAGAACATTTCATTTGTTTTCCGACTCGGATAATTATGCACTTAATTATCTTAATTAATTTATTATCTCGTGTCTAATCTTGGACCAAAGTATTTTATACTTTGAGAACCAAATTGATTTACTTTTGTAGGTTATTCAAACAAGGCTATCCGATTTTTGAATTACAAAAGTAACCGGCTTCGAACGTCAAATCATCGGCAGAAAAGGCTTTTTCCATCTTTGACCTAGCCTGCACAATCGTGTTAGAGTTGTCTGTTTCCAAAACTGGAAATCTACAATGTTAAGCTTAACGGTGGTTTTCACCTAACTTTTCAAGACACCACTAGTGGTTTTGGGACATCCGAAGGAGTCAAGAGCCGTTGCCCAATGTTCACACATCAACGGATATTTTCTAAGAGACTCAAAAATCCATTACAACGGTCACAAAGGACTTCCAATTAGAAGATGGTCACAACGGTTAATCTACTTGGTCATCTATAAATAGAAGCCAACTCTCAAGACTTGAAGATTGCTAAACCAACTGTCAATACAGTTACTTAAGCAAATGTCATTGTATTCATACTCAATCTTCTACTTACAACTTCAACTCTATATTTAATATCTTTCCGAGTTGTAAGGTCCCGTAATCGGTTTACAAACACTTATTCTTACTTTCGAGTAAGGTCCCTTGACTCGAAAGGCTATCTTAGTTAGGAAGTACTAGATCGGATAAGGGAATTTCGAGTCTAGGAAAAACTTGTAAGGAGTTGTCTAAGGGAGCGAATCCGGTTGAGTCATTCTACTGTATTTCGTGGATTCAAAATAGTGGATTTGACTTCGTGCTTAGATTAGCACGGTCCGTGGTTTTCTGTCCCAAGAGGGTTTCCACGTAATTTTTGAGTTGATACCTTTCTAAGTCCAATCTAGACTCGGACATGATTTAAAGCTTTGTCTTTTCGGTACCTTCATCTTCCATTTAACTCCGAGTCGGTGTATTTATGAGTTCATTCTTGACTCACAATCTCCTCGTAGTCATATCTAGTGTTTAACTCGAGCGAATTTCCTCATCACCCTATTTACCCCCTCAAGGGTGACTTAGCTTCTCCGAGAGCAAACCTTCAAGTTCAATACATAAATTCATCGAAATAGCCACACATGCTACCTAATAGTCATATTAACATACTTTGAATGTCCATAAATGTGTTCAAATCAGAAATTTGTCATAAAAAGTCGGATATAGAAAACAAAAGTAGCCATATTATAATGTGTAATGCAAAAGATTAGGGTTTATAAAATAAAATTTGAACATCGTTTACCTCTTTTAGTCACGGATCCCTCCCTCCATCGAGTACGGTCGGTGCGTCTCCCACTACCACCATTTCCATCTAGTAAAATTTATGAATCAAATCTAAATTAATAGTTTCAAAAATTCAAACGCAAGACCAACACAAACATATGTAAATATTGTGATTTATATGTATTCAATACCTACTTGCACGTACATGAATTCACATTGAAGACTCGACGTTAGTATTCATAATGAAAAATGATGATGTAAATAGGGCTAGTAAGTAACTCTAAATGATGGCAACGAAGATGAACAATAATAATTCGACGACAAGATCGAGCAAAATTTTCTACACACATACACAATTGTCAATCACCGACTAGTATAGAAAGAGAAAGAGGATGACGACGATGAATGAATTTCCTATGAGGAGAAAGAATAGTGAGGATGAGAGAGAAAATGACGAACGAGATAATCGTGATGAGGTATGGTGAAAAAAAGAGTCTCGTTTGTTTAAATATGCATGTGAAAGTCAATTGCATGTGTACATATGTTGGTAAGCAATACTATGGCTGACTTAACATCCTCGTCTCATGATAAGTTAACATGAGATGGTCTCACACGATACTTACTATTAAAATATATATGTATCACCTTGAATTTTGGAAATAATATTTTTAAAACATTTCCTAAAGAACAAAGGCTAAAACATTATTAAAGGTAGGATGTTACTCGCCATATTTCGCTAAGGAGATTGTTAGTTTTACTCAAGTAAGACGTTTTATCCGAGCCCTTATGATTATTAGTTTTACACTCAAGGCATGCATTCGAGCTCACCGATATTACTTGTAGTACTCGATATCATAATCACACTTTAGTATAATCTAAGTTGGGTTCTTACCGCTATCTAAGTACCCGGATATTATGTTTATTAATATTCTATCTATCGAGTTTTTGCGCTTGTTATGCTCTTCTTATTATACTTATAGTGTTTGAAAGTTTAGATATAGAGACTGAGTCACCCTAGGGGAGGGGGAAGTAGGGGTGAATAGGGTGATGAAGAGAAATTGCGAAATTTCAAGTTCCTTAAAAATAGAATGAACTCAAAAACTAAAATTGAGTCTAGATTGACTCGGATAAAGAAAATAAAAAGAGACAAGTATTTTTACATTAAAACTCTCATGGGGTAGAAAACCACAGTCAATGCTAATATAAGCATTAAGTCAAATCGACTATTTGAATCCTCAAATATAATGAGTTGACTACCCGAATTGCTCTCTTATACAATTCTAAATACAAGGTTTTCCTAGGCTTAGAAATTACCTTATTTGCCCTAGTACTTCCAAACTTAGGTAACCTTTACAGTTTGAGACAAGTGAGTTGAGTTAACCCTTACAACTTAGTTAAGGGATGAGCAAGAAAAGTGTTTGAAGTAAGAGTAGAGATTACAAGATTTGTCTTTACAAGATTTTACAACTCGAAGTTGTGATTGAATGAACAAGAGTTGTAAGTTAGAAGAGAGAATGAAAGTGTTGAGTTCTAGATTCCAACAATTTTGTAAGTCTTGAATCAAGGATTCTATTTATATGTTAAAATGAAGAGAGCCGTTGTGTCTTGGCTGGAAGCACTAGGTCGACTAGCCATTACAATGGATAGTTTGAAAACTCGGCTTTAAGAGCGTTGGAGATTTAGTTGTTAAGTATAGGTCTTAGCTCCCAAAAGAGGTTCTACCGACTTGTTGTATCTGAAAAATAAGGTAGAAACAACCGTTAGACCCAAAGACTAAAAGTTATCGAAATGGAAACAAAAAGGCCTAACTGACCTAGTTTGAGTCTATCGAAATTTTCGGCTTTTCTATTATAAGTCTTGGAACGATAAAGAAGTCTGTTTGTTTTTTTCTTTAAGTTGGGATTAATCAACTTTAATAAACCTTCAAAAATAAATTATAAATGGTACTCAAAGCATGAAAATACTTTGGTCCAAGGTTAGATAAGGATTAGTTTAAATAAATTATTTAAAGACTAAAATTCCTTAATCTATCGAGATGGAATTTTTCAAGTCCAATATTTAATATAATAAAATTCCATATATGTCTTAAATTAAAGAATAAATAGGGTAGAAATGGGTTCAAAGAGTTAATTAAACATATTCCGAGTGTTTGCCAATGTAATTACATTTAACTTAATAAATTTGGCCAAATTAGAATTAACATTAGTAATTGTGATTCAATTTATGAAGCAAGCCAGTTTTAAAGATCGGTTAAAATTTTGAAATTATTTAGAAAAACTTTTTGTCCGAGCCATACTGAGTAGGCTAGTTTTCAAACCGAGTAACTCGGTCGGTGCTCGGTTTCATTGATCGGGTTAGTTTCTACTTTTCTAAGTAAAATTGAGTTTTTAGACTTTTAGAGATAAACTTTTAGATCCATCCTTAGGTAAGTCATCTTTTAATCATCACCTTGTGAATTTTATTTTTTAGAATGCATCTTATTTAATCCTAAGTTTTGGATGAATGACTTTAAATCAAAATCAAATAAGGGGTTATTTCATACTTGAGTCTTCAATCTCCCGTTTTTGATGAAAGACATTCATAACTTACGAAATTCAGCGAGGTTAATATATCGAAGATATTCTTGAGTATCAAAGTAAATAGATGGAAATACTTTGCAATATTTGCACTTGGAAAAAATGTCTAAGCAAAGTTCTAAAATACATTAGACTATAAATACTTAGACTACGAAAAAGTTATATCGAGCTTAGAAAGAATTGTAACATAGCAAAACGCTGAGTATCAACACAAAATAACACCGAGTAAGAGAGCAAATATTGAATAACTAAGATGGAAGTGTAATAGACTACGGAAAAAATAATTTCATTAATAGCATTGAATGATACACACATAAAAAAAAATTACTCCCTAAACTTGTGAACTCTTTGAAAGTTCACCAAAACCACAACTAAGTTCTTCTTCCCCACATTTGGTCAAAAATACAGAGAGAAAGAAAAAGATGTTGGAAAAAAATGTGGGAGATGAAAACAAATGAAAAAAATCAGATGAATAATACTAAAAAGTTTAGAAGGAGGAGGTTCAGTTGGCTGAGAAGAGGATGCTTGCTTGCAAGTCCGAGTTCGTTTATGACGAACTAACCGAGGTAATCCTGCTTCTCGGATTTCCGAGCCTTCATCTTGAGATGGCTAACTAGGCTTTGGAGATGGGGGTGAAGGTGGTTTTTCGAAGTAGCAACCTCATCCGATTCTTTAGAATCTGTTTCCTTGGGGAAGACTTTTCTTCTTTTTCTTTTCTTCTTCTTTTTCTAAGGAAGACTCTTCCTCATATTCTTCTACTTACTCTGTTGTTGGCTACCTTGGCAGTTGAGGAAGTCGTTGAACAACAACTTCTTGTCTCTTAAGCATGTCATGGAACTCATTAATCAAATTTTTACTCCGATCAATCTGCTGCTGAGCATTGGCTCGTATCTTGATGAGCTCGGGGATGAATTTGGTGAAACCAGTGAAAATATCTCTAAACTCTTTGGCAAGAGAGGCAAAGTGAGAAGCCAAATACTCAAAAGACTGAGCGGAAGGTTCTCGCTCGGATGGTCTAAGAGATAGAAGAAGTGGAGAGGGAGAAGGAGGGGTTGGTTGAATAACCTTGGAAGAATGAGTCTAAATGTCGGTGAGGTTTCATGTTAGCCTAGAACAACCAACTCCAAAACTCGAGAGAGTACTGCTCCGAAGGGAAAATTAAGGTTCTTCATATCCAAAGGGACAAAAGTGATTTGCTCCATAATAAAGGGAAAGAGATCAACATCATACCCTTTCATGATGTCACGAGATGACCTTGAGAACCTTATTGTTTGGGTTCTCTTTGGACGGATATAATGAAAACATAGTTCTCGGGAGAAAGAAACAGAGAAGTTTGGGCTCAGGCTTCAATTGTGTGATAGAAAAGTTCTTTTAAACCTTGGGTTTGAATCGACATACTTCAAAAGAAATCATCAACAATGTCAAAGAATTTCGAGTGTTGGAGTCAAGAAATAGAATTTTGATGTTGAAAAGCATGTGAAGAAGAGCAAGAGTTATAACAATCTTCTTGCCCTGAACGGTAGAGATAAGGATTGTGTATAAGGAAGATAAATTTTGATAGAATTCTATGACTAGGTCCGGGTAGACATAGTCACAAAAATAGAGAAGAAATCAGGAAATTTCGGTGGTTAGGAAGAATGCGTCATCTAGGCAGTAGTGTTGGGTCACTAAGGGAGTTTTTAATTCTTCCAGTTTGAGGGAAGAACCAACTTTGGTTTTTGAGGCCTCTTTTGAGGTACCTCAGGCTTAGAAGTTGAAAGGAGGAGTCTCGATGAGGTCGTTTGCTTTTTCTTAGTTGCTTGAAGTAGCCTCGACCTTGGATACTCTCTTAGTCATTTTTGACTTAGTGAATGAGAGAAAGGAAGAAGGAAAGAAGTAGAAGTAGAAGTAGAAGTTGAAAAAAATGAAACAAAGACTTAGAAAGAGTGAGACAATGAGAACCTAGGTCTAAGAGTGCAAAGATTAGCAAGCCGAGTGAGGGAGAGAAAGCTGAGTTCTAAGTTCTAAGTCCGTGAGAGCAAGATAGCAAAGTAATAGAATGAATGAAAATGTGTGCTATTTATAGAGAAAATACTCAAAACAAATAGAAATCAAAGCCGAGTTTCGAAATGGCTAGTTTCCCAACTGCTAGATTCCAGGTGAGTTGTTGAGTCGACTATTCCTAAGGACTCGTAATTCTAGTAAGAACATATGGGAAAAAGAGATAGAGAATTTGAATTTTTTTATCCAAAATTCTATATTAATTAGAGATAACCTTAGATATTTGAATGTCAATTTAATTTCAACTAAGTCCGACTCGGTTAATCGTCCGGGTGCTCGAAACAACTCGGATAACCAATGACTAGGACTTAGTTTCATAAATTTTCAACTGAACTTCCAATCAATCAAATTTATCTCAACTAAAACATGTTAAAGCAAAATAAACACATAATAATTCATGCAATCAAACATGTAATCAAACATTTAATATACCAAGCTCATTTCGGATAAAGAAAAACTAATGTTCACTTAGTAGTTTAGTGAATATATCAGCAAGTTGTAGCTTATTAAGAATGAAATCTAATTCTATATCATCTTTTTTAGAATGGTATCTCGGAAAGTGATGTATGATCTTAATGTGCTTAGTTTTGGAATACTCGAATTGGGTTCTTAGTGATGCTGATTGCACTTTGATTGTTACACTTGATAGGAGTTGCTTGAGAAGGTCGGTACCAAATCCTTCGGATGTTGCTTGATCCACAACAACTAAGCATAACAAGCTTTTATTGATATGTACTCAGCCTTAGTCTGTTGATAAGATGACTGAGTTCTACTTCTTTGAGTGCAAAGAGATGAGTGATTGTCCAAAAGATTGGCATGCTCCTGAGGTACTCTTCCTATCAACCTTATACCCAACATACTCGAGTGTCCGAGTAGCCATTGAGAATCGGACTCGAGTCTTTTGAGGACGAGAGACCAAGTTTCTAAGTGCCCGCAAGATATCTAAAAATTCTCTTTATCGCAATGAGATGAGAGTCTTTTGGATTTGCTTGAAATCTCGCACAAAGGAACACTAAACATAATATCTAACCTACTAGAAGTATAGTAGGATTTAATCATACCTTTGTAGATTTTCTAATCTACTAACTTACCCTTCTTGTCCGAGTCCATTTTGGTGCAACGCCTCATGGGAGTTGCTGCTGGTTTAGCATCTTGAAACCTGTATTTCTTGAGTAACTCTTTGACATACTTAGATTGGTGAATATAAATTCCATCCTTGTTTGACTTGCAATCCAAGGAAAAAATTCATTTCTCATGCTCATTTGAAATCTTTGCCTTATCAACTCAGAAAACTTTTGAAAGAGAATTTCTTTAGTAGCATTGAAAATAATGTCATCAACATATATATAAATAATAAGAAAATATGTCCCCCTGGTTTTAGTAAATAAGGTTTTGTCAATCAAACTTCGTTAAATGCATTTTCTACCAAGAAACTACTCTAATCTTTAATAGCAAGCTTTAGGAGCCTGCTTTAAACCACAAAGAGCTTTTTGTAATTTAAAAACATGGTTTGGAAAGTGAAGATTTTCAAATCTAGGGGATTGCTCCACATAAATTTCTTCTTGAATGTAACCATTTAGAAATGTACACTTGACGTCCATTTGATATAGGTTTATGTTCATGCTAGATGCAAAAGCAAGTAAAATTCTAATGGCTTCATCCTAGCAACTAGTGCAAAGGTTTTCCCACAATCAATCCCTTCTTCTTGATTATACCTTTGGGCTACAAGTCTAGCCTTATTTCTACCTGCCAAATTCTTCTCATCTAATTTGTTTTTGAAAACCCATTTGGTTCCTATAATTGGGTGGTAAGTTCCAAACTTGGTTTCGTTCAAATTGTGATAATTTTTCTTGCATGGCCTCTACCCATTCAGGTTTAAATAGAGCTTCTATTATATTTTTAGGTTTAGTCATTGAGATTAATACAGAAATGCATATAGATTATGCAAAGACGATCGAGTTTGCACACCTGAGTTGATAAATGAGATTATGTTCTTAGGAGGATGGCTAAATGCATATTTGAAAGCTTCACTTGACCTTTGACTCCCAAGGTTTGCGCCTTGAATGATTGCTTCTTTAGATGGTTGAGTCTCAATCACTTCCTAAGCTGGTGTAGTTTGAACTAAGTCCGGAACTAGGTCGGTTGCTTCCTCAATTCTCTTATTTTCTAACATTCGAGCTCAGCTTCAACTACTCATCATTATTTTTGATGAGTTTGAAGTCTAAGAAGGTAGACTAACTTATCCTACCATTATCAATCTCATCAAAGATAACGTGGATACTCGCTTCCACTTTGTTAGTCCTTTTATTAAAAATGCGATAAGTTTTGTTATGTATAAAATAAATAAGAAATATACCTTTGTCCGATCTTGCATCAAATTTGGTTAAATGGATCCTTACCATTGTTGTGTACAAAGCACTTACACCCAAATAGTAGATGTTGGGTTTCTTCCCTTTATAAAGCTCGTAGGGTGTTTTCTTTAATATTTGGTGAATAAGGCATCTCGTTTAGTTTGTAGTTTGCTTGTGTTTACTACCTCATCCCGGAAATAGTAAGGTAGATTGTTTTCAAGCATCATTGTCCTTCCTATTTCTTCAAGAGTTCTATTCTTTCTTTCCATTACTCTATTTTGTTGGAGCATTGCGAGTGCTGATAAGTTGTGGAAGATACCAGATTTGCTACAAATATCGAGCAAATTCCGAGTAGTCAAACTCCCTCCATGGTCAATTCGACTCACAATTTGAGTCCCAAATTCCCCTTGAATTTGCTCGTAGACTCCGGTGAACTCCCTGAAAGCTTTCTTATTATTTTTCAGAAAACATACCGAGGTAAATCTTGAATAGTCATTAATAATTATAAGTACATAAGATTTACCTCTTAAGCTTTTTATAGGAATTTCCCCACATAGATCCATGTGAATTAATTCTAGCACTTTTGAGGTGGAAAAAATTTTAAGTGGTTTGAATAAAGATCTAACTTGTTTTCCATTTGTACATGCATCACAATTGTCATTTTTGTTAAAAGAACATTTAGGGAGTCCTCGAACTAACCCTTGTGAAGATAATTTCTTAATGGTATGCATGCTACTATGTCCTAATCAAGGTTTTTCGACATTGAGTAAGTTTCAAAACAAGGTTCTAAGACTATGTAAGCTCTGTCTTTAATAGTTCATTCTCTGTTTAGAGGCACTCAAAGTCACTCTCATTATCTTGTGAGTTGGTCTCAATTACCTTCAAGCTTAGTCTTAGTTTCTCTAAATCAACTTTCAAAACTTTGTTCTCGGATTTTAGAGACTCAATTTTTCTTCAAATAAAGAAGAATAAGAATTGGACTTTTCCTCTAACGTTAAAATATATTTGGCCAAGTCATGCTCGGAGAACTTGAAGAAATAGTTAATTACCTCCTGAGGATCGGTTTCCTTAGAATCGGATGCTTCGCTTGTGACTCGGACTCTACTTTTGAGTTAGTTATAGGCATCGGACACTTAGACTCATCCTCAATGTCTTCATAATCATCCGATTCATCTTCACTCCTTGTTGCCACCATGGATTTCTTTTTACTGTAGTCTTTCTTTCTCTTTGGGCAATCCTTCACCATGTGTTCCTTCCTACCACACTCAAAACAGCTAGGTTTTTTAATGAAATAGGAATTTGAAGAGGATGGGAATTTACATTTCTTCTTTTTCTTGTGGATTTCATTTTTAGGCTTCTTCTGTCATTTCTTATACTTCATCATGTATTTGAAGCCTCCGGCTAAAAGTGCCATGGGATCTTTTTCCGAGTTTGAGGAAGTCGTACTAGGACCAACTTCTTCGAAGCCTTTAAAGTGATGGTTTTTTTGGTGTTGACCTTAGATGCTTTTTCCTCGAGATGTAACTCATGGGTGACGAGTTTCCCAATGGGCTCATCCGGCTTGAGCTTCTTGAGGTCTTGAGCTTCCTCAATAGCTGTCACCTTCGGACCCTATTTTTCTTTGGGAGACACCTCGAAGTTTTCGGACAACTTCTTCATTGGACATCTTCTTTCCAAGAGACTTGAGATTGTTCACAATCTCGATAAATCGCATATACATTTGAGTGATGTTCTTATCAATCTCCATCTTGAATAACTCGCATTTGTGCAAGTATTGGCTTATCTTGGTTTGTCTCACTTGGCTTGTGCCTTCATATGCGGTTATCAAGGTGTTCCACACTTCTTTTGCTGAATCAAGAGCTCGGACTCTATTATAGTAAAATGCATCCAAGGCACACATAAGGATGTTCATTGCTCGAAGTTTTTCTTGTGCCTATCGTTCTATTCAGTTTTGAATTTTGACTTCAACTTCGTCACAGTTTGGTTATCAACTTGCTTCAAGGGAATGTAGTTTCCATCGGTGATAACCTCCTATACTTCTTCGTTAAGATCTTGAATGGAGCACTCCAAAAGTTTCTTCCAGATGGCAAAATTGAAGCCCTTGAACTTTGATGGTCTAATGAATGACCTTCCTTCATCGAACTCTTGAGTCCTCAAACTATCTATTGTAACAGATTAGGCGACCTAGTGCTTCCAACCCAAGATACAATGACTCTCTTTATTTTAACCTATAAATAGAAGTCTTGATTTAAGACTTACAAGATTAATGGAACCAAGAACTCAATACTCTTATTCTCTCTTTTAGCTTAAAACTATTGTTTATTCAATAACAATTTCCGAGTTGTAAAATCTCGCAAAGAAAAGTCATGTATATTTACTCTTACTTAAAACACTTTTCTTGTTCATTGCTTCACCGAGTTGTAAGGGTTAACTCAACTCGGTTGTCTCAAAGTGTAAAGGTTAACTCGGTTTGGGAAGTGCTAGGGTTAGGGATGGCAGTGGGTCCTGGACCCGACCTAGACTCGCCCTATTTAATCGGGTCTAGGTCCAATAAATTTGGACCTGGTGGGTCCGAGTCAGGTTTGAGTCTAATTGTCTCGGGTTTGAGTCTCAAATATTAAGACCCAATTTGACCCAAGACCCATTTAAGACCCGAACAGTAATTTTATTTTTTAAAAAATTTGTGTTAAACTTTGATGGTCTTTTTGTTATTTAAGCTTTGATGGACTTTGGACTTTGTGGTGTTAAACTTTGATGGACTTTGTGTTTAATATATTTGTGTATTTGGTTTGTATGAACTAATTATTTGGTTTGTATTATAGGTTGGTTGATAAATAGGTTAGTATGATGTTAAAGAGGTTATATGTAGCAAAATTACTTGAAAATTTACAATAATATTAAACAAGGCACAAAATATTGATTTTTAAACTCATTTATGATAAAAATACACTAGACCCGGTTAAGACCAATGGACCCGTGGACTTGCCGGGTCGGGTCCGGGTCTAGATCCGAAAAGTTAAATGGGTCCGAGTCCAGCTAGACCCGACCCATTGCCATCCCTAACTAGGGTAGATAAGGTAATTTCGAGCCTAGGAAAAACTTATATTTAAAATTGTCTTAGGAGCAATTCAGGTAATCAATTCATTATATTTGAGAATTCAAATAGTGAATTTGACTTGGTGCTTGGATTAGCACCGATCGTGGTTTTCTGTCCCAAGAGGGTTTTAACGTAAAAATACTTGTCCCTATTTATTTTCTTTGTATGATTCAATCTAGATTCAATTGCAGTTTTTGAGTTCATTCTATTTTTGAAGAATTTCATATTTCCGTAGTTTCCTTTCATCACCTTATTCAACCTCCCCTCCCTTCCATCTAGGGTGACTCGGACTCTTTATCCGAACTTTTAATTGGTAAAGGATCTCACAATCAAAGGTCTAAAGATCATGAAAACAAGGTAAAAATACCCGTTAGACTTCAAGACTAAAAGTTACCGAAACGAAAACAAACGAGGCCTAAAGCACGATCCGAGTGTGCCCAAAATTTTTGGCTTTTACGTCGCGCAGTCTTGGAACGGTAAAGAAGACATTAGTTTTTTAGTTTAAGATGGAATTAATTAGCTTTAATAAACCTACAAAAAAATAATAAATGGTACTCAAAGCATAAAAATACTTTGATCCAAGATTAGATAATGATTAGTCTAAATAAATTAATTAATGACTAAAATTCCTTAATCTATTAAGATGAAAATTTTCAAGTCCAATATTTAATATAATCAAATTTCATATATGTCTTAACTCAAAGAATTAATAGTGTAAAAATGGGTTCAAAGAGTTCATTAAACATATTTCGGTGTTTGCTAAATTTAATAAATCGGCCAAATTAGAATTAATAATAGTGATTCTGATTCAATTTTTGAAGCAAAGTAGTTTTAAATATAAGTTAAAACTGTGAAATTATTTAGGCAAACTTTTTGTTTGAGCCATACTGAGTAGGTTAGTTTTTAAAACTGAGTAACTCAATTAGTGTTCGGTTTCATTGATCGGGTCGGTTTCTACTTTTCTAAGTAGAATTAAGTTCTTAGACTTTCATGGATAAACTTTTACATCCAAAGTCTTAGGTCGAGTCATCTTTTAGTCATCATCTTGTGAATTTCATTTTAGAATGCATCTTGTTTAATTCTAAGGTTTGGATGAATGACTTTAAATAAAATCAAATAAGGGGTTAATTCATACCCGAGTCTTTACCATCGTTTAAATCACTATTTGAGAACAATATGCTATGATTTTATATGAATAAAATCTTGGTTGGATTCTATTTCCTTATTTATCAAAGATTTTATTCTGAAAATTCTTATATGAGATCTCATCATTATATTCCCTTAAATGTAATGATCCATGATTTTTGGAATTGATTTTGGGAAATTACATAATTTCATACATGCATAATATTCCTTTCTTTTTATAGTCAAAGTTTAAGAATACATCATTCATATCGATATATTATCTTGTGGTGTCTATCCGGATCTTACATGTTTTATCGCATATGTTATTTTTGGAAAGTTATCTTATCCAACCCGGATCACACCTTTAAGGATCATGATGATGAGTTAAGGGATGTTATTCAAGATGACAACTATATTCCCATGATAGAAACTATAGAAATTGTAACATCTAAACCAAAAGCCGAGTTCACACTAGCCGAAAGGACAAAATACTCAAAGAACTATTGAGCTCTCAATATCTTACTCTGCGGATTTGATCTTAGTGAGTTCAACTGAGTATCTTCTTGTGAAACTAAAAAGAAATTTAGGATACTCTGGTAATTACCTAAGGAACCAGCTAGGTCGGACCATAAAAAATTAGTCAGCCTATAGTATGAGTTGTTCAAAATACAACCTGAAGAAGACATAAAGATATGTACATTAGGTTCTCGAGAGATACTAAAAATATGAAATCTCTGGGAAAACAATATTCAAACAAAGAATTCGTCAGAAAAATCCTCATATGTCTTCCAAAACAAAAATAGGGACCAAAGGTTACTGCCATTTGAAAAGCTCAAGATATGAGTAGATTAAAACTTGATGAGCTCATTGGGAAACTTCTAACCCACGAGATCCATTGCCAAGATGATTTAGATGAGCCCAAGTAAAAGAAAGAAGCAACCTTGAAGATCATTGACAACGATGAAACTCAATCCGGCTCTTCACAAGATGAAGAAGATCCAATGGCTTTCATTGCTTCCGATTCACAAAGATGATTCGTCACAACAAGCACAAAAAGAGGTTCAATCGATAATGATCTTCTAGAAAGCATGAAAAATACCAAAAAGGTAAGAAAAATCTTCCGATAATGATTCTAAATCTGGTAATTTCTTTGGATGTGGATATCTAGGACACATGATCAAAGATTGTCCAAATCTAAGGAAAAAGGATGACAAGAAAAGGTTTAATTCCAAAAGAAAGAAAGCTAAGGTAGCCATTTGGAGTGATAATGACTCCAATGAAAGTGAAAGTAAAGCTAATGAGATAGCCAACCTCTGTTAGATGGTTAAAGGGAACGTCAAACAAATAGAGAATGACTCGGATTCAAATGATGAATTAAGTAGCGAAACTATCAATGCGGTATTATTTATTCTCCCATTCTCTAAAGATTATCTTACTAAATATCTTTTGAAAATTGAGGATCACTATGATGCCGAGATTAAATCCCTAAAAAGATTGTCAAAAATTTACAAAATGAAAATTTGAGTTTAAAAATATCATGTGGAAATCTTTATACCGAAGTCGGCTTTAAAAAGGTTTTCGAAGATCTTAGATCTGAAAAATTGAGTATTCAAAACAAGAATGAAAAATCTAATGAAACTCTTTTAAAATTATGAAGGGATAAGGAAATCTCGACATGATATTAGGATCTCAATGCATCTCTTACAAAAAATAAGATATTAGATTTGACTCTAAGAGTCGAAACCGCTTATTAAAATTTCTTTGAAAAGAGAGATGCTCAAAAGGTGCAACAAAGTCACTCCAACTTTAGAAACAAAAGGAGCTACTTTGATGCTTTACTACCTCATAGACATCTTGGTCTCGAGACTAATACAAGTTTGGATGCTTAGGGAAACTAAACCCCAACATGGTCTCTAGTCAATACAAATCCAAGTCCATTGGCCAAAAGAAGTAGAAAAGTTTGATTTTGTTGAATGTAGGTATGCTTAAAGGCAAAAATTAACTGTTTGTACTTCGATAGTGGATGCTTAAGACACATGTCTAGTAACCCAATTCTATTCATAGACTTGCAACCCAAAAAATTTGGGAAGGTGACATTTGGTGATGACAATCGGGGTCGGGTTATTAGTTATAGTAAATTTGGAAAAAATAACATCTATGAAATCGATAAGGTACAGTTGGTTGATAGGCTCAAGTACAATCTCCTTAGAATTTCTCAGCAATAAAGTTACTGTCAGCATAACTAACTACAAATTAAAACATGCTTAGACTAAAGAGGTAATATTTTCTAGACCCAGATTTGAAAATACTTATGTTATTTATTTAAATAGTATTCCTCCTTAGAATCTTGCTTATCTCAAAGTCTCACATGAAAGTGAATCTTGGTTATGACATAGAAAACTAGGTCTTGTTGGCTTGCATACGATTGATAAATTATCTAAGCATGATTTGGACAGAGGACTTCCAGTTTGGAAATTCATTAAAGACCACATTTGTGCATAAAAGGTAAGCAAGTCGAGCATCTTTTAAACCTATTAAATTTGTCTCTACTACTAAACCTTTTGATCTGTTACATGTTGATTTATGTGGTCCTATTCTCATCAAGAGCATGAAAGGTAGTGAATATGTATTTTTGTAGTTGATGATTATTCTAGATTCACTTGAGTATTTTTCTTAACAAACAAAAATGATGCATTTAAAGAGTGTGCTAAACTAATTAGATCAGTTAAATTTGATAAAGAGACCTCCATTGTGTAAGTGAAAAGTGATCATAGAGGAGTATTTTGCAAAAGATAAATTCGATGACCTTTGTGATTGTTTGGGAATATTCCATTGAAGATTCAGGTATAACTCTCTATCTCTCTATGATTTTGAATTCAAGTCATTCTCACTCTTTAAGAAGCTCATCTATTAGTTTTAAATACTTGCTCGACCTATTCGGAAAGCATATTACGAGTAAAACAGTCATCTCTGTGTTTCGACCCACTCGGATGTATCCCGGACAATTGTTATGAGTAAATAATTTCACATGCATAACTTATTCCGAGTTCTTACTTATTGTATTCACTGGAAAAGAATTACTAGGTTAATTCATCTTTCTAAGTTAGAATTATTAATTGAAATTATTTATTTGACAAATTTGATGCATTGTGTCTATATAATTTTTAAGCTCTTATTCATCTAAAAGATAAACACAAAATCGAACTAGAACTTATTGAATATTAGACTCGGAAAATTCCATTTAATCGGGTTAAGGATAATTAAGGACTTAATTATTTGAATTAATATGTTATCCTTGCATTATCTTAGACCAAAGTATTTTTATATTTTGAGTACCATTTTGATTTGCTTTTGCAGGTTGATTAAAGTATTTTAATCTCATTTTGAAAAGTAAAAGCAACTAGCTTCTAATTGTTAAAAATCAGCGAGACGAAAAGTACTTGTTTCGGGACGAGGCTCGAGCATCGTGTCGGGGTTGTTTGTTTTCAAATCTGGTAAACTTCAAATTTGAGTCTAACTGTGGTTTCCACCCTAGATTTCGAGTCACAACTAGTGGGTCGAGCACCCTTTGATTCAAGGACTAAAGCATAATGTTCATATCTCGTAACAACTCCTTTTCTCGGGGACTCGGACTATCCTCTACAACAGCTAGTGAAGCTTCCCGGTTCGGATTCAGTCACAACGGCTACTCGCCTTCCGTGTATAAATAAAAGTCATCCTACAAGACTTAAAGATTGACGAAATTATTGTTAAAAACTTATTTAGATCTTACTCTTTCAATCTTTAGCTTTCAACTCTGTACTTAAGTTTTCTTACTTTCCGAGTTGAAAAGAAGAAGTCTTATAATTATTCTTACTTACTTCAATTCTTTCGACATTCCTTGACTGAGCTGTAAAGGTTAACTCAACTTAGTTGTTCCTAGCTAAAAGGGTTATCTTAATTAGGAAGTACTAGAACGGATAAGATAAGTTTTATGTCTAGGAAGATATGTATTGAATTGTCTAAGGGAGCAATTCAGTAAGAGTCGATCCTTGTATTTTGTGGATTCAAAATAGTGGATTTGACATGGTGTCCGGATTAATACTGTCCGTGGTTTTATGCCCCGGAGGGTTTCCATGTATTTTTGTGTTCTATCTTTCTAAGTTCATTCTAGACTCGGAACTATTTTTCCGAGCTCATACCTTGCAGAAAATCTTTTTATTCCACAAAATTTCCTTCTCACCCTATTCACCCCCTCTAGGATAATTCAGTCTCTCAAGAGCAAACCTTTATCCATAATTTATTATCTTTAAGAACACTTCAAAAAAATGGAGTTATAGAAAGGAAAAGTCGCACTATATAGGAAATAGCAAGGACCATGACGATAAGCAATGATCTTCCTTACTATTTACGGACCGATGTGATAAACACCACAAACTATGTACTCAATAGGTGCCTCATCGGACCTATTATAAAGAAAACTCCATATGAGTTATTCAAAGGTAAAAAACCCAACATCTCATAGTTCAAGACCTTTGGAGGTAAATGCTTTGTTCGGAAGAATAGTAAGAAAAATTTGAATAAGTTTGAACCTCGCTTAGATAAAGGTATCTTTCTTGGCTAATCCTCGGTTAGTAAAGCTTATCGTGTTTTAATAAATATACTAAAACTATGGAAGTATTAATGTTGTTCTATGAGAACAATGATGGAAAAATCAGTTCTTTATCATTTAATGATCCGAGATTGAGTAGGGATGAAGATGAACAAGGAATTCTTTAGATATCAAATCCAATCAATTAGGATCCAAGTTAGACACTAGATACAACCAATCAACAGATTTCAAAATCTAATTAGAGTCCACTAGAGCCAGTGTTTGAACCCCAAAATATGGATTTTAACCTAAATCTAAACTTAAATGTTCATTAAGAAATTGGAAGGGGCCTAAGATATAAATCCTACCATCCAAGAGACAACCTACTCTCAAATATTAACTCAAGTATACAAACTCGTTTTGCCCTTAGAAATTTCTGTGTATTCTTTTGCTTCATATCTCATATAAAACCTAAGAATGATGAGGATGCATTAGAAGATCCGAACTTAATCAATGCCATGCAAGATGAGCTAGCCCAATTTGAAAGAAACCAAGTTTGAGATATGACCTCTAAGCCTAAAAGACACTCAATCCTATGAACAAAATGGGTTTTAGGAACAAGCTAGATGAGTATGGGAACTTGGTTAGAAACAAGTCTAGGCTAGTGGCCAAAGGCTATAATTGGAAATAATGCATTGACTTTGATAAAACTTTTGCCCCGGTTGCTAGAGGCAATTAGCATCTTACTTGCTTTTACATCTTACATAGGCATGAAACCGTATCCGATGGTGTTAAATGTGCACTTCTATGGTTACCTCAATGAGGAAGTCTATGTTGAGCAGCCCCTAGGGTTTGAAAACCCAAATTTTTGAAACCATGTCTTTAAGCTTGAAAAAGAGCTTTATGGTCTAAAACTAGCCTGAAGGTTTGCTCTTGAGAGTCCGAATCACCCTAGAGGAAGGGGGTGAATAGGTATGAAGGAAATTTTGCGGAATTACAAAGTTTTCTGCAAAGAAAAGACTTAGAAAACTATTTTGAGTCTAGATTGAACTCGAAGTCCGAACTCAAAATATACGTGGAAACCCTCCTGCGGCGAGAAAACCACGGACAATGTCAATCCCGACACTAAGTCAAATCCACTATTTTCAATCCACAAAATACAAGGATTAACTCTTACAAAATTTCTCCCTTAGACAATTCAATACAAGTTTTCCTAGAAATAGAAGTTCCCTAATCTGTTCTAGTACTTCCTAACCGAGATGATCCTTACAGCTAGGGACTACTAAGCTAAGTTAGCCCTTATAGCTCAGTCAAGAGACTTTACAGAGAATTGAAAATAAGTAAGAGTGATTACAAGACTTTCTCTTGACAACTCGGAAAGTAGAAACTTAAGTACAGAGTTGAAAAGCTAGAAGATTGAGAGAGAGAGAGTATGTTTTGTTTAGTTCTAGCAATCTTCAAGTCTTGTAGGAAGGCTTCTATCTATACACAGCAAGGTAGAGTAGCCGTTGTGACTAATTCTGAACTTGGAAGCTTCACTAGCCATTGTAACGGATAGTCTAAGTCACCCGAAAAGGATTTGTTGCAAATGTGAACGTTGTGCTTAGGTCTTTGGCTTAAAAGGTGGTCAAACCCACTAGTTGTGATTGAAATGTAGGGTGGAAACAACCGTTAGACTCAAAATTAAAGTTTAATGGATTTGGTAACAAATAACCCTACTACGGTCTCTAAGCCTTGTCCTGAAATAATGCTTTTCTATCTGCTGGTATTTAACTGTTAGAAACTGGTTGCTTTTGCTTTTTAAAACAAGATTAAAATTCTTTAATCAACTTGCAAAAGAAAATCAAAGTGGTACTCAAAGTATGGAAATACTTTGGTGCAAGATTAGGTAAAGAGAATAATTAATTCATAAAAATTAAGCGCATAATTATCTTTAACCCGAGAGAATGAAATTTTACGAGTCTAATATTCAATAGGTCCAATTTCATTTTATGTCTATCTTTTATATGATCAGGATATTAAGATTATATAGGCACCTTGCATCAAATTGATCAGGTAAATAATTTCATTATTGACAACGACTTAGAAATTGAAAATAATGAAGTAATTCATTTTCGACTAACTCATAAAGTCGGTGCTCGGTGTTATGTGTTGTTACTCGAGAAATGCATTCGAGTAGGTCGGACAGTCATGAAAACTCAAGGATGAGCTTCCTAAAGAGTGAGAATGATTTGAATTCAAAACTATAGAGAGATAGAGATTTATACCTAAGTCTTCAATCTTCCCCTTTTTGATGAAAGACACTCAACACTTATATCAACAGTTAGAAGTTCAAATGTTTAAGTTTTCATAGCTCGAAATGAATGACTATAAGATGTTCTTAGTGAAACTAACTCGGAATTCATTATTAGAGAAGATTAATGCAAGAAATATCAAGGTATTTATTAGAGTAAAGATATGTGCAAGTATCAAAGCATGAGAGCAATAGTCGAGCATAAATCGGAGCAGAAAAGATGAGATATGTATAATACAAGTCAATGATGCGCATAAATAAACAAAATTTCATTACTCGGAAGATAAATACAAGGACATAAAATAAACTCTCCCTAAACCAAACATATATCTATCCGTTCTCTCCCCTATGCATTTTATCAAAATAAACCGAGGAGGGAAGAAAAAAAATAGATACAGAAATGTTGGACAAAATTTTTTTTTAAATCAAGAGGGGGTGGAGCAAGTATGAGTGGACGAGGAAGAATAAGGACCCTATCTTCTGCGATGATAGCCTTGAGTGGAAACCGATGGGTGGGGAAGAGGTGGCAAGAGAAGAGGTAAATCTGGAACTTGAATTGTAGTCGTGCATACTAGAGGTTCCGCTTCCTCTATCTCCTCTTCCGAGCCTTTAGCTTCTTCAACTTGAGATAGGCTGTGTAGAAGGTTGAGCCCGGGATTGACCACCATCCCCAACCTCTTCTTCTTCTTCTTCTTCTTCTTCTTCTTCTTCTTCTTCTTCTTCTTCTTCTTCTTCTTCTTCTTCTTCTTCTTCTTCTTCTAACTCAAAGTCCGAACAATTGGAGGACTCTGAGGATGATTCTTCTTGAGAGTGAGATTTCGAGTCCTCAGCGAGCCTTTGATCTACGCACTTGAAGGTGACGGATCCGGTGTTGTTGTTTCTTGATGACTTCTTTCAGCTAAGTGACTAGAGCTTGACTTTGATCGATCTACTTCTAAGCTGAACTCGAAGCTGAGTCAAAATAGGCATCAAAGCCTAGAATGCACCAAGAGTTTATTGTAACTCTTTAGTAAGAGCAAGAAACTAGGAGGCCACCTTTTGAAGTAATTCCATAGAAGGGGCAGGTTGGGAAGAAGATGGTCCAACAATAAGAAGAGGAGTCTCATAACTCTTCCGAGTCATAGGAGGAGGTGGAAGCTCGGAAGAATGAATCCAAACACCAGCTGAAGTTTCCAAGTATCTTAGACTAACTAGCTCACTCTGTATATGGAGACGACCAGGCTTAAGACATTTGAGTGGATCATTAGGGAGATCCACTTTAAAGTGAGTAAAAACAACAGTGAGTAAAGCTCCGAAAGGAAGAGGGGTTTCTTATGATTGGTAGGAACATAAGCTATTTGCTCAATAATGAAAGGGAAGAGATAAACCTCGGATCCTTCAAGAATATCATAAAGAACTTTGAGAACCTTGCTGTTGGGGTTCTCCTTGGATGGATAAAAAGAAAAACTATTCTCATCATAATAAAGCAAAGAAGTCCAGACTTCGGACTTCATCCGAGTCATAAAAAGTTCTTTCTAGACTTAAGAATAATTCTAGCGTATTTATTAAAGAAATCGTCAGTGATTTCATTGAATGGAATGGGATTTGAGTTTTGAAAGAGGGTCCGAACATCAAAGATCTTGTGAAGTAGAGAGATGTTAATTCGAATAACCTTCCCTTGAACAAGAGAAGAGACTACGTTGTCTCTCGCAACCATGTTAGAGTAGAATTTAGTGACATGTTGGGGGTAGATGTAATCACGAAACACAAATGCTTAAAAGTACCTATGTTGAGGATAGGGTTGATCCACAAGAGTTTGGTGGTTAAGAAGAATTATTCTTCAACAAAATAGTGCTTGAGTAATAATGAGTTTTTGGTCATCGAAAGAGAGAGCCTTTCTCTTAAAAGGATCCTTTTGAGGATTCTCGGGGTGAGTGGTTCGGGTTCTAGCTTTTTAGTGGCTGACCCTCCTTCGGCTACACTTCCTCTCTTAGGCATTTTGAGAGAAAGAGAAATAAATTTGAGAGAGTGAAGGAGCAGGAAAGTAAATGAGTGAAAGGGAGTAGAGAGTTAAGAGTCCGAAATGGAAGAGTGTTTGAGCAAGGAATTATGAGTTCTAGTGAAAAAGAGTAAGAAAGAAAGAGATAGCAAACTTAATGAATGAGGATGAACATATGCTATATATAGAACAACAGTTCTTAAAGAACAAAAGCCTTTTGACTCAGCACTAAGAGTAACAGTTAGGTCGACCATTTGGCGTTGCGGTGTGCAACGGTTACTATTTGAAACTGCTTCCTTCTAACAGCTAGTTTCCCGACCGTTCGCGTGACAGAGAGAGAAAAAGAAATTTTATAAAACATTTCCAAGATTATCTATTGATTTAGGGATGATCTCAGAATTTTGATGTCCATTTTTCTTATAATTGAGTCCGACTCAATAATGTGTTCGAGACACTCATAACACACTCGAAACTTAATAACTCATAGCTTAGTTTCATTATAGTTCAACTGATCCATTAGTTATTCACTCGGAACATATAATTGTAATGCCCCCAATACATAACCACATAATTGGGTAGTTAATAAGTAATTTATTATTCATCGGCAGCGAAAGACTTGTAAATTGGGAGACGTTACCGCCGCTTTCAAAATGAAAACAAGGCATGTTCAATTGAGCAAATCGATTACTCAAACATGTATAAAATTTCATATAACAATTCAACCTAAAATCTTTCATAGAAAATGTAACCTTTTTAAAACGTCAAGGATCAGTCGGAGAGAAACCATGAGCCAAGAGACCAAGGGAGGGACTAGCAGGTATGGGGTTAAGACAAACAACCATACATCACTTCTTCCGACCAGACATTATCTTGTTCTTCCTCTTTAAACTTTATGCATGATTGTGAGTAATCTGCCATGCACTCAGCTTCCTAAAAGTTTTAAAACAAAAAACAATAGAGGTGTGAGCTAGAAGCTCAATGACGTTACCCTTATAGAATAAAATTATAAATTATGTGCTATTAAATACGTGCATATCTAAAATCTTTTTCTTAAATAAATGGTATGCCAACTTGGCAATTGCTGATTCACTTTTCCGGTTAGCCAAGCTTAGGACTCGTACTTTGAAACAATCAATCAAGACAAATCTGTAATCCGACTCCTAGGTTCACTGAACGATTCGGTAGTCGGTTGTGAACAATTGAATGATTAACGGTTACATGCTCGCTACCAAGCAATGTTGTCCGAGCAGCCCCGGATCAACCATTTACGATTACGATTATATGCAATCATAGACCATCATAATGATTAATGGGTCCTTTACGTGGCCAATCATGACAAAACTATTAAAACATATTTATAATGACATGAATTGTTAAGCATGAACTATCAATATCGTAAAACTTTCACTTTTAGGTAAAGGTATAAGCAAATAACGTACCTTGGTATGCCAACCATATTGATTGTTGATTGTTCCTGTAGCATAATTCTAATTTGATTTCTTTTTGCGTATGCACAATTCCAATTCGGTTTCTATTCGCTTAAAGGAATCTGATTCTATTGATTACTTTGTCTTTTAGCCATATTTACATCCATTCTTGGAGAAACTTCGCTTTCCGAATTACTTTCCATTTGATTTACGTATTCATACGAATTAAACATGAGCTATTAAGGATATAATCTAAATTCGTATAGGGCAATCAATGGGTTTATTTCCTCATTCTCCCATTAGAGACTCAAGCCTTGTCACTTTTTCCTTCCATGATAAGTTGTATACAATAGTACTTATTTTGAAAATTACCACCATTTCATTTTATCGATTCAATTCGGTTTAACTACACTAATCACTTCTTCTATCAAGATCCGAGTTATTATCTATAATGATTTAAAACATGAAATATCATAATCACTTCAATTTCCTTTCACAACGCAAGTCCTATTTCATAATTTTCTAGTTTAATGCTTTTACACCAATAATCAATATCCCACATTCACAATTTCGCTAATAAAACCCACTTTTGTACATAATTCTCCCTATTTAGTATAACCGCTCACACTCATACATTATTTCATTATTTTTTCTTTTCCAAGATGCAAAACTATAACTTCATGAATTCTATCCTATTTCATTATTAATTGTCAATTTTGCTCTTTACATATATTACCCCGAAGTTCAGTCGCAAAATACTTATATTAATTAAACTAATAAACAAACATATGTGTCTACAATTCTCACTTCTTATTCCATCATCAACATAACATGCATGAGTAATTCTTACTCACGATACGATTTAATATATTAGCTCATTGTTTTTTATAAAACCAAATTCTATTTTCATTTTCGTAAACTTTTCAATTCTCGATCAATTATAGGACACTAATACATTTACATTTTAACAATAGTTTCAGTTAAACAATTCAGTAGGGATCCTGACTATGAAGGAGAGCCCAATACATTTTGTTCTCATAGCAAGCATTTATAAGCGATTAACGAGTAAACGATTAACATGTTAGTAAAACAACTGAACATTAAACATTTCAAAAGGGACAAATAGTAACGTACCTTAGATAATTGTTCATTTTCCTTTAAATATTGATTTTCTTTGCTTCCTTGAAAAGTTGTTCCTATGGACTTCTATTTTCAAACAGAAATTTAATTTTCGCATTGATAAACTTATTAGCCTTTCTTGTATCTATTTTTGATAAATTTTTACATTTGTCTACTTAACTCCTCATCTATTATTTAGTTAAGTTATGATGTCTAATGAACTATTCTATTTACTTTACCCTTTGGCCAATTTAGTTGCCTCGCCCATTAAGCTGGTTTAACGCTCCATTTTCCTCCTAAAATCAATTCTCAACCAAAACTGTTACACTTTTAATTAATTTGTTTTCCTTGTTTCCTTATCTCCTAGCCGGTTACCCGTTCATCCACTTTCTAATTACAAATTCAACTCCACCAAAAACCATTACCAATTCCAATTGAACTTTCAATACTTTCATCCATTTTTTTAAGGATTAACATAACCCAATTTTGATTAATTCACTTCCCTAGCATGCCTTCATAACTCAAACAATCTTTACACAACCAAGCAATCCATTCATACTCATACGGAAATTAAACAAGCATATTCTCAATTAAAAATAAACCCAAATTAATTTCCAATACCTTATGAACATATACTTAACCCTAATTATACATATAACCATATTTCAATTACTCCCCAAGTTATTCCAATTCCACTACAACCAATTCAAAACTCACATCTACTTGTCTAATTATCCAATTACAAGTTAAAATTGTGATATAATTTACTTGGAAATTTAGGATTAAATAGATACCCCGAAGACTCGGACTTTGCAGGTATATCATTCTAAGTACCATTAAGGAATCAGGTACAGATTTCATCTCTTGTAAGTTTTTATTACTAGTCATTCTAAGTACTTTAGAAACTTTTCCGAGTGATATAGAATCTTTTCGAGTGTTACGAAACTATTGCATATGTTTTCACTTGATTCTGACCGACTCGAAAACATACTCTTGCTTATCTTTTCACACATAGTTCTGAGTCGACTCGGATAACACTCGGACTTATCACATGTTCAAATATTTGCTCTAATGTGCATAAACTCAGGTCCGACTTTGTATTCTAAGTTTGATTGAATTACGGTGTTAATTCATCCTTCTAAGTCAGCATGTTCCGTTTGAACTGTGCTTGTCCGGATCAAGTTTCATTACTCGATATTCTTTATCGGACTTGTTTTACTCCTACACTGATTCAGATGGAAGAGTATAATGAATATTAGACTTAGAAAATTCCACTCTTTCAAGACTTAGATAATTAGACACTTAATTATCTTAATTAAATTATTATTTGTGTCTAATCTTGGACCAAAGTATTTTATACTTTGAGAACCAAATTGATTTACTTTTGTAGGCTATCTAAATGAGGTTATCCTATTTTTAAAATACAACAAGTAACCGGCTTCAAGATGTCAAATTACCAGCGAGATAAGGCTTTTTCTACTTCGACCAAGGCCTAGAAGCTAGGTCGGGGTTGTCTGTTTCCAAAATTGAAAATCTACAATGCCAAGCTCAATGATGGTTTCCACCCTACTTTTCAAACACCATCAGTGGATTGGGACATCCAAAGGAGTCAAGAGCCATTGCCCAACGTTCACACCTCAACGAATATTTTCTGAGTCACTTAGAAAAAACCATTGCAACGGTCACAAAGGACTTCTAATTAGAAGATAGTCACAACGGCTAATATGCCTGGTCATCTATAAATAGAAGCCACTTCACAAGATGAGAAGATTATTGAATCTATTGTTGAAATTATCTCTCTCTATGTAATTCTCTTCAATCTTCTACTTACAACTCCAACTCTATACTTAACATCTTTCCGAGTTGTAAGGTCTTGTAATCGATCACAAACACTTATTCTTACTTTCCGAGTAAGGTCCCTTGACCGAGCTGTAAGGGTTAACTCAGCTCAGCTTGTCCCTAACTGTAAAGCTTATCTCGGTTAGGAAGTACTAGATCGGATAAGGGAACTTCGAGTCTAGGAAAATCTTGTAAGCAATTGTCTAAGGGAGCAATTCTGGTTGAGTCTTTCTACTATATTTTGTGGATTCAAAATAGTGGATTTGACTTAGTGCTTGGATTAGCACCGACCGTGGTTTTCCGCCCCGGGAGGGTTTCCACGTATTTTCCGAGTTAACACTTTTCCGAGTCCAATCTAGACTCGGATCTGTTTCAAAGTCGGTTTTAGAATTTAATCTTCTAGTCTTTGTTTAAATTTCCTCATCACCCTGTTCACCCCCTCTAAGGTGACTTAGTCTCTCCAAGAGCAAACTTTCAACCTCAAAAGGGGTTAGAGATGGAATTGGGTGGTGGAGGTTTGATGGTGGAGTTGGGATGTTAAGGCGGGGTGTACGGCTCGGACGGTGGCCAAGGGCGGCGCCAGCCATAGCGGTAGGGCTGTCCCGCCCTTGCCGACGTGAAACGAGAGGAAAGATGAGGGAGGAAAAGGCTGCTGGAGGCAGTAGGGTGGCAGCCAGGGGCACCAACGACGACTTGCTGGCGGCGGAAGGGTCCGATGATGGCTGGTCGGCGGTGGCAGCAGGTGGCGACAGGTGAGGAGGAGTGGAGGAGGAGATGTGAGAGAAAGATGGAAGATGGATGATGTGTAGCTTAGTTTTCCAACCCCCTCATTTCCTCTTCACCGTAAATTTCCCGAGACTTCTACAACCTTCTTTCTTTTTCATTTTTTTATCTTGTGAACCTTAATATCTTCTTATCTTTTACTATTAATTTTACCACATGGTTAAGTGCTTAACCACACATTTGGCCCATTTTTATTTTTTGATATATATATTTTCTAAATTTTTTTATTTACATAATATTTATTTAAATAAACGATGTTAGAGAGACAATTTTACATTATTTGAGTGTAGATATATTTCTTTGCACAGTTGTAAATTTTTTCGAATTACCGATTATTATTCATGATGTTCAAATTTGCTCGCATTTTTTTTTAAAATTTCGGTTTAGTATTCTGCACGGCTCGCTACTCTTAAACAATATTAAAACAATAAATACAAAATTTTAGGTAATTAAATACGATTATGATACAATCAAACTCATAAATTATCATGAATCAATCAAATAATCATGCAATCATCATGCCAAGTTCATTCCTAATAAAGCAAAACTTATCTTCACTCGGAGGTTTTGTGAAAATATTAGCTAATTGAAATTTGGTAGGAATAAATTCAAGTTCAAATATCACCTTTTTCGGAGTGATCGCTTAGAAAATGATACCTAACCTCGATATGCTTTGGCTTTTAATGCTAAACTGGATTCTTGGTAATGCTAATGCTAATAGCACTTTGATTATCACATTTGATTGGGATAGATGTGAATGACAATCCTAGATCCTTTAAGTGTTGCTTGATCCATAAAATATGAGCACAACAGGCTCCAGCTGCTATGTACTCTGCCTCGCCTATTGATAGAGCAACCGAATTTTGCTTCTTAGAGTGCCAGGAGATGAGTGATTGACCCATGAATCGACATGCTCCTGAGGTGCTCTTTCTATCAACTTTGTATCCAAGCATAGTCAGCATCCGAGTATCCAAGAAGAGTTAGATCCGAGTCCTTTGAACACCGGAGACCGAGTGTCCGAGTCCCAAGCAAGATATCTAAAAATTTCCTTCACCGGATCTGCGATGGGATTCCTTTGGGTTAGCTTGAAATCTTGCACATAAACAGACACTAAACATAATATCCGGCCTAATAGATATAAGATAAAGTAGAGATTCAATCGTACGTTTGCAGAGTATCTAATCTACAACTTTACCTTTCTCATCCGAGTCCAGCTTTAGTACTTTAGACACCTAAAACATGTTGTCCTTTATCTCTTTATTTCTATGTTTGTTTGTTGGCTCGATGATGATAATCCCGAGTCCTGTTTGTGGATTTTGGATTTCGGACCGTGATCGGCTGGTGCAATATAAGCTAGTAAATTACAAAGAACCCCCACCACTAAATAAATAGCCTTTTACCTTGGGTCGGTCCACAAATCCTCTTTCCTTTTAGACCGTCCAAGAGTCGGGCCGAGCCTTTAGAAATTGTGGAGTCCCATGCTATGTGCCGGGAAATTCCAAGTGCGTAATACCGCATTCTACTTTTGTCAAAAATAGACAAGGAGTCGAAGACCTGAAGATGACATTAAAGCATTGCATTTCATGATCAAGAGTATCAAAGTGCTACATTTTAAGCTTCACGAGACAACCCACACGAGGCTAGAAGCTTTTACCCTCTAAACGACATCGTGGTCGACCCCCGCCTTCTAGAATCATGGTGGAATGCTGCATTTTGAGCTTAGAGAGTCCTTGGAGACACAACTAGGGCACGAAGCCCCGGGAGGAGCCGGTTAGCCGGCGCCGGCCTTCTCCTTTTACTCGGTTCTACCCTGTTTTATGCTTTTGCTAATCCGGTTCTATCTCTTAGGATTTGGCCCGATTTTATTTCGGTTGTTTGGATGGCGGATAAGAGGCAAACCCTAGGTCATTTGTGACCTAGGTCGTCTTCTATAAATAGAGACGTATGACTCTCATTCCCATACGACTTCTAGCCTTAACATTAAGCCGTCGAAAGCCAATCCAAATACTCTTACCTAAACGTCACGCTGTTAAAATTTCTATATGCATTCATCTTTCACCGTTGAATTCGTGCAAAGAGCTAAAGAGTATTCGATTATTCCGATCTCTAGCCACTTATTCAACCGATCACTACCCTACCTTAGACACAATTCACAAAACTAGCCCTTTTCTTTGGATTGTCGCTATTGCATCGAGAGATCCGGTGTAGAGATCTAGATTACAATGTGGGACAACTTGAGGGCCATATTTTAGCCTTCGAGCGGTTATTTTTATTTCTGTTTTATTGCTTGCTGTATTGTGGTTTAAGAGATGTAATCGCTTTAATTTCCTCCCCGACCGATGTAATCTTTTTATTTCTCGCTTTTGTTTCCTTTATCGCTTTCTTTACTCGCTTTTTCTTTATTGCTTTCCTTGTTATGTTTTGGTTGCTTTAATTTTGCTTTGCATGTTGTATGCTTGTTTTCTTACATCATTATGAACACCCTACTCGAACCGGTAATGGCCGTCTTCGGATGGGCGGAACGGATGAGTTTATCCCTATGTTTCGTACTCTCGCCCGAATCCAATTTCCTGTTCAAGATCGATAGAGTCAATTTTTAGCCTTTTGCGGTCTTAGTTTTTCCTATACTAATATCGAGAGAGAAAATTTTCTTTTTATGTTTTTGTTAGTTTTCTCTTCCCAAAAGCTGATTGGCGACTCCTTTATTTTATGTTTTGTTCTACGCAAAATCACATCTCTTTATTTTCTGGTTGTAGGAAAAATTATGTTAGGTTCTAGATCTACCCAATGGGCATAGACCAAGGCTGGTTTCACTAGCGACGGCCTCGGATGGCGCTCGTGGCTTTGGTCCAGATTGATGTTTTATCCGGCCTTAAATCCTCGTGGCATAACCATAACCCTAATATTATTAATTCCATAATTAGAAAATAATATCAAGGGAATTTTGAAAATAATTTATAAAATAAAAGGTTAATAAAATCGCCATTCAAATTTTGATTAATTAGATTTAATAAAACTCGAAAAATCTTAATAAAAGGTTCATCCCTACTTTTTGAAATTCATCTTCAAAACCTTAAAGTCATCCTTTCCACTTTCTAAAACCCTTACTCAAAAAAGGCACGTGAGGAAGCTCAACAGTAGCGGCCCGTCGCGGTTCCTACATTGGCGACTCCACTCGGGGATAGACTTTTTATTAAGAAGGCGAAACTTAAAAATTTGAGTAGTGTGTTTTTTTGTTGTGCTTACATTAGGCATTTCGCATGTAGCAACCTTTGAACTAGTTTGAATATTGTTTTGCACCACTAGGAAAATTTTGTTGTACCCCTTGTTTACCCTTTTTAGAGAGAGGCTCCCACTTGTTTCTTGTAGACGGGCCCATCTAGGCCTGATTTCCTGAGGATAAGGTACCTCCTCCCTCATAGCACACCATCTTGGACTAAACCTTTTTGGTTCATTAAGAGGCACTAGGATTCTGGTTGGTATCCTTATCCGTGCAACCCATAGGGGACCAAATTTTCGGACTATGTATCACCATGTATCCGAACTCTTGAACTTTTGGGCTATAGAACTTTTGGACTTCTAGGCTTTCCCTCAAACTTCATGTGCATGCTTGAATGAGTTGTGTGTTTTTAGATTTAATCTTTGTTTGTGAACCTTTATGAATAGGTGATGAGTGCTTGATTAGACTCTTGCATGGGTGAAAATAAAACACTTTAATAAATTCCTAGAGTCGATCCATTATGTGCATTTAGCCAAAAGTCAAAACGCCTTTTTCCATATTAGGGTTGGTCCATTATTGGCATTTTCCATGTCTATCCAAAATTATCCTCCTAGTAGCCTATTTAGTTGTTTGCGAAAGGGTCTTACCTGAATTTCCCTTTTCTTATTGTCTAGTCATTTTTATTTTCTTTGCATTATCACATTCCATTTGCATCATCTTATATTCGGTGAGTCCATTTGCATTAGCCAAATAAAATCATATCATATTAAGTGAGTCCATTTGCATTAGCCAAATAAAATCATCTCATATTAAGTAAGCCCATTTGCATTAGCCAAATAAAATCATCTCTTATTAAGTGAATCCATTTGCATTAGCTAAATAAAATCATCTCATATTAAATGAGTCCATTTGCATTAGCTAAATAAATTCATCTCATATTAAATGAGTCCATTTGCATTAGCTAAATAAAATCTTCTCATATTAGATAAGTCCATTTGCATTAGCCCAAATAAAATCGTTTCATATTAGGATAGATAAGTCCGTCATTTTCATTTTGCATTTAGTCCAAAGTTCATTTCAAATAGGAAAATGCATTATCATATAGGAAGCATCTTTTCTTTAAGGATAATATCATCATTGCATCTTTATGTGCATCCAAATAAAAAATATCCTTAGTCTCTCCGGGTCCTACACGTAAGTCCCTTCCTCCTAAAAGTGATCTTCTCTCGCATGGTCGTAAACCTCATCCTTTAGGCTTTAGAATAGGGAAGTCTACGAAACCAAGTATCATCGAAATCCGAGCTCGAAACGATTAGAACGTCTCGCCAAGGAGTCCAGGCACATCTTCATTTCTTTCTACTCTGCGGTCTACACGAGCGCGACAAGCTTCGGTGTATACTACACCATCACAATCCACTCCTTGTTCTAAGACAAGTACCTAAAAGAGTTCCCTTCCAACAGATCCCAATCCCAAATAGTATCTTAAACTCGGTATACTTAATGAGAATATAGCTAAGGTGGAAACCAGGTTGAGTGATCAAGAGGAATAGATATCCTCTATATCAAGAGATCTTAAGGAAATCATAAGGGCTATTGAGATTAGTAAGAGAGATGAGGAAGATGAACATCCGAGAAGGGAAGAGTCCGAAGAAGGCGAGAGTGTGAAAAGGGAACTCCGGATAGTCCTAAACATGAATCCCCTAAGCCTAAATCAAAAACTCGGTCTAATTTTGTATAGATCGGATAAAACGAAAGTTAAGGGAGTCATCCATGTTCAATAATCATTATTTTGATCATAAGGGATTCACTTTAATTCCCAAGGGTAAACTACCTCCCAAGTTTACCATGCTCGATATTAATTTCAAAGGTTCGAGAATCCCCATCATCACGTATGCAACTTCTTGGGAGCAATGACTCTTAAGAACATTCCCGAAGACACTTACCACATCATCTTCCCCTGGACATTTGATACCGATGTCATGAAATGGTACAACGCGGTTGACCCACGCAAGGTTGCCAATTGGACAGATTTGTGCAAGGAGTTATGAAGACTCGGATTTTAACTCTAAATATCTTATGAAAGACTCAAGTATAAACTTTCTATCTCTCTTAAGTTTTGGTTACAAGGCATTCTAAGCTTCATAGAAACTCATATATAAGTTTTCATCATTGTTCCGAGTGACTCGGATATCAGCTGTGTTATGTATCTTCTCTAGTGAGGTATTTCGACCTACTCGGAATCTACTTGAACCATTGCATGATCATGTAATTCCTTTAACACATCTTTTCTAAGTATCGACTATGTTTGCTAACTCAAAACCGAGTCATTCTCTACTGAGTTCTTCTAAGTCGGTTTATTCCTTAATTGATTATTTTATAGATCAAGTTCACTTTCTTTGCTTGAATATTCTTCTACTTGATCTTTCTAAGAATTATTCTGAGTTGAGTTTGAACCTATTTGATATTAGACTCGGAATATGCCACTCTTCTAGGCCAAAGATACCTAAGCATTTAATTATCTTAATTTAATTATTATTTGTGCCTAACCGTTGACCAAAGTATTCTATACTTTGAGAACCAATGTGGTTTGCTTTTGTAGGTTATTCAAACAAAGCTAATCTATCCTTTTGAATTTCAAAAGCAACCGACTTCTAGCTGTTAAACACCAGACAAGCGGTTCTAGCCAAATCTGGATAGGACTTACACACCATGTCGAGGCATGTCTGTTTCTAAAGCTGGAAAAATCCAACGTTAGGCTCAACGGTGGTTTCCGTCTTACTTTTCAAACAACACCAGTTGATTGAAACACCTTTAGGAGCAAATAGCCGTTGCCCAACTTTTACACTCCAACGGATCTTTTCGAGTGACTCGGAAAAGCCCTTCCAATGGCTAGTAAAGATTTGAGTCCGGAAATCGGACTCAATGGCTACTCTACTTGGTCATCTATAAATAGAAGCCACTCCACAAGACTTGAAGATTGCTGAAACCATTGATCAAAAGAAAGAGACACATACTCGAGTCTTTTAGAAAGAAGACTCGGAATTAGACCAAATCCAAAGTCATTCAAATCTGGGTTCCCAGGAGTCTTCTTCCTCGGAAAAGACCACAGTAAAGGGAGTTACTAGGTTCGTAAGAGGAAGTGAGAAGGGTTAGTGTGTTGTTTGACTTATAAGTAACTCGAGAAAAGGATGAAAGGTCATTGGTATTTAGATAGTGGATGCTCACGCCACATGTTAGGAGATTCAAGACTCTTTTCTAAGTTAGAAGATCTTAAAGCGAGGCAAAGTCACTTTTAGAGATGACAGTAAGGGTAAGATAGTTGGAATTGGCAAGATTGGAAAAGGAGACAACCTGGTCAGCCCAGTCTATCTTGTCAAGGGACCAAAGTACAATTTGCTCAGCATCTCTCGGTTGTGTGAGAAAGGTCAAAAGGTAAGATTCACTGAGACCAATTGCTATATTTATGATGCAACTACCAAAGAGACTAAGCTCTCGGGTAAGAGGTCGGGTAATACCTATACTATTCCTCTTTCGATCCAAGTCAGAATTTATCTTGTTTAAAAGCATCATTGCATGATGATTCTTGGACGTGGCATCGCAAACTAGGCCATGTTAGCTTGCACACTATCAAAAACTTGCATCTCATGGTTTAGTTAGGGGTTTACCTAACTGTGCATTTAAGAAAGATAAAATTTATGGAGCATGCACAAAAGGGAAACAAGTCATATCATCTTTCAAAACTCTCAAAACTATTTCCACATCCAAAAGTGCTTGAATTGCTTCATATGCATTTATGTGGTGAAATCTCTGTGAAAAGCCTCGGAGGTAAATCATTTGTACTTGTGATTGTTGATTATTATTCACGATTTACCTGGGTTTGTTTTCTTAAGAATAAAAATGAAGCTTTCAAAGAGTCCGAGTAAGCTCTATAGGAAAATTCAAGTGGAGTCTCAAACTCAGATTAGAAGAATTCGAACTGACCATGGAAGGGAGTTCAACTACTCAAAATTTGCAGAGTTACGTGATAAGAACGGTATCTCTCACAAATTTTCAGCACCTGGAACTCCTCAACAAAATGGAATAGTGGAGAGAGAGAACAGAACTCTTGAAGAAATAGGAAGGATAATGATGATTGAAAATGATCTACCTTACTATTTACGGGCTGAGGTAGTCAACACAGACAAACTATACATTGAACAAACGCCTCATCGGACCCATCTTGAAGAATACTCCCTATGAGATTTACAAGGGAAAATCCCAACATCTTATATTTCAGATCCTTTGGATGTAAGTGTTTTATTCATAATAATGGTAAAGATCACCTGACCAATTTTGATGCTAGGTCGGATGAAGGTATCTTTCTCGGGCTACTGATCTCATAGTAAAGCTTATCGTGTTTTTAATAAAAGAGCTAACAAAGTGGAAGAAAGTATCCATGTTGTGTTTGATGAGATTGATTAGTGAAAAACAAGTGAGTCAACCTTCTCGAGATCTGAAACTCAGTCAAGATGAAGATGATCTTGCTGAAGCCGAGCTCGAGATAGAGTCAAAAGAAAGCAACTCGGAATGAGGCGGCTTAGAACATCATGACTCGGACTCGAACAAGCTCTAGAGCCGGATGAGAATGATGAAGAACAAGCGAATGAGCAAACTCAGCAAGCTCGGACTATCGAAGATCAGCCAGTTCAACCAACAAACTTGGTGAACTAGAGAACAGTAGAGCATTCAAATATGCTTCGAGCCACCCACTCGAGAACATTTTGTCCGACATCAATAATAGGGTAAGAGCTCGTTCTTCTTTACAAAACCCATGTGCATTAACTACATTCATATAATTAACAGAACCCAAAAATGCATTAGAGGCCCTAAACGAACCTGAATGGGTAGAGGCCATGCAAGAAAAGCTTACTTAATTTGAAAGAAACCAAGTCCGGACTTTGACCAAACAACTTTATGACCACCCAATTATAGAAACCAAATGGGTTTTCAAAAACAAACGGGATGAGGATGGGTTGGTAGTCCGAAATAAGGCTAGACTTGTGGCTCAAGGTTACAATCAAGAACAAGGGATTGATTGTGGGGAAACCTTTACACCAGTTGCTAGGATTGAAGCAATTAGAATCCTATTGGCATTTGCATCAAACATGAATATTAAATTGTATCAAATGTATGTCGGATGTGCTTTTTGAATGGTTTCATTCAAGAGGAACTCTATGTTGAGCAACCCCTGGATTTCAAAACTCGGAATTTCCAAATCATGTTTTCAAGTTGCAAAAGGCTCTTTATTGTCTTAAACAAGCTCCCAGAGCTTGGTATGAAAGACTCGGGTAGTTTCTTGGTTGAAAATGATTTCAAAAGAGGTCAGATTGACAAAACTCTTTTAATAAAAACCAAGGGGAAAGATTTCCTTATTGCTCAGATTTATGTTGATGATATTATTTTGGAACCACTAATGAAACTCTATGCCGAGAGTTTTCTGACTTGATGAGACAGGAATTCCAAATGAGCGTGATGGGAGAGCTCAATTTCTTTCTTGGTCTACAAATCGAGACAAGATAAAGATGGCATCTATGTCCATCAATCTAAGTATACCAAGGAGTTATTGAAGAAGTACAAGCTTCAAGATGTGAAACATGCAGCAACCCCCATGAGTAGCAACATGAAACTGGACTTAAATGAAAAAGGTAAAGCGAGTAGATCAAAAATTCTATAGAGGTATGATAGGATCTCTATAATATCCGACATCCAGTAGGCCGGACATCATGTTTGGTGTATGTCTATGTGCAAGATTTCAAGCTAATCCAAAAGAATCGCATCTCACTGTGATGAAGAGAATTTTTAGATATCTTGCAGGAACTCGGAATGTTGGTCTATGGTTTTCAAGAGACTCATAACTCGACCCTCATTGGATACTCGGATGTTGACTATGCTGGTTACAAGGTTGATAGAAAGAGCACATCAGGAGCATGCCAATTTCTGCATCAACCCCTTATATCTTGGCACTCAAAGAAGCAGAACTCGGTTGCTCTATCAACTGCTGAAGCTGAATACATTGCAGCTGGAGCTTGCTTGTGCTCGGATTCTATGAATCAAGCAACACTTGAAGGGTCTTGGACTTTCATTCAAATCTATCCCAATCAAGTGTGATAATTAGAGTGAAATCAGCATCACTAAGAATCTAGTTCAGCATTCAAAGACAAAGCATATTGAGGTCAAGTATCATTTTCCGAGAGACCATTATGAGAAAGGCGATATTGAACTTGAATTCATTCTTACGAAATTTCGGTTAGTTGATATTTTCACTAAGCCACTTAGTGAGGATCAGTTTTGTTTTATTAGAATGAGCTTGGCATGATTAATGCATGATTATATGTTTTATGTGTTTATTTTTTTATTAACCAATGGATCAGTTGACTTAACAATGAGACTGAGCTATTGGTTAATTGCTTCTAAGTCGCTCGAAACCATACTGAATCGGACTTAGTCTTTGATCAAAATGGACACCAAACTTTTCGGATCATCTTTAGATGAATAGAGAATCTCAGAAAGATTTTTTAATTCTCTTTCTCTCTCTAACATGCGTCATTTTCAAAGAATTCGAACCGTTAGAGAGACAAACACTGGAATTGTAGCCGTTGGACTGTTGTACGTCATGTCCTTACGAGAATGCCGTTTGAACGTTCGGAAAGATGGTTGAAGGACATTTCTGTCTTCTCTATATATAGCACATATTCGTCTTCATTTCTTCACTTTGTGCCTTACTCTTTTCACACGAAATACTCCGCTTCCCCATACTTATTTCTTGCTCTCAAAGCTCTCTCTCTCTCTCTCTCTTGCTCTCTTCTCCAAGTAACTTCTCCTTTCCTCACTCTCACAATGCCTAAATGCGGTTGTACTTCCGAGTTTATGGGGTCCGGAACAAACAAGGCCCGAAAGATAACTCAAGAGGGTACATTTGATCCCTCAAAAGTGTTTGTTGTCCAACACTTCAAGTTGGATGACAAGTTTTTCAAAACCACCTCCTTTTCTTGGCTCAAATTTATTCAAGAAAGTGGAGTATACAACTATCTATGCTTCAACGATTTCATTTATCCAGAACTTTTGGTTGAGTTCTATGCTAACGAATCCTTTTTGGAGGTGTCATCACTTCCAAAGTTCAAGGTACGATTGTCGGAATCAACCTCCCTCTTCTGCACAAAATTTTCAATGTAACTTCTTTTTTTATCAAAGAGTGCTTGAATCAACCTCCGGACAATTTTTTTCTCAAAATTTTTCTCTCGTGACTCGGATGAAAAGTGAAGTCAGATTTCTTTGCTATATTCTGATGCAAACTTTCTTTGCTCACCACTCGAGCAAGGAGAACCCAAACTCCAAGGTTCTCAAAGTTTTGTTTGACATTATGGAGGGCTACACCGTAGAACTCTTTCCTTTCATTATCGAGCAAATGGCTCAAGTGCCCGCTCAATCAAAGAAATCCACTCCTTTTCCTTTTGGATCTCTTCTCTCTCTTATCTTCAAACAATTCAAGATCCCCCTTCCCTCGGATCCCTCTGCTTGTTTCGACTCGACCATAGTTTTGGGGCCGAAAAGAACTTACGGGGTATGGATACCAGGAGGTTAAACCTAGTGAATGGGTTCACTCTTCCGAGTTGGAACTTGCCTCTCCTCCTCCTTAGACTCGGATTCAACCTTCTCAGCCATCTACTTCATCCGGCCCCTCCTCTTGTTAACCTCCTTTCTCGGTTGGTGCATTTCTCTGCCTTGGTCAAAAACTCATGTCTATAGCCAACCAACTTCAATCGGTTGTATGCTCTCTTAAGCCTATTTTCCGTGGCATGGTCATTCACCAAAAGACCGGCTAATCCCAAATTCAAGAGTGTCAATCCCTAATGCTTGAGTTCAAAGGGATTCTTGGCGAGCAATGTGAACGGCTCCAACTTCTTCGAGAGTGCAGAATGAAGGTTGCGCAAGACTTAGAATCCTCCGACACATATGAGGAGTCCTCCAGCCTAGCCAAGTCTACCTCCGATGAGGTAGAAGAAGAAGAAGAGGATGAGGACGCAACCGAGGCAGAGCGAGGCTTAGCTCGAAGAGGAGAATAAGGAGGAAGAAGGAGGACAAGAAGAGGACGCTTCACCAAAAGACAAGGGGGCTATCGAGCTCGAACCTAAGCTAATCTCCTCATATCCGAGCGAGATAAGAAGATGCTTGGGGACGTTGGACAATCCGAACTAGCTAACTTAGAAGCCCCTGTAGTCTTCCAGGGAGACAAGCCCAAGCATGACATTGTCTTGACTCGACCACCCAGTGTCCGAGCCGCTTCTCAACATCCCGAGTGCTAGCGCCATCGCGATCTACCACCTCTTCTCGGACTTACCGCCGCAAGCGCAGTGCTCGTCCATCCTCCTCCACCTAGTCAGCACCACCGTCTTAATCTCTTTCCTTTCTTTTTTTTTTTTGTGTCCAACATTTAGTGTATTCCCTTTCCACTTTTCTTCCCTCCGTTTTGGTGAAATGCTAGGGGAGAAAAATAGAAACCTTGATGTTGTGCTTAGGGGAGTTTCTCTCCTCTCTTTATTTTGTTGTAAATATTTGATTAATGAATGAAGGTTAGTGTTTATCTTTTTACGCTCCGAATGAACGTTAGTGTTTATCTTTTCTACGCTCCGATCATTTATGAGTTTCTATTAGCATTTATCTTATCTATTAAGAAATTTTTGTTGGTTTTAATATCTCGCTTATAAGTCATGCTTTGATCTGGAATCTCTTTACGTTCTACGTGCTCGATACTGAAGAAATCACAAATCATTGGTATTGAAAACTTAAATTGTACTAACAAGTTTCTATCTTAAGAATGGAATTCCTTTCATCAAAAAGGGGAGATTGAAGACTCGATTTTAACTCTAAATATCTTATGAAAGACTCCGGTATAAACTTCTATCTCTCTTAAGTTTTGATTGCAAGTCATTCCGAGCTTCATAAAAACTCATATCTAAGTTTTCATCTTTGTTCTAAGTGACTCGGATATCACTTGTATTCTATATCTTCTCTATCGAGGTATTCGACCTACTCGGAATCTACTTGAACCATCGCATGATCAAATAATTCCTTTAACGCATCTTTTCGAGTACTCGACTGTGTTTGCTAACTCAAAACCGGGTCATTCTCTACGGAGTTCTTCTAAGTGAGGTTATTCCTTAAATGATTATTTGATAAATCAAGTTCACTTTCTCTGCTTGAATATTCTTGTACTTGATCTTTCTAAGAATTATTCCGAGCTAAGTTTGAACCTATTTGATATTAGACTCAGAATATTCCACTCTTCTAAGCCAAATGTAATTAAGCATTTAATTATTCTAACTTAATTATTATCTGTGCCTAACCATGGACCAAAGTATTCTACAATTTGAGAACCAATGTGGTTTGCTTTTGTAGGTTATTCAAACAAAGCTAATCTATCTTTTTGAATTTCAAAAGCAACCGACTTCTAGCTGTTAAACACCAACGAAACAGTTTTAGCCAAATCTGGATAGGACTCACACACCATGTCGAGGCTGTCTATTTCCAAAACTGGAAAAATCCAATGCTAGGCTCAACGGTGGTTTCCGTCTTGCTTTTCAAACACCAGTTGATTGGAGCACCATTTGGAGTAAATAGCCGTTGCCCAACTTTTACACTCCAACGAATCTTTTACGAGTGACTCGGAAAAGCCCTTACAACGGCTAGTCCGCTTGATCATCTATAAATAGAAGCCACTTCACAAGACTTGAAGATTACTGAAACCATTGATCAATACATTGCCTAATGCTCTTAGTGCATGACTCATTCAATCTTCTACTTACAACTCCGAGTCTCTATTTAATATTCTTCCGAGTTGTAAAGTCTTGTAATCAATTACATACTTTTCTTACTTTCTGAGTAAGGTCCCTTGACTCGAGCTGTAAGGGTTAACTAAACTCAATTGTCCCTAACTCGTAAAGGTTATGTCAATTAGGAAGTACTAGATCGGATAAGGAAACTTCTAAGTCTAGGAAAACATTGTAAGGAATTGTCTAAGGTAGCAATTATGGTAGAGTCGAGTCCTTTGTATTTTAAGGATTCAAAATAGTGGATTCGATTTGGTGCTTAGATTAGCATTGTCCGTGGTTTTCTACCCCAGGAGGGTTTCCATGTATTTCCGAGTGTTTGTTTTTCCGAGTTCAATCTTGACTCGGACTAATTTGTTTATCTCTTGCTTAGCAAAATTTGTCTAAGTTTGTTTAATTTCCTCATCACCCTATTCAGCCCCCTCTAGGGTGACTTAGACTCTCCAGGAGCAAACCTTCAAGTTCCTCCATCAATACTCCTATAACACAGATCTACCTGTTACTCTTAGAGACTTGGAATTAATCAAGCAAGGCGAGAAGGAGAGCTTCACTAATTTCCTAACCGGATGAAGAGCAAAGGTAGCCTACATGGTTGATCGAGCCTCCGAGAAGGATCAAGTCCGGATCATCGTGAAAAAGCTTCAAGCCAATTACAATCAGCACCTCAAATTCCTACCCATGATGAATTTTTGACTCTCGGAGATGCTTGTTTACAGATAGAAGAAGAACTGTCCACCGTGACCACAAAAGTCACTACAGAATATAGAGGTAATTATCATTCCAAAGATAAGAAAACCTCCAATGCTGGCAATGCTACCGGGGTGCGGATGTCAATGCCCTCAACATGTATACTAACTACACTCCTATGGATACTACTTATGCTCAAGCCCTTGACCGTCTCGTGGGAAAAGGGAAAATAGAATTGCCACCTATTACAAGCAGAATCGAAATCGCGAAACAATCTAAAAATTAGGACGCGGGAAAATTTTGCGAATACCATCGTGCACGAGGACAAGATATTGAATGGTGTTTGACATTTAAGAACAAACTAGAAGACATGTTTCAAAATGGCCAATTATTCCTGCCTAAGGCTGCCTAGAAACCAAGCAGCAATAAAAACCCTTTTAGTAGCACCTTAGCCATCTTTATCGAACCCATACCAGGTCGGTGGGATCCTTTTATTTTTATCTCGAGATATTGACGAGTCACAACCGCTTCTTAGCCTACCTCCAGGTGGATCCAGAAGTCCAGGGGCTGTGGGTAAGTGATGAAGAAGATGTCTATGAAACAAGAAGTGATGATAATAATAGTGATGACTTCGAGGCACACCACCCTTAGAAGAAGACTGTTGGAGAAACACTAAGAGCCCTAATGTTTAGTTTCTTACTAGACCAGGATGGCACAATGCACCCTTGGGTACACAACAGACTTAGGAAGCCCAAAAGAGCCTGAAGTTGCCTTAGACAACTTTAGAAATTAAAAGTCGACATTTCAATTTGGTAATTAATATCTACTTTTCATAAACATAGGCAAGCTTTAATTGATGCACTCAAGCAAGATTGAAGTTTCCCTGAAACCACGCCGGAGGAACTAGTAGGATTAGTCGGCAATGGGGATGGAACCATTACTTTCGATCGAAGGATCTCCCGAAGTAATGCCCTCTACTTAATTGTAACTTGTATCAATAAGTTTGTTCCCTTAACCTTAGTGGACAATGGATCAATAGTCAATGTGTGCCCCTGGAGAAGCTGCTAAGAGTTTAAGAATTAGGGAGCAACAACTCTCTAAGAACACTTGTTTATCTTCGAGCTTATGAGAATTCTAGAAGAACAGATTACGTGAACAGTGACCTTACCAATCAATATAGGGCCAATGGATAGGAATATCGAATTCCAAGTCTTAGATATCCCGACCACTTTCAATCTGCTTCTAGGATGCCCTTAGTTGCACTATCATCAAGCGAGTGCGCTCTACAATGCATCGGAAGGTCAAAATGATTATCAAAGGTTAGGTCATAATCGTATCGAGGATAATCTTTGGGCTACTATCACTTCCAAAGAGTCTCGTAGTGGAGATCGAGCACGATGCTAATGATGAAGAACTTTATGGATTTAAAACCGTCGTTGTTTTGGAAATGGATGAAGCACCTTTTACCTTGTACTCTTTCGGAAACCCTAGTGTCCAATCGATGCTTAGGAAGAAGGGGTATTTTCCAGGTCTTACTACGAGGCCAAAGGGCATACCACCCTATCTTTCCACCCCTTGAACCCATTAACAACTACAACTTTCGACCGGGCTATCAACCTACCACTAAGGAAATAGCTCAAGGCAAGTAGGAAGTCCTAGTGAAGAGGACTCGCACCATACACAGCTGGTTCTATTAAGCCCTTTCCATATACCCTGAATGGATAATTTCTTAGAGAAGGAGACAACTTTCCTTATTATGGTTTTTCCGAGCCCTATTACATCAAGGAGAAGGGTATTCTAGTACCTGGTTTAGAGATCTTCAATGATTGCTATATTCCGGAAGAGGAGGCACCTCACCTCCTCAAAGAGGGATAGTCCACATCGGACTGGACTAGTCTCCCGGAAACAATCTTTTCGACCTTACTGTTCAAACGAGAGGATAATTTAGAAGGGAACTCGGTGTTGTTGCGAGCTTTGTCGCATCCGCAATTCGATCCGTCCGGGTTCGTCATTGATGTTGATATAAAAGGGTCCAAGCATGTTACTTGGAT
This sequence comes from Talinum fruticosum, assembly GCA_021018815.1. NCBI lineage: Eukaryota > Viridiplantae > Streptophyta > Magnoliopsida > Caryophyllales > Talinaceae > Talinum > Talinum fruticosum. The sequence continues at coordinate 1,891,567 of JAITYX010000091.1, read as the reverse complement.
TGATGCTAAGGAGGGCCAAGAATTTGCTGTTAGCCTAGGAACGCATCCTCTTTACGAATCTAGTGCTAGGGCTTGTACTTCTTCTACTTCGTTGTTTTTAGTTTTGTCATTTCTAATTCGTTTTTGAGTCCAATGTACTCGTTTCCTCATTCAATAAAGTGAATCTTCCTCTTGCTCTTAATTGTTTTTCCTCTAATGATGAACAAAAAATTCCTAAAGAATTAATAAAAGCTATGGAAGATCATGAAAAATCACTCAGCAATAATAGAGGAAACAATATCAATTAATCGGGATCAATCGATCAACCCCAAGAGGTTAAGATTGGGAAAACTTTGGATCCGGAAGAGAAAAAGAAATTCACTTTACTCCTTATAGAATTCATCGATGTCTTTGCATGGTCCTACAAAGACATGCCGGTATAGATCCGAGTATAGCAGAACACAAAATTCCACTTTATGAGGATTCTAAGCTAGTTAAGCGAAGTTGTGGAGGATGAAACTAGAATAGGCCTTGAAGGTTAAGGAAAAAGTTCAAAAATAGTTGGAGGCTAGGTATATTAAGGTAGTTCACTATCCTTAGTGGTTAGCAAATATAGTTCTAGTCTCGAAGAAAGATGGCGGGGTTCGTATGTGCTTCGACTTCGGGGATTTAAATAAGGCCAGTCCTCGGGATGATTTCCCATTGCCTCATATCGATCTTCCGGTAGATAATATAGCAGGTCATGCTTTGCTCTCGTTCATAGACGGTTACACCAGGTGTAATCAAGTGAAGATCACTGAAGAAGACATGAAAAAGATGACCTTCATCACTCAATAAGGGACTTACTTGTTATATAGTGAAGCCATTTAGGCTAAAAATGCGAGTGCAACATATCGAGAGGATAACAATGACACTACTTGCATGATATGATCCATAAAGAACCTGAAGTATATATAGATGATATGATCATAAAATCCAATGACAGGGTAGGGCACCTACCAAGCCTAAGAAAGTTCTTCCATAAACTCAAAAAGTACAACATGTGCCTTAATCCTTTAAAGTGTGCCTTTGGGGTAACCTCCGGCAAACTATTAGGCTATGTTGTCTGTCTTAGAGGAATTGAAATTGATCCATCCAAAATCAAAGCAATTCAGGAGATCCCTCCATTAAGTGCGGAGAAAGAGATAAGGGGTTTCCTAGGACATTTACGAGTACATTAGTCGTTTCATATCCAAATTGACTATGGTCTATGAACCCATTTTCAAGAAGTTAAAGAAAGGATTTAAGCCCATTTGGGATACCTAGTGCCAACAAGCATTCGAGAAGGTTAAGGAATACTTGGCCAATCCTCCAGTGATAGTTCCCACCTTTACTTTTATATCTCACCACCATGGAAGTAGCTATTGGAGCCATGCTACCTCAACAAGATGGGAAAGAAGAACGTGTGATCTACTATCTTAGCAAGAAATTCTCGGACTATGAGACTAGATATACACCACTAGAGAAGACATCTTTAGCATTAGTTTGGGCTACCAAGAATCTTGGACACTACATGTTAGCCCACACGGTACATGTAGTAGCACCTATGAATCCTATTAAGTACATACTTGAGCAACCGACTATTAGTAGTAAGATGGACTGTCATGCTATGAGAATTCGAACACAAGTTTGTTCCTCAAAAAGCAATCAAAGGAAGAATAGTGTCAGAATTCTTAGTCGATCTACCCATGCCCGAATCATAACTCGAGCACCTTGAGTTCCCGGATGAAGATATTTTACAAGTAGAGGTGGACGTTTGGATAATGTACTTTGATGGCGCTTCCAATCGGAAGGGCTTTGGGGTAGGAATTCTTTTAGTCTCGCTGGGAGGAGCACATACTCTTATTTCAATTAAATTAGACTTCGAGGTCACCAATAATGCTCGCAGAATACGATGCTTGTATCGTGGGACTTAAAGCTACAGCGAGAGATCGGGGTCAAGAATATCGGGGTTTTTGGTGATTTAGTCTAATCATCAACCAAATTTTACAAAGGTGGAAGGTATGTAATGAAGCCTTAGCACCCTACCAAGCATATTTGACATAATTATCTAAACATTTTTAGAAGATCTCTTTCACCTACCTTCCTAGGGACGGTAATCAATTTGCGGATGCACTAGCTAAGTTAGCATCCATGATCAATATCCCTACTGGCATTCACTCATTGAGCGACAAAGTCAACCCACACACGTCTATACATTAGAAGTGTGTAATACCGACTCATACCAGTTGGTATCATGATATTTATCAGTACTTGGATAAGCAAGAGTATCATTTGGGCTCCACACCTAGAGCCCAACGAGCCATCGAGGATGTTGGCTGCACAATTCTTTTATCAATCAAGGGCAACTGTTCAAGAAAACTAACTCGGAATCGACTTATTTTATGTCAATCAACATGAAGCAAAGCGTATCATATAAGAGATCCATGGAGGAGAATGCGGACCTCATATAAACGATAGAATGTTAGTGTTGGTCTAGAAGGTTCGGAGACTTGGTTATTATTGGTCTAACTATGGCAGCGGATTGTCACGACTTTGTTAGAAAGGTGCCATAAATCTCAGGTGGATGCAAGCTTACAAGACCAACCCCTGTCGTTTCTCACTACACTATCTTTACCTTGGCTGTTTTCGGTTTGGGGAATAGATGTTATTGGCATGGTGACTCCTAAAGGAACATGTGGTCACGAATTTGTGTTAGTAGCAATCGATCGCTTCACCAAATGGGTAAAAGCAACTTCCTATGCAACCTTGACATCGAAACAGGTAGCCAAATTTATCACCCGGAATATTATCCGTCGTTATAGAGTGCCCCACGAGCTTATAAGTGACCATGGTAGTCATTTCAAGAAGGAAGGAACGGATTTGTTGATTAAGTATAAAATCCGGCATCACAAGTCTTCTCCGTATCGTCGCCGGACCAACGGAGCAGATTGAAACCGCTAATAAGAATATCTAGAGGATAGTGGAGAAAATGATAGTTACTTATAAGGATTGGTCGGATAAATTACCTTTCGCTTTCTAGGGTTATAGAACTTTTATTAGATCCTCCACGGGAGTAACGCCTTACTATCCGAGTCTATGACATGGAAGCAATCTTTCTAGTTAAAATTGTCATTCCTTCGTTAAGGATAATTGCTAAGAGTTAGATTCCGTAAGCTGATTGGGCTAAAGCACGTTATGAGGAATTAGTATTATTGGATGAAAGGCACCTCAATGCCTTGCATAATGTCCAAATATACTAAGCTCGTATATCTAGAGCATTTAATAAGAAGGTTAAGCCTCGCAACTTTCAAATTGGGGATTTGGTCCTTAGAGAGGTAAGAGCACCAATTTAGGATCCACGAGGGAAATTTAAACCCAACTGGTAGGGCCCATTCATGCTTAACCAGATTTTACTCGGCGGAGCGATAAAATTAACCGATTTAGAAGGAAAAGAGATTTTTCAATACATCAATCTGGATTAGTTGAAGAAGTACCACGCCTAGTATGTCCCTAGGTAGTGGGTCGAGCCCAGCCCAACTAGGCTTGGCCAAGGCGGGCGGTGGCCACCACCCGACCAATGGTGGATCGGCCGAGCCACGGTTTTCGCTTATTTTTTCTGGTTTTCTTTGGTTTATTTATTTACTTGCACGATCCAATTAGACACTCCGATATGTATATTAGTTTTTTTCCTTTATTATTATTCTACCTTTAATTGAGCGATAAAGATATGAAAGTATAGCATAATGCTTATTTTTATTCAATAAAAGGTAAGCCTACTACTTACCTAATACATAGTTAATAAAAGGAATTTAATTGCAAGCACACTACTTGTAAAATAAAAATAAACACTATTCTAAAGTGGAAAAACTAATCTCTATCTCAGCTTTCTTTTCCTTTAGGATCGCTAGACTCAACTTCCTCATCTCGGGTGCGTTCCTTTAGCTCTTGGATTTGGCGGGCTCTCCTTTCTTCATTTTCTTTAGCTTAAGTTTTCCTTCGACAAGCGCGTGCAGATCATCCGAGGGTTTACTTCACAAATTTGAAGAGGGGCAGCAGTATGAATGGCTTCTTCAGGATTTAGCTCTCTAAGTCTTAGTGCTTTTCGTCGCTCGGGGTCAACTTCTATTATCCACTCTAGATAATAGGGAGAAACAAGCAGTACTTGCAACTCCGTCAGGTGTTAGCAAGGCCGTAGGAGTCAACAGTTTCGGAAGACCTTTCCATTATTCGAGCCATGACCCAATCTGTCTAGAGCTACCATGTCCTTTGAACAAGTTAAAAGTTGCGAGCCGGATATAATCCAGTAATAGTATTACTTGTTCTCTACCCATTTGTTGCAACACACGGCTCGTAAAGTAATACGTGCTCTCCTCCTGGCCTAATAGACGAATGTATGAATGTTGTGCGAGTATGCGTTTTGAAGTGGGACGCCTTCCAATGCTTAACGTACCATAAGTGGTCATTGCTTTGATTTTTGAGATATTCATCCCATCGGGAGGTAAGACGATTGACTACCGCCGATGTTCGTTTCGTTGGCGAAGTGAGTTTTGGGTATGTGTCCAACTTCGGAGGAGCTTCGATGAGTTTCGGATGTTCCTTAGTCGGATCCGCACATCGAGATGCAAAATCAAATATTAGTGTCCTACACGGTCAAAGTCTAACTTTTTACGCCCAATAGGAGCAAAATCGAAATATTAAAAATAGCGACGTAAAAGGCGGAAATGAAAGTTAAGTTTTTTTTCAACGTAAGCCAAAAATTCTTTGGCTTTTGGCCAGCGCCGTCGACTGGTTTTACCTTAGTTTGCTTCGTCGGTTTTTATGCTTACCTGCAATAACGATGATCGCGGAAATTCGTTCGGCGTTGGCTTTAACTTGGTCTAAGCCAATTATCGTTTCAGCAACTATCGGTGGAGTTAGGGAATAATAATCCTCTAACCTGTTCCACTAGGCGTAGTAGAGACGCTGGTGCCAAGTCCTCGTGACCCCTACTAGCAAGAATCCCCTATCATGCAAGTAATTATAGCTCGTCGTCTCGAGATGATGATAGACGAGCAAAGGCATACATTTGCGGTAATGCTTGATCGGATTGGTTAAGCTAACCGGATTCCCAATAAGGATCCACCCTAGATACTTCATACTCGGCTTTAGTAGATATTGGTATTTTTCATGAATATTTTATGAGGATTTGGGAACAGACTACTTTTGTTTGCCTAAAATTGCCTAGTATGGTAACGAACTCTTCGAGCGGAGGGCACAGTTCCTTACCCCGAACCTAAAGACATGGTGATGGCTATCCCAATAAGCTATAATAGCCCTTAAAAAGGCCAATATATTTTCACCTGCTGAATGATGAAGAGGACATTCAACCTATAATTGGTTAACCCCGACCTATCCATAGTACTTATCTCATGCATCCACCAGTTTAATTCAGTCATGAAATCCATGGTTCTATGTATGGACGTAAGAAGAGGATATATTGTGGCTGGGTGAAGGCTTTGGTGTCTGTATTTCTTGTTGCGCCGAGTGATTATATTTATATGTGTTTTCCTAGAGTTCTTCGAATCCATCGTACATGGCCGGCGCCGGCCACACTTTAAGCCGAGCCTGTTTCGCGATTTCTCGCGAGCCCGAGCAGATCCTTGGTTATTTCTTGTCCTAGCCTCGTGGCGTGCATCTTGATTTGGGATATACACTTGTGTTTTCTTTCCTTTATATTATTTTCTTTTAGCGGGAATAGGGGCTAGTGCCATTTTTATTTTATTTTTGACATTGTATTTTTTTCTTAGGTTTTGTGCATCAAATTAAATAAAAGAACGCATTTTTATAATTGAGTCTTACATTTCATCTCATTGCATACGATTCTTCATCATAAAATAAATAATATATTAACACCTTACAAGAGGTCCATGAATCAGCAAGCAATGCAAGCAACAAGGAATCATCTACGCATCATCATCGAGTCGTCATCAAAGATGTAATTCCCAAAATCCTCCAAGACAGACGTAAAGAATCGGCCACCTTCTTGCCCTTGATGTGAACTACCTCCTTGGTCCCAAGATTGAGGAGTCTCATGTGATAGTTCGCTATAAGAAGACCGACGGAAGTAAAGAGGGTTCCCGTGTTGATCGAAGGCTTGCAAGGGTAAGATGTTCAAGTTCTCCTCATAATGGCTAGGTCTCGCATCGAAGTACTAGGATGGGAGGTGCTAGGTCCTGCCTCGGACAAACTCCTATGATGAGTACGCCATGATGAGCCTTGTCTAGCATTACTACTAGAAGGCATTTGTTGTACGGAAGCTTGGGATGATGTCTCGGGAGCACCGGGTAGATTGCCGGAAGGAGTTGCTCTAGATCGACGTCCCTACAAGATTAAAGACGCGATTAGCAAACCACGAAAACCTCAAGGAAATTAGCATTACACTAATCGAGGATTTACCCGGGAAGTAGAGAAAGATAGTCTAGCGAAGAAATTTTGGATTCCATGAAGAGTCGATCGAAATTTGATAGATGTGGTCCTAGGCTAGCTGCTGATCATACTGCAAAGTTTATTCGGTGTTCTCAACGAGAAAAATGCTTTTAGCACACCACTAAAAGGAAAAGATCACATAACCCTTACCCTTCGCCAATTTCTAGGAAAGGGATGCCCGCCACATTCCTCTTCCGAGGTTTCGAGAATTGTGACGAAACGAGGAGGTCCCCTAATCGAGTAATATCCACGTTGAGATTTGGGATATGGATGTCGGTGGGAGTGAGCTACTAAAGAAGAGAAGGTGATGGTTAATTTCCATACAAGAAATTCAAAGTTATAAAAAGGAAGTTAAGCACTCACTAGTTGGGTCATGATGCGAGATGCATGATGGGCGTAGGAGGTGTTTAAATTCGAAGTGAGGTAAAAGGATACCTAACCATGGCCGTCGCTTCTCGTTTAGAGAAAGAGAATAAAAATAGAACATGGTCGAAGGAGGATCGACCGGAACAAATGAAGGCCACGTGTTAACTCAAATTTGAGGAGTAACCCTCTCTCAAGATACCAATAAAACCCAAAATAGATGCCATGTGTTAACTCAAACAAGATCCTTCTCTCACTTGGATTCCCGGGCCACAAAGACATTTTGGGGAAGTTGAAGTTGGGCTCAAGGGTGGAAGTTGGCCTACATACAAGAATTATCAAGAAATCAGCTAGTGAGAATGGAAAACAACAAGAAAATGGACGAACAATAGTGAATACAAGAGGCTGGACTACTCCATGGGCAGCCTCACAAGTAGTGGTTTAGTCCGTGGGCATGACCAGAATGTAAAACAAATGTGGTAAAAAGCTCTTTTAAGCCTATTTTGGAGCAAGTTTCGAGAATAAAAGCAACATATCAAGTTGACATGGTTAAGGGTTGATCTCAAAAGCCCATTTCATGTATCTTGGTTTGCTCAAGATAAATTCTAGCCCATGGCACGAGATGTCGGGAACGCGGGCCGATTTGTCGAATCGGGAGAGAGATGTGAAAAGTATTCATATAGCCACGGCTAGATTTTGACAAGTCAAGGGCTTGTTTATTTTAACCGTTAAAACGAGCGGTTATGGCGTTTATAGCGTTTATGAGCCGTTATGAGTCAGTTATGAGTATGTTATGAGTCATTACGAGCTGTTATGAGATGTTATAATTAGTGGTTATAGCTGTTGACGACTCAGATCGCTCTTATATTGTTTTCCGAGTCGAACGTAGACTCAAACTTGCATAGTCATTTCCGAGTTCCCTCTAGGAATCGGTTTTGTAGAGAGTCTATCTCTGTTAAAGTTTTGATTTCAAGTCATTCCATGCATCTTAGAATATTTGCTAAGTGAAAGATCATTTATTCTCGTGCATCCCGATATTATTCTCTCATATCTCCGATTGACTCGGATCGTATTATTAGATTCCGAGTCACATATATCACTAAGACGTATCTGCATATATCAAGTTCATTCACTCGATATTCGTGATCCGACTTGAATGTGTTCTAGTACAACCGAGTTGGAATTTGAGTCATTAGACTCGGAAAATTCCTATTCGTTTCGACCCGAGATAATTATTGTTTAAATATTTTATTTATTATATTATCTGCGTCTAACCTTAGACTAAAGTATTTTATACTTTGAGAACCACAAGTTGTTTTTCTTTTATAGATTATCTGTTCGAAGCAATCATGATTTGTTAAGCTGTAAAGCAACCGGCTTCGGATGTCAAAATCACCGACCAAAAGGAGCCTTTTTCCGCTTCTAGTCAAAGTCCCATACACTCGCGTCGAAGTTGTCCGCTACCATAATTGGAAATTTGAAAGCGCCATACTCAACGGTAGCTTGCACCTTACTTCTCGATTACGCCGGTGGTTTTAGGACTTCCAAGAAGCCAAGGACCGTTACTTCAATGTTTATACTTCAACGGGTATTTTACGGATGACTAAGAAAATCTCTCAAAACGGTCACAACGGACTTCCAACTAGAAGATGGACGTAACGGCTATTTTGCCTGGTCATCTATAAAAGGAAGCCAACGTACAAAACTTGACGACAAGAGAGCCGTATATATTGTTAATATACGAACTTGTGCTACGCTTTTGTAATCATTCTTAGTCTTCAATCTTACAACTCCTACTCTGTAATTCCTTATATTCGAGTTTTAAGATCTTGTACTTAGTTATAAACAAACTCATCTTACTTTCTAAGTAAGGGTCCCTTGACTAAGTCTGTAAAGGTTAACTCAGCTTAGTTGTCCCTAGCTGTAAGGGTTATGTCGGGTAGGAAGTACTAGATCGGATAAGGGAACTTCGAGTCTATGAAAAACGTGTAAGAGTTGTCTAAGGGAGCAGCTCGGGTTCGATCAAGTTCACGGTATTTTGTGGACTCAAAATAGTGGATTTGACTTCGTGCTTGGATTAGCACGGTCCGTGGTTTTCCGCCCCGGGAGGGTTTCCACGTAAATCTCTATGTGCTTACTTTCCGAGTACATTCTAGACTCGGACTCGTCTTTTCTCTTCGGATTCTATCTAAGCTCGGATTCTAAGTTCTTATTTTCGACCCCTATGCAAACTCGGAATCCATCCTCTCGCTCCTACTACGAGTAAAAGAATTTAATTTTCTCGAAATCCTTCATCACCCTATTCACCCCCTCTAGGGTAACTTTGCCTCTCCACGAGCAAACCTTCAGTCGTTATGAGTTGTATAGCGGTTATAAACTACTATAGCGGTTATGAGCGGTTATAAGCTATTATAATGGTAATAATAATATTAATAATTAAATTTATAATAATAATAATAATAATAATAATAATAATAATAATAATAATAATAATAATAATAATAATAATTATTATTATTATTATTATTATTATTATTATTATTATTATTATATTATCAAAAGAGTACTATAACGATGACAATGACGATCATTATAATAACAAGTTACAACGACGATAATGATAATAGCAATAATAATTATAGTAATGATATTAGTAATAATAATAATAATTTTTTTCTTAATAATAATGATAATAATAATATAATTAAACTCGTAATAATAATAATAATTATTATTATTACTAATAATAATAATAATTTTTTATTAATAATAATAATAATATAATTATATTGCTATTATATTGTAGTAGTAGTAGTATCATTATCATCATAAATAATAATCATCACAATAATAATAACACGAGTTTATTAAGCTGTTATAGTGGGTAGTCTGTTATAGCGGTTATAACTAATCGTTATGAGCTGCTATGAGCTGTTATAGCGTTTATGAGCGGTTATTAGCGTTTATGAGCGGTTATCAGCGTTTATGAGCGTTTATGAGCGTTTATGAGCGGTTATTAGCGAGTTAGTGGTTATAAACGCTTTTATAAACGCTAATTCGAACAGGACCCAAGTAAATCTTTTTATCCACATAAGATGAAAAGTACATATTGAAGAAAGGAATAATTTGAGCATACGTCAATGATCTTCCATAAGCCATTTAAACGAAGATAGTTGATGGAATCTGGTTCGGTCTTGTGCGCCGCACATAGGCACGAAGGCCCCTAATGAGGTTAGTATAAACGAGAGCATCCCAGTTGAGCTCCTTTACTCTATCAAGATCCACTAGGTTCGCTAAATAGTGAATATGAATCTTAGTGGCCTGATCGGAGAAGAGGATTGTGCTTAAAAGAAGAGTAGGCACGACCCTCACTTATTGTTGAGGAGAATGTTGAGACTAGAAAACTTCATCCTTAAAAGCCTCAAAAAGAATGATATATTTGAACTGGTTATTACCAAAAAGGTGACGAAGGTAAGCACGATTTTTGTACAAATTCCGGTCATAAGCTAAAGGTTCCCCGAAAAGCCTAGATCGGATAAAACAACAAAGTCAAAGGGAGTTATTGTCATCTCACCAAAGGGAAGATGGAACGTGTTGGTTGTGTCCCAAAATCGCTCCCCGATGGCTCTAATAGGATCTCTCTCTCTCTCTATCAACGAGATGGCGTAAAATGATGTAGAGAGGTCTGAACCAAGCATTGTACATGACATTCTCGAGAGGAAAGTGCATCCCGAAGACTCGGACACCGCTCCATATCTCTCCGAGTCACGCAAAAGGAATCGGGTATAACGATGTTATTTATATAAAGTTTTGATTCCAAGGCATTCTCTCGTGACTTAGAAACTTACTTGAGTAAAATAGTATTTTCTCTAAGTGATTCGGCCCTCACTTATCTCTTTTATCACTTTTCGGTTAGCGACTCGAAAACTGGTTCTTTATTATGAGTCCACTCTCACTCGGATTAATCGCATTTCGAATATACCAATATTCCGCCGTTTCTCACTCAGAATCGACTTGTGGTTATTTACTCTATTGTTTGCATAGTCGGCATTCGTAGTTCTTTTCGTACTTAGTCTATATCAAGTTTTTCCCTCTCCGATATTCGTTATAGAACTTGATTCTTTGCTTAAGACTAAGTCTTATGGAATCTCGAGTATCATGGATATTAGACTCGAAAATTCCATTTCTTTTCCGACTCGGATAATCAATTGCATAATTTTTCATAATTATTTTATTATCCGTGTCTAACCTTGGACCAAAGTATTTTATACTTTGAGAACCGAAGGTGTTTTACTTTTGTAGGTTATTCATTCGAGGATATCTTTTCAAACTACAAAAGTAGCCGGCTTCGAACGTCAAATCACCAGCGAGATATGGCTTTTCACCTTCCCTGCTTTAGTCTCGGAAGATTGTGTCGAAGCCGCATCGCTTCCATATCCGGAAACCGGAACGCCAAGCTTAACGGTGGTTTCCACCACATTTATCAAGACACAACCGATGATTTTGGGACTTCCAAGAGAGTTAAACTGTTGTCCAACGTCCATATTTCAACGGATACTTTCCGAGTAACTCGGAAAGCCTTTCACAACGGTCACGAGAGGACTCTCGGTCGGCAGATGAAGATAACGTCTACTCGCTTGGTTATCTATAAATAGAAGCCACTTCACAAGACTTGAAGGTTGCCGAACATATTGTCTATACTCTTACTTGATCAAAGTTATTGTATTTACTCTCAATCTTCAACTTACAACTCCCACTCTGTAATTCATTATTTTCCGAGTTGTAAGGTCTTGTACTTAGTTACAAACTCTTCTTACATTCTTTGTAAGGTCCCTTGACTAAGCTGTAAAGGTTAACTCAGCTTAGTTGTCCCTAATTGTAAGGGTTATCTCAGCTAGGAAGTACTAGATCGGATAAGGTAACTTCGAGTCTAGGAAATTTGTATAGAGTTGTCTAAGGGAGCAACTCGGGTTCGTCAAGTTCACGGTATTTTGTGGACTCAAAATAGTGGATTTGACTTCGTGTCCGGATTGACACGGGCCGTGGTTTTCTGCCCCAGGATGGTTTCCACGTAAAATCTCTGCGTTCTCTTTCCGAGTTCATTCTAGACTCGGACTGACCTTTGTGCTCTTGCTTCTTCGATTCATTGATTTCGAGTCCAATCTTTTCGACTCTGTTATTAGACTCAGAATCTGTCTTTGCCTCTTTTCGCGCAAAAGTGTGTATTTTCGAAAGAATTTTTTATCACCCTATTCACCCCCTCTAGGGTGACTCGGACTCTCCTCGAGCAAACCTTCACATCCTCTCACATGTCTCCATAAACTTCGGGATGACTCCACTGCTCCGAATTGAGCCTTTCTACAAAACAAAGTCCAATAAGATTTTGGTTAAAATTTTACTCTAAAATGAGCAAATGAAGAGGTTTAAGCCAATTAGCTTACCAAAGAAGAAATGGCAAGTGAAGAAACATGGGTCTCAGCTTCAACCAAGTAGATCACTTGGATTCCATTCATTTTGTGGACACCATTCGCGCTCAAGGAGAGAGTCTTGAGTAAGACTCTCAACCCTAGTTCTTCCTGCGAGGTGAGCTTTTCTTCTAGGCATTCCGAAGGAAAAGAATTCTTGAGAACCAACTACCTTTCAAGAAGGAGCAAACTAAGGAAATGCAAGAGCGAGAATAAGAGTAAGATGAAAAGTTGGTGTGCAAAATGAAACACACCATACACCCCTTTTATAGTCCAAGTCGGTCAAGGCATCCAAGCACATAAAACAACGGTTAAACCATTAGTGAGGGAACCAAAGGAATCCGGCCAAGCACGTTGGGGGCCATGCTTGCTAAAGGCTGGCCGGGGTCGGCCACGAGGAGCCGTGGAGTCCAATCGACGATAGCTTTTGCAGACTAGCCCAGCTCCCTAGTCCGAGTAGTCTTGTCCACTTGGAGCATGTGATTTTCATCCTTTGTGCATGCAAGTGGAAGCTTTTGGGTCCACTAATTAGCTTTTTCGCAATAATTTTATAAGTATATTTCGACTAAATTATTCGGGTAAAATACTAAACTTTTTCAATTCGGTTATGCATTAACAAGTGTGCTAGCACGAGTAGATTATTTAGCCAAGCTTCAAAGCAAAAGACGATCAAAGTTTCAAGCATCAAAATATACCAAGCTTCGAGCTCTAATCAAGCCAAGCTTAGGATCCTTTACCGAACTTCATAATGCATACATTGTGATCAAGTTCAGGTCTCACTTTGAAGTTCGGGTTTGATTACAACCAATTTCAAGCATCGGACAATGTCCCATAGAAATTGAGGTAAGTACCCTTTAGTGTCTACTTTGAGCCGTCGTCTTTTTAGACACTGGTCAAAGTGGGGGCTAACTGTAAACACCTAAAAAGTGTCATCCTTTATCTCTTTATTTCTATGTTTTATTTGTTGGCCCGATGATGATAATCCCGAGTCCTCGTTTATGGATTTTGGATCTCGGACCGTGATCGATCGGGGCAACATAAGCCGAGTAAACCACAAAGAACCCCTAGTACCAAATAAATATCCTTTTACCTTAGGTCGGTCCACAAATCCTCTTTTCTTTCGCACCGTCCAAGAGCCAAGCCGAGCCTTTAGAGATTGTGGAGTCCCATGCTGTGTGCCAGGAAATTCGAAGTGTAGAATATCGCATTCCACTTTGATCCAAATCGGACAAGGAGTTGAAGGCATGAAAACGATGTAAAAGCGTTACATTTCATGATCAAGAGTATCAAAGTGCTTGCATTTTAAGCTTCACGAGATAGCCCACATGAGGCTAGAAGCTTTTACCTTCTAAACGACATTGTGGTCGGCGCCCGACTTCTAGAAGCATGGTGGAACACCGCATTTTGAGTTTGGAGAGTCCTTGGAGACACAACTAGGGCACGAAGCCCTAGGAGGGTCCTGTTGGCGGCGCCCGCCTTCTCCTTTTACCCGGTTCTATTTGGTTTTATCCTTTTGCTGACCCAGTTCTATCTCTTAGGATTTGGCCCGATTTTATTTCGGTTGTTTGGACGGCGGATAAGAGAAAAACCCTAGGTCATTTGTGATTTAGGTTGAAAGTTTGCTCGTGGAGAGGCAAGGTCACCCTAGAGGGGGTGAATAGGGTGATGAAGGATTTACGAGAAAATTTAACTTCTTTGCTCGGAATAGAAGCAGAAATGGATTCCGAGTGCATGACAGAGTCGAAAGTAAAGACTCGAATATTGGTACTCGGATAGATTCGAAAAGGAAAGATCGATCCGAGTCTAGAGTGAACTCGTAAAGCAATCACACGAGATTTACGTGGAAACCCTCCCGGGGTAGAAAACCACGGACCGTGCTAATCCAAGCACGAAGTCAAATCCACTATTTTGAGTCCCCAAAATACCGTGAACTTGACTAAACCCAAGCTGCTCCCTTAGACAGCTCTTACAAGTTTTTCCTAGACTCGAAGTTCCCTTATCCGATCTAGTACTTCCTAACTAAGATACCCTTTACAGCTAAGGACAACTAAGTCGAGTTAACCTTTACAGCTTAGTCAAGGGATCCTTACTCGAAAGTAAGAAGAGTTTGTTTATATCTAAGTACAAGCTCTTATAACTCGGAATATACGGAATTACGAGTAGGAGTTGTAAGTTTGAAGACCGAGAATGAATACAAAAATACTTTTCTAAAGTTCGTGTATATGTACGGCTCTTGTATTATATATTTCTCTATTGTCTTCAAGTCTTGTACTATGGCTTCCTTTTATAGATGACCAAGCAAAGTAGCCGTTACATCCATCTTCTAGTTGGAAGTTTATCATGACCGTTTGAGAGATTTTCCGAGTCTTTGCAGAAAATGCCCATTGAGGTATAACGTTGAAGTAACGGTCTTTGTTCTTCTTGGAAGACCCAAAACCACCGGCGTACTCGAGAAGTAAGGTGCAAGCTACCGTTGAGTATGGTGCTTTCAGATTTCCAATTATGGTAGCGGACAGACTTCGACGCAGTGTATGGGGCTTTGACTAGAAGCGGGAAAAAGGCTCCTTTTGGTCGGTGATTTAAACATCCGAGCTCGGTTGCTTTTGTAGCTTAAAAGATCATGATTGCTTCGAACAAGTAATCTACAAAAGTAAGTCAACTTGTGGTTCTCAAAGTATAAAATACTTTGGTCCAAGGTTAGACGCAGATAATATAATATAATATCTAAATAATGATTATCCGGGTCGAAACAAAATAGGAATTTTCCGAGTCTAATGACTCAAATTCCATCTCGGTTATACTAGCAAACGTTCAAGTCGGATCAAGAATATCATGGTGAATGAATCTTGAAATATGTAGTATGTCCGAGTGATATCTCGTGACTCGAGAATCTAATAACGCAGATCGAGTCAATCAAAGATATGTGAGAATAAAATCGGAATGCACGTGAATAAGTGATTTTTCACTTAGCAAATAATCTAAGGTGCGAGGAATGACTTGTAATCAAAACTTTAACAAAGATAGACTCATTATAGATCTGAATCCTGGAGAGAACTCGAAGTGACTATGCGAGTCCGAGTCTATGGTCCGACTCGTAAAACAATATAAAAGTAGTCCGAGTCTTCAATCTTCTCCTTTTGATGAAAGGCATTCCATACTTAGATATGAGCCATTTCATGCTTAGAAAAGTAGAGGCGGAGATATTTGTATGCTAACATGTACTTAGAATATAATCACTCAAATAGCAATGAAAACATGTGAACATAGAAGGAAATACAAAAACAAAGCATACGAAGTAAAAGATAGAGATTTTCATTACTTAAAAATTACAAAGAGTTAGAGAATAACTCAAAAGCTCCCCTAAACAAGACATCTATACAACTAATTCTTCTCCCCCTTGCCTTTCAAGCAAAAACAAAACGAGAAGGAGAAAAGAAAAATACAAGTTTACACATTCGATGTCCGGACAAACAAGGGAAGTAAAAGTAAGAAAATACAAGTGAAAAACCAGGAAGAAGAAGAATTTGGCGGATCGTGGAATCGTGACACGAGTACATGGTGTCTACTTAGGAAGGGGAAGGGGTGTGAGTGGAAGAGGAAGGTCGAGGGGTACGCCGCGCTGGTAAGATCTTGGCGATGTGATTGAGCGCAGTGGAGGGAGGGCCGGGATCACCGTCAAGGGCTCGGCTCCGAGTGGCCGACCCGAACTAGGGGATCTAGGGGTCCTCCCCGTGGACCTCGGATGCTCGAAGGGGCGACCTCGGTCGACCCGTCTCGAGCGAGTCGTCTCGATAGACCCGGACTCACTGTCCGAGCCGAGTTCGATGATCGGCCGGGCAGATGGGTCCTCAGCAGTCCTTCCCGCTTTTCAATATGGGCATCCCTTGCCCGGATGGAGCTGCCTCGGCCGCGAGCTCCTCCGCTTAGCTTCTTCCTCGCTGCTCATCTCCGTCCTTCTCGCTTTCGAGGAGGTCTTGGCCGAGCTCGAGGACTCCTCGGCTGTGTCCGAGTTGCCATGGTCCCGAGCGGCTTTGGACCTTCTCTCTTGGAGAAATTGGAGCATCTCCTTCGCTCCTTCACCAAACTCCTCATCTCAAGAACCGGAGATTGTTGCTTTGGGATTTGAGATTGGACTAATTTTTGGTTGAGAGTCATAGACCGATAGACAGTCTTGTATGATCGGAGCATGTCCCCGAATTCGGAGGACACAGAGTTGATTTTGTCCAGGAAAGTAGAGGACAAAATGGCGGAGAGAGATCGAGAAGCACCTCGAGGTGGAGGCACCACCAGGTGAAGGGAGAGAGAGAGGGGTTTCTTTCGAGTCCGAGGGGACGTAGGCCTCGGTTCCGAGTTATGAACCCGGACTCCGGGTTTGACTTCCTAGAACCCATACCCTGAAGCTCCTTCTTACCAATCACAATCACAGACTTACGAGACTGCGTTTGGGTTAGAAGGAGAGGGACCTTGAATTGTTTAAAAACAAGGGTGAGAAGAGCATCGAAGGGAAGAGGGGTGTTCTTCTTATTTTGGAGTTGAGCTGGCACAGCGGCCATCCGCTCAATTATTGAAGGAAAGAGGTCTACTTCGTAGCCCTCAAGAATGTCAAAAAGTGCTTTGAGGTGCTTGGAGTTAGGGTTCTCCTTGCTAGAATGCTCGAGAGAAAAGGTTCTCATCGGCAGAAGCACTGAAGCCCGGCTTCGACTTCAACCGAGTCACGAAAAGTTCTTTCCGGACCTAGGGAGCTCTTTGGCATACTTTTCAAAGAAGTCATCAGCGACTTCGGTGAAAGGAATGGGATTGCTGTTCAAGAAGAGAGATGAAACTTTGAACAGACGATGAAGAAGAGAGAGGTTGATGCGAACTCGTTGTGTTCGAACCCTGTAGGTTAGGACACCTTCAGAGTAAGTTAAGTTGGAGTAAAACTCGGAGAGAAGTTCGGGGTAAATGAACTCACTTGAAGCAAAGAAAGCAAAATACTCCAGTGGTTTGGATGTTAGACATCCAAGAGAATTTTGTGGTAGGAAAGAATTTTTCATCAAGAGTGTAATGTCTGGGTGACGACGAGTTTGGAAAAGAAGTTCCTTCCTAGCTTTGGATGCGAGCCTTTTTAAGGTAGACGCACGAAAGTCGGGGTGGCTACCTCTTTTGGTCATTTTGGAAAGAGAAGGAAAGAAAGAGGTATTGGAAGAAAGAGTAGAAAAAGAGGTTGAGAGTAAGTAGACTTACGAGAGAGAGGAGTCTTGCGATGATTATGAACACCTTAGGGCACTCGTAGACGAACGATGCTTGTGCGAGAAGGTTTGAAAGTGAGAGAGAGAATAA
Organism: Talinum fruticosum; assembly: GCA_021018815.1. Taxonomy (NCBI): domain Eukaryota; kingdom Viridiplantae; phylum Streptophyta; class Magnoliopsida; order Caryophyllales; family Talinaceae; genus Talinum; species Talinum fruticosum. Next base: position 1,873,952 of record JAITYX010000091.1, on the reverse strand, counting down.
AATATTTGAGAGGTACCGAGAAGAAGAGGAATAGGCGCTAAATATCTAAGAAAAGAGAACGAGTTTTCATTGTAACGCCGTTTGAACTTCCGTTCGACTTGACGCCTTCAACGAGTCACTTAAGACTCGTGTGACGGTTTCTTCTTCAACGGTTAGAAATAAACGGGTTTGAAATCTAATGGTTAGCGATTGAATGCGGAACCCGAGTAAAAAAAATTTTAAAAATCCTGAAATTCTCCACTGGTCTAGAGATAATCCCGAAGTTTATGTCCGAGTGTTACTCAACGTCCGAGTCCGACTCGACTTAGTTCCGAGTGACTTCAACTCGTAAAACAACTACTAGCTCAAGTATCACGAAATCAACTAAACTAATGGTTATTCAAGAAATCTAAGCAAATAACACATAAACATGCAAGGCAATTACGACACGAGAATAACACATAATCATGCATTTAACATGCCAGTTCATTTCTAATGAAACAAAACCGATCTTCACCAAGGGGCTTAGTAAAGATATCAGCTAGTTACAAATTAGTAGGAATGAATTCAAGCTCAATATCACCCTTCTCGAATGATCTCGTAAGAAATGATACCGACCTCGATGTGCTTTGTTTTGGAGTGCTCGAACCGGGTTTTTGGTAATACTAATTGCACTTTGATTGTCACACTTGATGGGAACCGATTTGAAGTCAAGTCCCGGATCCTTCAAGTGTTGTTTTATCCATAGGATCTCGTGCACGACATGCTCCAGCGAGCAATGTACTCAGCTTCAGCAGTTGATAGAGCTATAGAATTTTGCTTCTTTGAGTGCCGGAAATGAGGGATTGACCCGAAACCGGCAAGCTCCGGATGTGCTCTTTCTATCAACCTTATATCCTGCATAGGTGAGGGTCAATTCTGAGTCTCTTGAGTACCGGAGACCTAAATTCCGAGTTCCTCGCGAGATATATAAATATTCTCTTCATCGCAGTGAGATGTGACTCTTTAGGGTTAGCTTGAAATCTTGCACATAAACACATGCTAAACATGATATCCGGCTCGCTTGATGTAAGATAGAGCAAAGATCCAATCATACCTCGATAAAGGTTTTGATCTATTGCTTTACCTTTCTCGTCCGAGTCAAGCTTTATACTCGTCGCTCATTGGTGTAGATGCATGCTTCGCATCTTGGAGTTTGTACTTTTTCAGCAGTTCCTTGGTATACTTTGATTGATGGATATAAATTCCATCTTTGTCTTGTTTGATTTGTAACCCAAGGAAGAAGTTGAGTTCTCCCATCATGCTCATTTAGAACTCCCGACTCATTAACTCGGAGAATTCTCGACACGCATTTTCATTAGTTGCTCCAAAAATAATATCATCAACATAAATCGAACAATAAGAAAATCTTTTCCCTTGGTTTTGATGAAGAGAGTCTTGTCGATCTTACCTCTTTTAAAATCATTTTGAACCAAGAAATTGCTCGGTCTTTCATACCAAGCTCCGGGAGCTTGTTTAAGACCATATAGAGCTTTTTGAAGTCTCGAAAACATGATTTGGAAATTTTGAGCTTTCAAACCCGGGAGGTTGTTCGACATAGACTTCTTCTTCAATAAAACCATTGAGAAATGCACACTTAACATCCATCTAATATAGCTTGATGTTCATGCTAGATGCAAATGCCAACAAAATTCTAATGGCTTCAATTCGGGCAACATGCCACAATCAATCCCTTCTTCTTGATTGTATCCCCGAGCCACAAGTCTAGCCTTATTCCCGACTACTACCCCACCTTCATCCAGTTTGTTTTTGAAAACCCATTTGGTTCCTATAACTCGGGTGGTTGGAGGGTCGTTTGGTCGAGTCCGGACTTGGTTTCTTTCGAATTGATTTAGCTCTTCTTGCATGGACTCTACCCATTCGAGGTTCATTTAGGGCTTCTAGTGCATTTTTGGGTTCTCGTTAATAAAATGAATGCAGTGAATGCACACAGATTCCGAAGAAAGGAACGAGTTCTTACCCCACTGTTGATGTCGGAGAGTATGTTCTCTAGTGGATGACTAGAAGAAAACTTGAAAGCGTTACTCGTCCTCCGATTCACCAGATTGGTAGATTGAATTGGTTGATCCGTTTGTTCCGAGTTAGCTTCATGCTCGGTCTCACCTTCAACATTCCGAGTTGACTCTCGAGCTATCTCATTATGAGTCTCTTCATTCCGAGTGACATCATTCTCGAGTCAACTAAGTTTGAGTCTTTCCGAACTCGGTCTCATCTTCTTCCCTGTTTAGCTTTAGATCCGATTATGAAGACTCACTGGGCTTTTCCTGTTCAAACTCATCAAAAATAACGTGGATACTCTCTTCCACTTTGTTAGTTCTTTTGTTAAAAATACGATAAGCTTTACTATGTAACGAGTAACCCGTAAAAATACCTTCATCCGACCTAGCATCAAACTTGGTCGAGTGATCCTTACCGTTATTGTGAACAAAGCACTTGTAACCAAAGGGCTTAAAGTATGAAATGTTTGGCTTCTTCCCTTTGTAGAGCTCGTAGGGTGTTTTCTTCAAGATTGGTCCGATGAGGCATCTATTCGAGTGTATAGTTAGCAGTGTTGATTACCTCTCGCCCTGAAATAGTAGGGAAGATCATGTTTGATCATCATTGTCCTAGCTATCTCTTCAAGGGTTCTATTCTTTCTCTCTACAACTCCGTTTCGTTGAGGAGTTCTTGGTGCTAAGAAGTTGTGAGAGATGCCATTCTGATCGCAGTAACTCCGAGAATTCCGAGTAATCGAACTCCCTTCCATGGTCGGTTCGAATCCTTTGAATCCGAGTCCGAGACTCAACTTGAATCTTTCTACGAGTTTGCTCGAACTCCTTGAATGCTTCATTTTTGTGCTTGAGAAAACACACCCGGGTAAATCGTGAAAAGTCATCAATAATGATAAGTATGTAGGATTTACCTCCGAGGCTCTTCACTGGAATTTCACCACATAGATCCATATGCAGCAATTCAAGCGCCTTTGAAGGGGAAACAGTCTTCAGAGATTTAAATGAAGATCCGACTGTTTCCCTCTTGTGCATGCTTCACACACTTTGTCTTTGGTGGAAGCACAACTTGGCAAACCCCGACTAGGCCATGAGTTGATAACTTTTTAATAGTATGCATGCTTATATGACTTAATCTACGATGCCCTTGCCAAGACTCATTAATGAGAGATGCTTTCGGGCATGATAGGTTCTGCTCGGATCGAAAGAGGAATGATATAAGTATTACCCGATCTCTTACCCGAGAGCTTTACTTCTTTGCTGGTCTCATCCGAGATGTAACACTTAGATTGAGTAAACCTTACCTCTTGACCTTTGTCGCATAGCTGGGAGATGCTTGAGCAGATTGTATTTTAGCCCTTTGACAAGGTAGACTGGATCGACCGGATTGCTTCTATTTCCAATCTTGCCAATTCCAACTATCTTGCCTTTGTTGTCATCTCCAAAGGTCACTTTTCCTCCTTTGTATGACTCTAGCTCGAAAAGAGTCCTTGGTCACCCGACATGTATCGTGAGCATCCGCTGTCCAGGTACCAATGTCCTTTGACCTTTTCCGAGTGACCTGCAAAACAGAGAAAAAACTAACCTTTCTCACTTCCTCTAACGAACCCAAGTAATAATTTTTACTGAAGTCCCTTTCGAGGAAGAAGACTTTTGGAACCTAGATTTGTATAATTTTGGGTTTAGCTCGACTCGAAACTTTCGTTTCAAGGGCTGAGTCTGTGTTTCCCTTTTCTTAAATGATTTTCTTTTTAGAGAAGAGGGAGGTGGCTGTCTTCTGAAGGTTTGTCCGGGCACAGTCCTTCATTGGTTTGTATGGAAGGGACCGTGCTCAGCCTTTTTGAACTTGACAGCTTCTAGTATCCTTCTTGAAGAGATCCGTGTAGGAATTTGATTCCTCCACTTCATGGAAACCAAGTCCTTCTTTTCGAAGGAAACACATTGTGCTCCTAAAAGCATGTCAAGGTTTTTCCGACCTTGAGTGAATTTTAAAACAAGAGCCCGAGATTTATTGAGCTTCTTTTAAGTTGCTCATTCTCCCTTCCGAGTGACTCGGACTCGGTCTCATTGGATTGAGCACTTATCTTGAGTTCTCTGAGAGTTAGTCTCAGCTTTTCTAATTCATTTTTAAACTCATGCTTTCAGTAGAGACAAACTCTAGTTGCTCCTTGAATCGTGAAGAATCGTAGTTTGACTTTTCTTCCAAAGTAAAAATATATTTAGCTAAATCAACTTTGGAAAATTTAAGAAAGTATTCAATTAACTCCCGAGGATTTGTTTCCTCATTATCCGAGTCCGACTCGCTTCGAGTCGATGAGTGCCATCGGACATTTTGAGTCCTCTCGAGTCCTCGTCTTCGGATGAGTCCTCATCACTCCATGTGGCCATCATGGCTTTCTTCTTCTTTCTGTCCACTTTTCTCTTGGGACAGTCTTTGACTATGTGGTCTTTGCTGCTACATTCAAAACAACCAGAATTTTTAGTCAAAGATAATTTAGAAGGGGAAGAGTACTTACCTTCCTGGTCCTTCTTTTCTCGTTTGTAGTAGTCTTCCTTTGACTTCTTGTCCCATCTTTTGTGCTTCAACATTTTCTTGAAGCCTCTTGCAATCAGCGCCATGGGATCTTCTTCCGAGTTAGAGGAACTCAGATTTTCGTCTCGGGCTTTTGAGACCTTTAGGACAATATTCCTTTTTGTGCTAGTCTCAAGCATCCTCCTCTTCTAGGTGGATTTCGTGAGTGAGAAGTTTTCCTATCAGCTCGTCCGGCTTCAGCTGTGCTAGATTCTCGAGCCTCCTCTATGGCAGTCACTTTTGAACCCCATCTTCTTTTGGGGAGGCTTCGAGAATTTTTCGGCACATTTCTTCATGGGAGATCTTCTTTCCCGGAGACTTGAGATTATTGGTAATCTCAGTGAAGCGAATGAACATCCGAGTAATGTTCTCCTCTCGGCTCCATTTTGAAAAGCTCATATTTATGAAGATATTGATCGATCTTCGCTTGTCTCACCTAGCTTGTACCTTCGTAGGTGTTGACTAAAGTATCCCACACCTCTTTGGCGAGTCACGAGCGGAGACTCGATTGTATTCCTCCGAGCTTATAGCGCACATGAGGATGTTCATTGCTTTGAAGTTCTTTCGAACTTCTCTCGCTTCTCCTGGTGTGAACTTGACCTTTATCTTAGGAATGAGCTCGAGTCCTTCTGTCTTCATAGGAGTGTAGTTTCCTCGTTGTATAATATCCTGGACATCTTCATCATGGTCGAGAATGAAACACTCCATGAGTTTCTTCCAATGTACGAAGTTTGATCCTTTAAACTTTGGTGGTCGGTTGGAAGATCTTCCTTCATCGAACTCTTTGTTGATTTGAGCCATTTGATCTTTAGACCTTCGGATGGTTAAATCCTTCTTGAAAGGCTAGGCTCGATACTAATTGAAAGTTTGCTCGTGGAGAGGCAAGGTCACCCTAGAGGGGGTGCATAGGGTGATGAAGGATTTCGAGAAAATTTAACTTCTTTGCTCGTAATAGAAGCGGAAATGGACTCGAGTCCGTACGGGAGTCGAAAGTAAAGACTCGGAATATTGGTACTCGGATAGATTCGAAAAGGAAATATCAGCTCGAGTCTAGAGTGAACTCGTAAAGCAATCACACGAGATTTACATGGAAACCCTCCTGGGGCGGAAAACCACGGACCGTGCTAATCCAAGCACGAAGTCAAATCCACTATTTTGAGTCCACAAAATACCGTGAACTTGACTAAACCCAAGATGCTCCCTTAGACAGCTCTTACAAGTTTTTCCTAGACTCGAAGTTCCCTTATTTGATCTAGTACTTCCTAGCTGAGATACCCTTTATAGCTAGGGACAACTAAGTCGAGTTAACCTTTACAGACTTAGTTAAGGAATCCTTACTCGTAAAGTAAGAAGAGTTTGTTTGTATCTAAGTACAAGCTCTTACAACTCGGAATATACGTAATTACAGAGTAGGAGTTGTAAGTTTGAAGACCGAGAATGAATATAAAAATACTTTTCTCAAGTTCGTGTATATGTACGGCTCTTGTATTGTATATTTCTCTATTGTCTTCAAGTCTTGTACTATGGCTTCCTTTTATAGATGACCGAGCAAAGTAGCCGTTACATCCATCTTCTAGTTGGAAGTTTATCATGACCGTTTGAGAGATTTTCCGAGTCTTTGCAAAAAATGCCCGTTGAGGTATAAACGTTGAAGTAACGGTCTTTGTTCTTCTTGGAAGACCCAAAACCACCGGCATACTCGAGAAGTAAGGTGCAAGCTACCGTTGAGTATGGTGCTTTCGATTTCTAATTATGGTAGCAAACAACTTCCGACGCAGTGTATGGGGCTTTGACTAGAAGCGGGAGAAAGGCTCCTTTTGGCTGGTGATTTAAACATCCGAGCCGGTTGCTTTTGCAGCTTAAAAGATCATGATTGCTTTGAACAAGTAATCTACAAAAGCAAGTCAACTTGTGGTTCTCAAAGTATAAAATACTTTGGTCCAAGGTTAGAAGCGAGATAATATAATATAATATCTAAACAATAATTATCCGGGTCGAAACAAAATAGGAATTTTCCGAGTCTAATGACTCAAATTCCATCTCGGTTGTACTAGCAAACGTTCAAGTCGGATCAAGAATATCATGGTGAATGAATCTTGAAATAGGTAGTATGTCCGAGTGATATCTCGTGACTCAAAATCTAATAACGCAGATCGAGTCAATCAAAGATATGTGAGAATAAAATCGAATGCACAGAATAAGTGATTTTTCACTTAGCAAATAATCTAAGGTGCGAGGAATGACTTGTAATCAAAACTTTAACAAAGATAGACTCAATATAGATCCGAATCTCGGAGAGAACTCAAAAGTGACTATGCAAGTCCGAGTCTATGGTCCGACTCGGAAAATAATATAAAAGCGATCCGAGTCTTTATAGGTCCTTTCCTATAAATAGAGACATATGGCTCTCATTCCCATACGGCTTCGGCCTTAACATTACACTCGCTGAAAGCCAATCTAAATACTCCCACCTAAATGTCACTCGTTGAAATTTCTATAAGCTTTCATCTTTCACCATTGAATCCGTGCAAAGAGGTAAAGAATATTCAATTATTCCGATCTCTCGGGCACTCATTCAACTTATCACTACCCTACCTTAGACACAGCTTCACAAAACTAGCCGTTTTCTTTGGATTGTTGCTATTGCATCGAGAGATCCGGTGTGGAGATCCAGATTAGCAAGGTGGGACAACCCGAGGGCCATATTCTTCAAACGGTTATTTTTATTTTTGTTTTATTACTTACCGTATTGTGATTTAAGAGATGTAATCACTTCAATTTCCTCCTCGACCGTTATAATCTTTTTATTTCTCACTTTTATTTCCTATGTTGCTTTCTTTACCGCTTTTCTTTATTGTTTTCCTTGTTATGTTTTGGTTGCTTTAATTTTTCTTCGAATGCTTGTATGCTTGTTTTCTTACATCATTATGAACACCCTACTCGAACTAGTAATGGTCGTCTTCGGAAAGGCGGAACGGATGGTTTTATCCCTATGTTTCGTATCCTCACCCCCGAATTCGATTATCGCTTCAAGATCGATGGAGTCAATTTGTAGCCTTTTCGGTATTAGTGTTTCCCATCCTAAGATCGAGAGAGAAAATTTTCTATTTATGTTTTTGTTAGTTTTCTCTTCCCAAAACCGACTGGCGATTCCCTTATTTTATGTTTTGTTCAATGAAAAAATCGCATCTCAATATTTTCTTGTTACGTGAAAAAATTATGTTAGGTTCCGGATCTGCCCACTAGGCGAGACCGAGGCTGGTTTTATCGGCCATGGCCTCCGGCCGGCGCCCGCCTTCCCCGGTGCGGACCACGGCCAGCACCTCGGGGTTAGTGGTGGTGGCTTCGATTTCACATCAATCGGCCCTAAAGCCTCACGGCAGAACCATAACCCTAATATCGTTACTTCCTTAATTAGAAAATAAGATCCCGGGAATTCTGAAAATAATTTATAAAATAAAAATTTAATAAAATCGCCATTCAAAGTTTGATTAATTAGATTTAATAAAACTCGAAATCTTAATAAAAGGTTCACCCCCACTTTCTAAAATTCATCTTCAAAACCCTAAAGCCATCCTTTCCACTTTCTAAAACCCTTACGCCAAAAAGGCATGTGGGGAAGCTCGGCGGGCCTTAGCCGGCCGTGGTTCCTACAAGTACTACTATTCATTGGTGTTGCAGCATGTTTCACATCTTGTAGCTTGTATTTCTTCGATAACTCCTTGGTCATAGATGCCATTCTTTTCTTTCTTGATTTGCAATCCAAGAAAGAAATTGAGTTCTCCCATCATACTTATTTAGAACTCTTGTTTCATCAACTCGGAAAACTCTTGGCATAGAGTTTCATTAGTAGCTCCAAAAATAATGTCATCAACATAAATTTGAATAAGGCCTCTTTTGAAATAATTTTCAACCAAGAACCGCTTAGTATTTCATACCAAGCTCTGGGAGCTTGTTTCGGACCATGCAAAGCTTTTTGCAATTTGAAAACATGATTTGGAAATTGAGAGTTTTCAAATCTAGGGGTTTTTCAACATAAACTTCTTTTTGAATATAGCCATTGAGAAATGTACACTTAACATCCATTTGATACAGACTTAATGTTCATGCTAGATGCAAATGCTAAGAGAATTCTAATTGCCTCAATCCTAGCAACAGGTGCAAACATTTGCTTACAATAAATTCCCTCTTCTTAGTTATACCCTTGAGCAACTAATGTTTCGACTACCCATTTGGTTCCTATAATTGGGTGGTCGAAGGTTGTTTGGTCGGAGTCCGGACTTCGTTTCTTTCTAATTGAGTTAATTCTTCTTGTATGGTCTCTATATATTCAGGTTCAAGTAGGGCTTGTAGTACATTTTTAGGTTAAATTAATGAAATGAATGCTGAAAATGCACATAAGTTTTTCAAAGAAGAATGAGTTCTTATCCCACTATTGATGTCGAATGATGTTCTCGGGTGGGTGACTAGATGCGTATTTAAAAGCTTGACATGTCTAATTTACCGTGTTTCTTGGTTGAATGTTCTAATTTTCACTTGGTTTAGCTTGTTGATTTTCTTCATTAGCTTGATCTTCGAGTGGTCCGAGTTGGTTCTTGAACTAGTTCATTCCGAGTTGGCTCAGCTTCATTTGTTTTTGTTCATTATGAGCTCATCCTCTACTATGTCATTTTCATCTCGATTCAACTTGAGATCCGAGAAGGTGGATTCACTTATCCTCGCTATGATTAATTTCATTGAAGATAATGTGGATACTTTCTTCCACTTTGTTAAGTCTCTTGTTAAAGATTCTATAAGATTTGCTATGTGAATAATAACCAAGAAAGATATCTTCATTTGACCTAACATCAAATTTTGTCAAATGTTCCTTACCATTGTTATGCATAAAACACTTATACCCGAATGGTTTAAAGTTCTTTCTTGTTTTCTTTAGCGAGTGAACTCATACTTCACCTTAGGCATTAATAGCGTTCCTTCTGCTCTAGTACTTCTTAACCGAGATATCCCTTACAGCTAGGGATAACTAAGCTCGCTTAGCCTTTATACCTTAGTCAAGGGACTTTACAGAGAATTGAAACTAATTAAGAGTGATTGCAAGACTTTCTCTTTAAAACTCGGAAAGTAGAAACTTAAGTACAGAGTTGAAAAGCTAGATGATTGAGAGAGAGAGTATATTTCATTTAGTTCCACCAATCTTCAAGTCTTGTAGGAAGACTTCTATTTATACACAACAAGGCAGAGTAGCCATTGTGACCGATTCCGAACTTGGAAGCTTCACTAGCCGTTGCAACGGATAGTCCGAGTTACTAAAAAAGGAGCCACTCGCAAATGTGAACGTTGTGCTTATGTCCTTGGCTCAAAAGGTGGTCCAACCTACTAGTTGTGACTGAAATCTAGGGTGGAAATAACAGTTAGACTCAAAATTAAAGTTTACCGTATTTGGTAATAAACAACTCGTCACTGGTATCCGAGCCTTGTCCCGAAACAAGTACTTTTCAGTATGCTCGGTGTTTAACAGTTAGAAGTCGGTTGCTTTTGCTTTTCAAAATAAAATTAAAATTCTTTAATCAACTTGTAAAAGCAAATCAAAGCGGTACTTAAAGTATAAAAATAATTTGTTCTAAGATTAGGTAACGATAATAATTAATTCATAATAATGAAGCACTTAATTATCCTTAACCTAAGAGGATGGAATTTTCTGAGTCTAATATTCAATATGTTCTAATTTCATTTTGTGTCTATCTTTTAGATGATTAGGATATTAAGATTGTATAGATACCTTGGATCAAATTGATCGAGTGAATAATTTCGTTAGTGACACCGATTGAGAAATAGAAAATAACGCAATAATTCATTTTCAACTAACTAATAAAATGTAAGACCCCGAAATTTCACGTGCTTACTTGCTAGTAAATTAAATTATTAAAAGTTAAGTGAAAAATTTGAAATTATTAAATTAAGTGAATTAGAATTTTTCCAAGTCGAAATTAAGCCGAGAACTGAAACTCGAGCATGGGTTAGCTTATTAGGCTTATTGAAATTGAAGATTAGGCCCAATTTGTCAAGTCCAAAGCAGAAAAATCAAAAGAAAAAGAAAAGAAAATGAGAAATGAGGGGTGGCTGGCATTTGAGGATTAGTGGCATGGGAGATTAGTGGCATTTTGTCTGGAAAAGAAAGAAGCATAGAATTAAGGGGTCTAATTGAAAGGGAGCAGACAAAGCTAATTAGGTGGAATAAGGAAATTAGGAGAGAGAAACCAAATTGGGATGAAGAGGAACCGGGCAGAGAGAGGAAAAGAAGCGAGAAATAGAAACGGGGAAAGCAAGGGAAAGCAAGAGAGAGCAGAGGGAGACCGAGAGGAAGAGGAAAGGGAACGAAAGAAGCGAAGCGAAGCAAGGAAAGAGAAGAAGAAGCAGAGCAAAAACAGAACAGAGGCGAGAGCGAGAGGGAAGCGAGAGGAAGCGAGACGGAGCGAGAGAGGGAGAGAGCGCGAGAAGCCGGTGGCCGCTCGAACGGAGAAGGCGCCGCTGTCGGTGGGCAAGGGAGAGCGAGAGCTCGGGAGGCTGAGCAGAGCAAAGAAAGAGAAGAGCAGAGAGACCGAGTGAGAGGGACGAAGAACTAGAAGCAGAGATAGGCAAAAGAGGAAGAAATCAAGAGGTAGAAGAAGGAAAGGGAACCCGAAAGGGAGAAGAAGGAAGAGCAAAAACACCCAATTCGAAACCTTCCAAAACTGAAATTCTTAGAACCTCTAAGAATTCAAGGTGAGTAATCTGAATTCATCCTCCAAAATAAAATGAATTAGGTGGATCAAACATGAATTCGAAGTATGAAATTAGAAACCCTAAGTTAATTGAAGAAGTTAGAGGCCTAAATTCACGAAACTAGTAACTCATGAATTAAAGAGCATGTTGTGATTATGTGATATCTAATTCTTAATTTGTGATGTTTAAGTATTATTGAGCATGATTATTGAGAATTGGATGAGATTAGCTTGAGCGGAATTAGGGAGAAAAATCGGAAAGTTAAGTTCATGACTTATGTGTAGATTTTCGTAATTATGCATGCTGTCCGAATTTCTATGAATTCATGTGTAACCCAAATTTTCTGAAAATTTTACTGCAGCTTCGTGGCAATTTATGGAAATTTCCTGTAAAATTTGGTATGCATTGGATGACTATATTGGAAGATACGCAATTTTAAGTGAAAATGTCCTGTTTTGAGCAAAACCGGAACTAAGTGAGTAACTCGAATTAAGAGCTGAGATTTAAGAAGCTATGTGGCTAGATTAAAAGATATATATCGATTAAGGAAAGTTATAGAACCATTAATCACCTATGTGCGATAAATACGTGATCATGAAAACGATGAGTTCATTGATGAAAATCTTAATTGACTTGTTTATGTGATTATGTGTTTATCCCGAATTACATCGATTATAAATGACATAAGCATGCGTGTGTGAAATGAATTGATTATACTTGAGTTGGAACTTGCTTATGTGAATTGCTTTTTTGAAGAAGTTACGCATGAACGTGTTGAGCATGAATTATATGAATTAAGTATATCTTATGTATAAGTAATGAGAAGATAAGACGAAAATAAGAAACATAAACAACTAAAGAAGGGAGAAAGGATTGTGTTATTGATCTAAGACCCCACGAATTAAAGAACCCTCTCGAAGCTATGGCCATAGAAGTGTCTCGTCAACCCGAAGCCACGAGTTATTTTGCTTCTACGAATTATTGACAGTATGCGTCCTTCGGGGAAGGGAGGCCGCCTCGAGGTCATGAATTATTTTGCCTCGAGGCCACGAATTATTTTGCCTCCAAGAACCGAGCCCACGAATTATTTTGGCTCCAAGAACTGGGTCTTTAGAGCAGAGCATAAATCTTCTTTCCTTTCGAAACTAAGAAGAATTAAAAGAATTATGATATGAACAAACGAATAATCATGCATGACGAGCAAGAAAGAACGAATCAATGATTTATGAAATGCATGGTTGAACTTAAGAAGAAGAATGAAGAGATGAACGAATCCCGATTTCATAAGAAATGAATATGATAAGAACAAAGATATGATTTATGTGTTGAATGATTTGCTTGATGAATGATTCTATGTCTTACTTGCGTAGGAAGACGAATGAAGCATGTTTGATTGAATTCATGAATAAGTGATGTCATTATGTTTCTCGACAAGTTGGTAAGTTTAGAATCTCGTATGTCTTAAGCATGTATGATCCGAATCGCATGTTATGAATGAATTGTGAACTTACGTGTGTTTGTTAATGAATTAATATGTAAAGTGAAACCGGGGTTGGGTTTGGATTATTCACTGGGCTAGTGGAGCTCATGACCTCACCAACATTTCGGTGTACGAAGTTAAGACTCCCGGAGTTGCTTCGGCTTTTAGAGGAAGCGAACCATCGGATAGGACTTCTCCGGACTTATTTTGTACTTTATGTTTTTCATGCTTGTAAAGACTGGTTGTATGTGAATTTAAGTTTTGACTATGAATGTAAAAGCCCTATGTGAATACTCCGAGCGTGTTGCTCGTTGAGTCCGTGTTGTGTTACTCCGAGCGTGTGACTCGTTGAGTTTAAGATTGCGAATCGTGCGGGGTTAAGGCTTTAAGCCTATGGGACTAGCCTTATTACAGAGGAAACTCGCCGAAATTCCCGAAAAACCTTCAAAACCTAGAACCGCGCTTCCGCCAATCTAAGAAAGGGTTATTAACCCCAAGTTGAGAACTTAAGCAGCCTTAGGGGTTCCTCCCGGGAACCCCGGCATGTAATACTCCTAGGGTGGGTCTAGGGGTGTTACATAAAATCGGTGCTTAGACTAATATATGCTTGTAAAATTATTTACTCATGACAACCGTCCGAGTTGCATCTAAGTGGGTCGAAACCTAGTGTTGTGTGCGTTATCGAAGAAATGCATTATGAGTAGGTCGGATAGTAATGGAAACTTAAGGATGAGCTTCCTAAAGAGTGAGAATAACTTGAATTCAAAACCATAGAGATATAGAGAGTTATATCCGAGCCTTAAATGCCCCTAGATCTTGGTATGAAAGACTAAGTAAGATTCTCGGAGAAAATAATTTTAAAAGGGGCCCGATTGATATCGAAAGGTAAGGATTTCATTAATGTACAAATCTATGTTGATGATATGTTATTGGTGCCACCAACGAAATCTTATGCCAAGAGTTCTCTAAGTTGATGATCAAAGAATTTGAAAAGAGCATGATGAGTGAGTGAGCTAAATTTCTTCCTTGGATTTCAAATTAAACAACGCAAAAATGGAATCTTTGTTAATCAAGGACAATATGTGAAAGAGTTGCTTAAAAATTCAAGATAGACCACGTCAAGCATGCTCGCCACCCCTATTTCATCCAATACTAAACTAGACTCGCATTCTAAAAGTAAGCCTCGTAAACGAGAAAATATATAGAGTTATGATAAGATCTTTCCTTTATCTAACTGCTAGCAGTGTAGGATATAATGTTTAGTGTATGTCTATATGCCGTATTTTAACAAAAAAGCATCTCCGACGCATGTGGATTTCTTGGTCAATCCTTGATATCTTGGCACTCAAAGGAGCAAAAATTAGTAGTATTATTTACAAATGAGCCCAAATACATTGCTTGCTAAAGCTTGTCTGTGCTCGTGTCCTTTGGATTATGCAACGGATGAAGGATTTTGGTTTAGATTTCAAAAAGGTTCTAATAAAATGTGATAATCAAAATACAATAAGTATCACTAAGAACCCAATTCAAGCATTCAAAAACCAATCACATTACGAGTCATACACTATTTCATTAGAGATCATACTTGAAAAAGGTAATATTACTTTTGAATTTATTCCTACTAAATATCAATTGGTAGATATCTTCACCAAGCCCTCAGGACAAGATCAATTTTGTTTTATTAAAAGATAACTTTGTGTGTTAGATTCTAATAATTGAGGGAGACACCCTCTTTGAGTATTAACAAATTTATCTTATGTTACATAATTTCAAGGAAAGTTTGAGGACAAGTGCAACAACAATCAAGTAAGTCACATTGAGCTAATTTGCGTATCAAGAACCCCATGTTCTAACGGTACAAAAATTAATTGTGTACATTAAGTTGGGCCAAAGGGCGGGTAAATCTCCAATAAATGGAAATTATACGAAATCCTTTCATTAGTTGGTTCACAATTTGAATTTAAAAATTTTCAAATCTTTTTATCTCTCCTCTGAGTTCTGGAACCTTCTCTGTTAGGCAACGTGTGTCTATCTCTTATCTCTCGCGTGCTCTCTTTCTGGCACGCTCAGTTTCCTATTTACGTGAAACTCTTCCATGGCTTTCGTCTTTCTGCTCCCTTCTCGAACCCACTTCTCTCTCTCCTAGGGTTTTTCTCTCTCTCATGAGTTCTTCGTCTTCTGCTTCTCTTTCATTTCTATCTTTCTCCTTTCTTCCTGAATCTCTCTCACCATAGGTAAGCAATCAAAAGGCAAACGAAAGCGTGTTACAAATACCGAATCACCATCGACAGCAAGGAAAGGAACATGAAATGCGCCCATACTTGAGACTGAGACTCCAAGGACTTCCACAATTCCAACAGCGATTGAAATAGATTCCAACTCTGAAGAACCTTCTATTATTCTTCCTCGCTTTAGAAACTTAGATCCAAGTAACGCTCCAGCTAATCTTCTTCTGAATTGGTTCATCCCTGGTGTTATTAGTCGTTACCTTCTCTATCTGACCTGGAATTTCTCCATTTCCAACCCGTCGATCTAGAATTTTTCAAAAATTCTAGGTTTTCCTGGTTTGAGAAATTAGAGCGTCTAGAATCTCCAAATTATTTCATGTTGAGAAGCCAATTTACCCTCATCTTGTCAAACATTTCTACTCAAATATCACTTTCATAGAATTTGAAAGCATAACTGTTTATGAATCTCTTGTGGAGGGCATTCTAATTATTCTGAACTCTGCCCTCCTAAGTCGTTTGTTTGATTATAACAGTCTTTTACTAACAATAAGTCGTTCTCCAGATTCTCCAAAGATCTGTACTCCAAATACTCAAAATTCCTCCCCCTATGAAAATGGAATTACTCTTATACATCTGTGGTCTCAGGTACTAGGATTCTTTATTAAATTTTTGCCAGGATTGCCATTTACATAAGACAGCCAGAGAAAATCCCCACAATAAGCTTCTCAAACTCGTCTATGACATCTTAGAGAATTTTGATGTCAACTTTGCTTCTCTCATCCTGTCTCCCATGTTTTGCGCTCTGTCTAAGTCTCCTAGCAAAGCCCTCCCATATGCAAATTTTCTCTCTCAGGTCTTTGTGTACTTAAAAGGTCCCTCTAGACAATGAGGAGACTTCCACTGAGGCCCCTCTATGCATCAATAGAGACACTATCGTGGGTCTAGGCTTTGCTCAGACACCTTTCGGGAAGTGGATTCATCCCACTAACCTCCCTCAGACAGCCCGACCTGCTGCTCATCGTTCCTCTGATCCTAACCTTCTGTAAGTGTTGTAAGAGGAGATTGCACGTATCAAGAAGCTCGTCAGTTCCTTTGAACATTGAGCAGAAACTATGGGTATGACTATGGACAATTTAACAAAGGAAATCACCATATTTAGCATTGTCAATGAATGTCTTTCTATGCAAATTGCAAGGCTAGAGGAAATCAACAATTTGATTCTCCTAAAATTTCAATGCATAAGAGGCCTTTAAGAAGCAGAAGATCGCTGAGAAGTTACAGGGCTTATCAAGGGCGACAAGAATGAGGATTCTAGCTCTTACTCCATCCTCCTTAGTATATTAACTCCTCTCCCTAAAATTGATTATTCTGGTTTTAATCTCAAACGATTTGGGCTCTACAATTTGGACAACCGTTTGTGAGCCCCTATTTTTGTCGCAAGGTAAGGGGGAATATTTTGGGTTGTGATCATACTTTGGTGTTTGTGATGATCTTTTGATAGTTAGATTGGAATCTGACTCTGTTTCTATGTTAATTAATTTCCATAATCTTGGTTTGCCTTTCATGACACCATTCTCATTAAATGTCTATTATTTGTTATTAGAACATCATGCTTAGGGGAGTGTTGAATTATTTATACTTGCATATGAATTTATCCCTTTCCTTAAAAAGGGGAAGATTGTTATTTTTACTCAAATCGAACGTTTTATCTAACCCCTTAAGATTATTAGTTTGCACTCAAAGCATGTACTTAGAGCTCACCGATCTTACTTGTCATATTTTTGATATCATAATCACACTTTAATATTCTGTTTATTTGAGTACCCAAATATTCTGTTTATTGATATTCTATCCATCAAAGACTCTACTCTTATTATACTCTTCTCATCGTACTTATTATACCGTCGTTTAAATCACTATTTGAGAGCATATGCTATGATTTTGTGTGAATAAAATCTTGGTCATATTCTATTTCCTTATTTATCAAAGATTTTATTCTAAAAATTTTTATATGAGATTTCATCATTATATTCCCCTTAAATGTAATGATCCCTGATTTTTGGGATTTATTTTGGGAGATTTCCAGATTGCATACATGCATAATATTCCTTCCTTTATACAGCCAAAGTTTAAGGCATACATCAATACATCATTTATATCGGTATAATACCTTGTGATGTCTATCGTAGATCTTACACGTTTTATCATAGGTATTATTTTTGGAAAGTTATCTTGTCCAAACCAGATCACGCCTTTAAAATTGTAAGTAGTAGGACAATTGTTTAATTAAGCAAATCTCACATTTGGATAAAGGGGATCAAGGATGTAATAAATTAATATAAGTTAAAGTAAGCGGTGGCGAAAATTCGGGTTCGGGTCTTATCGAGTTCGGTCAATTCGGACATTAGGACAGATCACCCTTACCCAAACCCCGTCTAGATTTCAATTCGGACGTACTTTCCTAACCCGAACTTTAACCTCGGATGTTCGATATCCGAACCCGTTTGTCCATTTGATCGAATTTATATTTTGATTTTTGGTATAAATAGCTATTAGTTAATGTAAACTTGAAATATGAAGTTTGAGTTTGCTGATTTTTTTAGTAAGATCCTTACAATTTATTTTACTTACTATTTAGCAAAAAAATATATTACAAACATATCACCAACAAATAAATAAACGTCACAACATACAAATAGTGAGTATAATATTAGTTAAAATTACAAGTTAGAACCATCCAAGCACAATAAACAAAAGTAATAATCATAATAATTGGAGATATTGTTAAGTTAAGATAAGCTGTCAGTATCATTGCTCCAAAAATAAATCCACTGATAATAAAAATAGCAAATTTGCTCTCCAAAAAATGAACCACAAATCAGCAAACTTGCCCCCAAAAAATATTCACATATCAACAAACTTGCGTCATGTCCAATTGATTCATTCAACTTTTCAAATAAAGACACCTCCCATAAATAAAAACAGAATTAGAATAGAAACAAAAAGTGACAACTTGTAATTCCAAAAAATAAAAGATTAAAACTAAACTAAATAAAAAACTAAGCGTAGTTGCAATTCATACCTTTAAAGTTGTAACTCACATCAACTAGTTGGCTTGATCCCACTTCAGAACAAGAACAGCTCACATCAACATCAATATTTAGATTATAGAACTCAGAAGGATCTAAGTGTTCTTGATGTTCCTCTAAAAAAGGTAAAAAGCCATTGATTGTCATACAAATTCAAAAACATTTAAAATATAATATAAATACTATAATAAATGAAGAAAATTATACCTTTCAAACCAAAAAGTCAATTGCGAGCACAAATCAAAGCTTCTACCAAATAAGAAGATAAGGAACATCTTGAAGGCTTTAAGGTTCTTCTACCAACAAGTAAAAGTAGACTCGGAAGAAACAGAGATGATAGGATACATAAAACATCACAAGCAAGATTGGTGAGACTCGGGCCAACAATATCGAACCGTTCTCCATTATTGCAAGAGTTTAAATCTACGGTCCGATAAGTGAGAGGCTCCTCCAAATATAAATTTAACTTTGATTTGCGTTCACCAAACTTAGATAAATTCACAAAATTTTCAAAATCCTTCCAAAACAAATTAGAGAGAATAAGTAAATAACAAAATCAAGAGCTAAAGAACAAAATAAATTTTCAAAAAGATAACTAACTTAAAAATACTGAAATAGAAATAAAAATTGCTTAAAAACTTATATTTTCTTCTATAATTAAATCACAAAATTTACTTACATTAGAATACGGACCAGAAATTTAGAATACGAGACTAGAAATAGTTGGTGATGAATGCAACTCGTGGGACATTGCACTTGTAATGGTGATGATGAGTTTGGATTGGGAGTAATATAGATCATGTACTCATTAAATAGAGCAAGCAACATATCATAAACTAACTTAGATCTTTTTCCACCCTTAACTGACCCATATAGTTTATCATAAGCAAACTCAACCACCTTTATCTTAAAATAAGGGTTTAAGACAACAAGCAATACCCAATACCAAGTTACACTCTTGCCAATAACTATCAAACTTCTTTTGCATTCTAACGACCATTACTTTTATAAAAGGATTAGGATTTGTAACCTCTTCTTGCAAATGGTGTTAGATGGTCCATACACCATGAAAAAACAAATTAGAAGTAGGATACTTGCTTCACGAAATCAAATTGGTCAAGTCAAAGTAAAGCTTGAAAAACTTGCAAAACACCTCAACTTTATCCCATTCTTTAGGAAAAGCACAATACGTATAATGCTTATCAATTATGGCCAAGTGAGACCAAACAACCTTATAAAACAAAGTACACTCAAGTATAAGAAATGTGGAATTCCACCTTGTTAAGGAATCTTGTTTTAGCTTTCTAACAACTCGAAATTTTCTTAGCTTTAGTCGCCTCATTATAATTAGCAATCCTAACGAGATGAACCTTTCAAATATTTTTCAGTTTCTCTAACCTTAACAATAGCCTCATGAAACTCCTCTAAACCCAACTTCACAATCAAGTTAATCACATGTGCAGCAGAACACACTCTAAAGAACTTACCCCTTCCAACCAAAGTACCTTGAGACAACAACCTGGTCTTGTATGAATCAATAAATGTGTCATCATTGGTGGCATTATCCAACGTAATAGTCATCAACTTATGTTCAATTTTCCAACCATTTTCACCCAACAATTTTGAAAATTGTTCACCGATGAATGGACCAATGTAAAGGGGAGGGAAACGATAAAAGTTGAGAATGAACGCTTGGAGCTTCCAATTTTTGTCAATGAAATGAGTTTGAAAATATTAGCTTTTGTAGTATTTCTAGAAACATGTTTCACATCAAGGTTCAAATAAGTATGACAATCTCTAACACCTTCACACTTGACGAGAGAGAATAGAAGTTCATGACAAACAATCATTTTTGCAAGAAACTCCCTATAGACATCATTATCTAGTTTGGCTCTCTTCTTGACAGATCACTAGACAAAAGTATTTGTTTCCAAAAACTACGCTAAGGTACCTCGAGTTCTTGTCAAACTATTTTTAGACCCAAAGTTCCGTAAAATGATTCTAAATCCCCTAAATTATGGTGTAAACTATATTGGTGGCCCAAATCTAGCCCGAATGGTTAACGAAGGTGTAAAATGTCTATAATACCCATCTTCTTCTTCCTCTCCTCTCGTTACCCCACTCAAAACCAAAAACCCTAAACACCCTTATCCTCTTATCTCTCCTCTTCGTCATCACCTTACCCGAAACCTTAAGCCGCTATAATTCTTTTCCGACTTGGCTTCCATCGCTACCTGAAGAAACCCGAGCCTTCACGCCTTTGTCCTGTTTTCTCCATACTCTTTCCACAAGCCGAAACCCGAAACCAAAGCGTCCATTTCTCTCTCAAACTCTCTACGCACAATCAAATATTAGGGCGTTCAATTCGGGATCTAGGCAAGACAAGAAGGCAACGACTATGAGTTATAAAAGGGCAAGCAGCAGAACCGAGCAAGGGCGTGGACGGCGGTAGGCGAATTGATAGGTTGGTTGAAGGGATATTTTGGTTGGGAATTGGATTTGCTAATCTGGTAGAGATTGGGGTATTATAGGTTTCCTCCATTTTAGGTGCTCTCCAATGGTGGAGCTCTTTGAGGCCATTGCTATGGGAGATTGAGAGAGAGAGAGAAGACAGAGACATTGAGAGGGGAAGTGGATGAAGTTGAGGGTAAATTCGGGCTTTCAACTCTAATTTTTAAAAATTCCGCCTAAACACTCGGTTTTCGACGTCATCAGCCGGATTTGGGCCACCAATATAGTTTACGCCATAATTTAAGGGGACTTAGAATCATTTTTCAGAACCTTGGGTCTAAAAAATAGTTTGACAAGAACTCGAGCTACCTCGATGTAGGTTACATCATTTTGACCTTGCAACTTTAAATAATTCTTAATATGACACTTAAGGTTTGTAGTACCATACCTTACATTACAAATCATGATAGTATTACAACCCAAGCACTTCTCCCTTTTGTAGTCATCACCTTTCTTAACCTTGTATGTCCCTTCTAGTTTTTAAAAGTGGTCCCAAACATCCGATAAGTTTTTCCTCTTTATCTTGGTGCCAGGCACTATGACTCTAAATTTTGTGGGCTCTGTTTTTACATAATGGGTGGTACTATTGACATTCTACAAGAAAGAAGTGCAATAATTAAAATTAACAGAACAACAATAACAATAACAAAAATATTAAGATACAACCCTTACCACTTATGCTGAATCTAAAAGTATGTCAACATCAATTGTTGTCATAATATCCAACCGAAACAAAAAAAAATAAAAATTTAGGACACCTAACCCTAAAGGCTCACAAGTGGAAGATTAAAAAGTAAAAGCAATGACACTCATCCAAGCATGCAAATGAAGAGACAGAGCGACCACCTAAACAACCAAGGGTCTATGGTCAAGAAACAGATTAATCTAGGTAGGATACATGGTGTCTCATATGAAGACTCGTGTATAACTCTCTATCTCTCTATGGTTTTGAATTCAAGTCATTCTCAATCCTTAAGAAGCTTATTATTAAGTTTTTAATACTGTCTCGACTTACTAAGAAACTATTGAGTAAACACACACAACACTAAGTTTCGACCCACTCGGATACAACTCGGACAGTTGTCATAAGTAAATAATTTCATGTGCATATATAATTCGAGCTCGACTTTATAGTCTAACCGTAAAAGAATTAATGCGTTAATTTCTATTTCTAAGTTAGTGTTATTAATAGAAATTATTTACTTGATCAAATTTAATGCATTGTGTCTATATAATCTTAATCTCTTAATCATTCAAAAGATTGAATCAGGATATAATTAGAACATATTGAATATTAGACTCAAAAATTCCATTCTATTAGGTTAAGGATAATTAAGTGTTTAATTATTATAATTTAATTATTATCCTTGCCTAATCTTGGATCAAATTGTTTTTATACTTTGAGTACCACTTTGATTTTCTTTTGCAGGTTACTTAAAGTATTTTAATCATATTTTAAAAACAAAAGCGATCGACTTTAACCGTTAAACACCAGCAGACATGTAACAACACCATTTTAGGATAAGGCTTAGACATCGTGTCACGGTTGTTTGTCAACAAATCCGGTAAACTTAAACTTTGTGTCTAATGGTTGTTCCCACCCCACATTTCAGTCACAACTAGTGGGTTGTACCACCTTTTGAGCGAAGGACCTAAGCATAATGCTTAAATTTACAACGGCTCCTTTTCCGAGTGACTCGGATAATCCGTTACAACGACTAGTGAAGCTTCCAAGTCCAGAATAAGTCACAATAGCTACTCCGCCTTGCGGTGTATAAAGAAAAGCCTTCTTACAAGACTTGAAGATTACTGAAACTGAAGGACATATACTCTCTCTCAATCTTCTTGAGCCCTTCCAACTCGTACTTAAGTTCCACTTTCTAGGTTGTAAAGGGAAAGTTTTGCAATCACTCTTACTTACTTTTCAATTCTCTCGTAAAGTGCCTTGACCGAGATGTAAGGTTAACTCAGCTCAGTTGTCCCTATCTTTTAGGGTTATCTCAGTTAAGAAGTAGTAGAATAAATAAGGGAACTTCGTGTCTAGGAAAACTTGTATTGAATTGTCTAAGGGAGCAATTCTATAAGAGTCGGACCTTGTATTTTGTGAATTGAAAATAGTGGATTTAACTTAGTGTCTAGATTGACACTGTCTCGTGGTTTTCTGCCCGAGGAGAGTTTCTACCTAATTTTTTAGTCCAATCTAGACTCGGAATAGGTTTCTAACTCTTCTCTTTGTAGAAAACTTTGTTATTTTGTAAAATTTCCTTCACATCGTATTCACCCCCTCTAGGGTGATTCAGACTCCCAAGAGCAAACCTTCAATTGGTATCGAGCCTAGCCTTCTCAAAGGATCTAACAAATCCAAGGTTTAAAGGTTAGATGGCTCTTAACTATTGAGAGTCCGATGAAGGAAGATCTTTCACCGGACCACCTAAGTTCAAGGGATCAAACTTCGCTCATTAGAAGAAGATCATAGAGTGCTTCATCCAGGATTATGATGAGCGGGTCTAGAACATCATCTCGCAATGGCAACTACACTCATGTAAAGACAAAAGGAACGCTATCGATGCCTAAGGTGAAGTCTGATTTCACTACTAAAGAAAACGAAAAATACGTAAAAACTTCAAGGCTATGAACACACCGATGTGAGAAATTGATGCAGCAGAATACAACAGAGTATCTACCTGTGATACAGCCAAAGAAGTTTGTGATACGCTGGTTACTACATATGAAGGTACCAGTCAAGTGAATCAAGCCGAGATAAGTCAGTATCTCCACAAGTATGAATTGTTCAAATGGAGGCTAATGAGAACATAACTCGGATGTACATTCGCTTCACCGAGATTGTCAACAATCTCAAGTCTCGTTGGAAAGAAAATGACTCATGAAGAAGTCGTCGAAAGATTCCGAGGAGTCTACCCACGAGAAGATGGGGTCCTAAGGTGAAAACTATAGAGGAAGCTCAAAACCGATCTTAACTAAAGCTAGATGAGCTCATTGGAAAACTACTCACCCATGAGTTACATTTAGAGAAGCTGAGGTTAGCACTAAAAGAAACATTGCTCTTAGGGCCATAGAAGAACAAGGTCTAAGTCCGAGCTCCTCAAATTATGAAGAAGACCCCATGACACCTCTAGCACAAGGTTTCAAGAAAATGATAAAATACAAAAAGTGGCAGAAGAGGCCCAAGCAGGAGTTCTACAAGAAAGACAGAAAAGATAAATTCTCATCCTCCTCAAATTTATCTTTAACTAAGAACTTTGATTGTTTTGAGTGTAGTAGTAAAGAGCACATAGTTAAGGACTGTCCAAAGAGAAAGAAGAAAAAGGTTGTGGTAGCCACTTGGAGTGATGATGAGTCAGAAAAGATGATGACATTGATGATGAATCAAAGTGTCCAATGGCTCTATCGGACTCGAAGTCGGATCCGAGATAGAAAGTGATGCATTAGATGCTGAGGAAATAGATCCTTAGGAGGTAATCAACTACTTCCTTAAGTTTTCAAAGCATGATCTTGCTATAATATTCTTACCTTGGACAAGAAGTCCAATTCGAATCTTCCGAGTTCATAGAGAAACTAGAATTTCTTAATGCTCGAGAACACCTCTTTGAAAAATGATTTAGACAATTTGAGATAAAATATGAAAGTACTTGAGACCAATACTCAAGATAATGAGACTGAGTCCGAGTGCCTTAGAATAGAGAATAAGCAATTGAAATAGAAGCTCAATGAGTCTCACGAGTTGGTTTTAAAACTCACTCAAGGTTAGAAAAACCTTGATTTATTAGTTGGTTCTCAGTGTGTCTCATTTCGAAAAGAAGGTTTTGGATATAATGCTAAAGAGGAATATAATTCCTACAAAAACCTTTTCAAAACTAATTCTAGAACTATTAAGTTAAGGAAGGCTGAGTAAGGTCCCATTCATTCAAAAAGAAAAAGACTAAGCCCAAACCAGTTTTCATGAAAAAGCCTTCTCAACCTGTTTACAAAAAGAGAGGTTTTTAAAAGAAAGATCAATTCTTAATAAAGAAGAATCCTAATTAGACCAAATCAAAAATCATTCAAATACGGTAAAAATGGTTAATTGGTTTGTAAGTGGAATTGAGAAAGGTTAGTTTGTTTCTATTTTCACAGGTAACTCATAAACAAAAAGGTTATTGGTACTTAGACAGTGGATGCTCACATCACAGTGTCTGGAGATTCAAGATTCTTCTCGAACTTAAAGAGATAAAAGGAGGAAAAGTCACATTTGGAGATAATAGCAAAGGCAAGATAGTTGGTATTGGCTTAATTAGTTAAGGAGATAACTCAGTCAGTCCAGTTTACCTTGTCAAAAGACTCAAATATAATCTTCCGAGTATCTTTCAACCGTGTAATAACGGTCAAGAAGTAAGGTTCACTCGCACCAACCGCTTTATTTCCGATGCAGTCTCCAAAAAGATAAAACTTTCAGTGTCCGAGGTCACGTAACATCTACACTATTCCTCTTTCGATTCTTATTAAGACTTATTATGTTTAAAAGCTTCTTTAAATGATGATTCATGGACATGGCATCGTAGACTAGGTCATATTAGCATGCATACTATCAAGAAACTTACATCTCATGGATTAGTTAGAGGATTACCTAACTGTTCATTTAAGAAAGACAAAATATGTGATGCATGCACAAAAGGAAAAAAAGTTAGATCATCCTTTAAGCCACTCAAGATAGTATCTATATCCAAAGTGCTTGAATTGATACATGGATTTGTATGGCGAAATTCCTGTTAAAAGCTTAGGAGGCAAATCATATGTGTTAGTTATTGTTTGATTACTCAAAATTTGCAGACTTTTGTGACAAGAATGGCATCTCCCGTAACTTCTCAGCACCTAGAACTCCTCAACAAAATGGAGTGGTGGAGAGAAAGAACAGAACACTCGAAGAAATAAGAAGGACAATGATGATCGAAAATGATCTACCTAACTATTTCTGGGCTAAGGCAGCTTAACACAAGAAACTACACTCTCAATAGATGCGTCGTTCGACCCATTCTGAAGAAGATACCCTATGAGATGTACAAAGGAAAGAGCCCTAACATTTTCTACTTCAAACCATTTGGATGTAAATGCTTTGTGCATAACAATGGTAAGGAACATCTAATCAAATTTGATGTAAGGTCGATGAAGGTATCTTTCTTGGTTATTCTTTACATGGCAAAGCTTATAGAATCTTTAACAAGAGAACTAACAAAGTGGAAGAAAGTATCCACGTTATCTTTGATGAAATTGATCATGATAGGATAAGTAAATCCACTTTCTTAGATCTCAAGCTCAATCGAGATGAAGATGACATAGCAGAGGCTGAGCTTAGAATGGATAAAAATAAAGCAACCGAGCTAACTCGGAATGAGCCGGTTCAAGAACCAACTCGGACCATCGAAGATCAAGCTAATGAAGAAAATCAACAAGTTGAACCAAATGAAGATCAAAACATCCAATCAACAAATCTAGTTAATCAAAGGACAAGTAAAGCTTTCAAATATGCATCAAGTCACCCACCTGAGAGCATCATTTCGACATCAATAGTGGGGTAAGAACTCGTTCTTCTTTGTAAAACTTATGTGCATTTTTCGCATTTGTCTCCTTAATTGAACCTAAATATGTATTAGAAGCCTTACTTGAACCTAAATGGATAGAGGCCATGCAAGAAGAATTCACTCAATTTGAAAGACAAGTCTCGGACTCTTACCAAATGACCTTCCGACCACCCAGCTATAGGAACCAAATGGTATTAAAAAACAAACTGGATGAGGGAGGGTTAGTAGCTAGAAACAAAGCCAGATTAGTTGCTCAAGGATATAACCAAGAAGAGGGAATTAATTGTTGGGAAACCTTTGCACCTGTTGCTAGGACTCGAGGGAATCGGAATTCTCTAAGCATTTGCATCTAGCATGAACATTAAGTTATATCGAATGGTCGTTAAGTGTGCATTTCTCAATGGTTATATTTAAGAAGAAGTTTATGTTAAGCAACCCCTAGGACTTGAAAACTCTTAATTTCTAAATCATGTTTTCAAATTGCAAAAAACTTTATAAGGTCTAAAACAAGCTCCTAGAGCTTGGTATGAATGACAAAGTAGTTTCTTGGTTGAAAATGATTTCAAAAGAGGTCTCATTAACGAAACTCTTTTCACAAAAGCCAAGGGGAATGATTTTCTCATTTTTTAGATTTATGTTGATGACATTATTTTTTGAGCGACTAATGAAACTCTAAGCCAAGAGTTTTCTAAGTTGATGAGATAAGAGTTCCAAATGAGTATGATAGAAGAAATAAATTTCTTTCTTGGATTGCAAATCAAGCAAGAAAAAGATGGTATTTATGTTTATCAATCAAGATACACCAAGGAATTACACAAGAAGTACAAGCTACAATATTTTTACTTTATCTTACATTTAGGAGGCCATATATTATGCTTAGTGTCTATCTATCTGCAAGATTTCAAGCTACTCCAAAAGAGTTGCATATCACCGTGATGAAGAGAACTTTTAGATGTCTTGCGTAAACTCGGACACTCTGGTCTCCGGTATTCAAAGGACTCAAGTATGACTCTCATTGGATACTCGGATGTTAACTATTCTGGATACAAGGTTGATAGAAAGAAAACCTCAGGAGCATGTCAATTTCTAGGTTAATCACTCATCCCTTGGCACTCAAAGAAACAAAATTCAGTTGCTCTCTCAATAGCCGAGGTAGAGTACATAGCAACTGGAGCATGTTGTGCTCAAACTCTATGGATCAAGCAATAGTTAAAGGATCGAGGATTGTCATTCACATCTATCCCAATCAAGTGTAATAACTAAAGTGCTACAAGCATTACCAAGAATCGAGTTCAACATTAAAAAACAAAGCACGATAAGGTCGGATATCATTTTCTAAGAGACCACTTTGAAAAAGGTGATATTGCACTTGAATTTATTCCTACCAAATTTCAATTAGCTGATATTTTCACAAAACATCCGAGTGAAGATCAATTTTTCTTTATTAGAAATGAACTTAGCATGATGATTGCATGATTATTTGATTGATTGCATAAGAAGTTATGAGTTTGATTATTTGTTATATGTTATGAGTGAATAACTAGTAGATCAGCTTGATAAATGATGAAATTGAGCTACATGCTATTTAAGTTTCGAGTGAGTTTTGATTGCCTTAGACACATTACTAAGGCAGAGTCGGTTATGGGAAAAATGTTTTCGAAAATCTCTTTTCTCTCTCTATCACGCGAGCGGTCAGGAAACTAGCCATTAGAAGGAAGTCTGTTTCAAGAAGGTAACCGTTGCTCACTCGGAAAGCCAAAGGGTCGGATAGCCGTTACTCCGAGTGTTGAGTCAAAGGCTTTGTGTTCTTTGAGGGTTGTTGTTCTAAAAATAGCACTTGTTCACCCTCATTCAATCACTTTACTATCTCTCACTCTCTCATTCACTACACTTGGACTCGGAATTCCTTGTTCGGACACTCTTCAATTTCGGACTTTTAACTCTCTTATCTCTTTCATTCGTTCATTCTTCTACTCCTTCTCTTCCTCAAAATCAACTATCTTTCTCTTTCTCTTCTAATGCCTAATAGGGGAAGTGCAGCCGATGGAGGGTTAGCCACCAAAAAGGCTAAAACTCGCACCATCCAACCCGAGAATCCTCAAAAGGATCCATCCAAAGGTAAGGCACTCGCTTTTGATAACCAAAAACTCATTATTGTCCAAGCACTATTTTATCGAAGAAAAATTCTTCTTATCCACCAAACTTTCATGGATAAAACCTATTCTTCACAGAGGTGCTTTCAAGTATTTGTGTTTCTGTGATTACATATGCCCCCAACTCGTCATCGAATTCTACACTAACATGGTTGCGAGAGACAACGAAGTCTCTTCTCTCTTTCAAGGGAAGGTTATTTGAATTAACCTCTCTTTCCTTCACAAACTCTTTGATTTTCGTAGTCTGTTCTCGAACTCAAACCCCATCCTTTTCATTGAAATTGCTGATGCTTTCTTTGACAAATATGCCGAATTATTCCCAAGGCTAGAAAGAACTTTTCCGTGACTCGGATGACGTTTAAAGCCGGACTTCTTTGCTTTACTGTCATGAGAACTACTTCTCATTCTATTCATCAAAGGAGAACCCCAATAACCAGTGTTCTCAAAGTTCTTTATGATATTCTTGAAGGGTATAAGGTTGACCTCTTTCATCCTCGAGCAAATAACTTTTGTTTCTACCGATCGAAGAAACCTCCTCTTCCATTTGGAGCTTTGCTCACTACTGTTTTTACTCACTTCAAAATGGATCTTCCCGATGATCCACTCAAATGTCTTGAGCCAGCCGTCCGCATAGGTAGGGCTGAGCTAGTTGTCCTAGGATACTAGGAAATATCATCCGGTGTCCGGGTTTATTCTTCTAAGCTTCTACCTCTTCCTCCTCGGACTTAGAAGAGTACTAAAACTCCTCTTCGATAGCTAGTCCATCTTCTTCTCAACTTGCCCGTTCTATCGATTTATTTCGTAAGGTGGCCTCTTAATTTGCTCGCTTTGCGAAAGGGTTACCATAAACTCTTGGCACTTTGCAGGCTTTCATGCCTCTCTTAACTCAGCTTCAGAGCTCGGCTCGAAGAAGATCGATTAAAGTCAAGCCCTGGTCACTAAGCCGAAAGAAGTCATCAAACAACAACAAAACTAGATCCACCGTCTTCAAGAGCGCAGATCAAAGGCCGCTGAGGACTCAGTATCCCACTCGTAGAAGAATCATCCTCAAAGTTCTCTCGGCTCTTCTAACTCGAGTAAGAATAAGAAGAAGGTGGAGCAAGCCAAGTTGAAGGCCAAGGAGAGAAAGAACCCGAGGTAATTTCCTCGAGCATATTGAGTCTTCCTTAGAAGAGGTTGGGGATATTGGTCAATCCCAGTGCTCAACCTTTTGGACAACCATCTCAAGTCGAAGAAGTTGAGGGCTCGTAAGAGGAAATAGAGGAAGCAAAACCTCTAGTACGAAGGATTGCAAGTCAAGTTCCGGATCTACCTCTCCTTTTGCTACCTCTTCCTCACTCGATGGTTTCCACTCAAGGCTATCGTTGCAGAAGAAGGGGTCCTCGTTCTTCCTCCTCTACTCATACTCGCTCTATCCCCTTCCTGATTTTCAAAATGTTTTTGTCCAACATATTTGTTTTTTTCTCCCTACTCAGTATATTTTGATGAAATGCATAGGGGAGAGAAATGATAGATAGATGTTTGGTTTAGGGGAGTTCATTTCATGTCTTTGTATTTGTTCTCTAAGTAATGAAAATTCACTTTTTCCGAGCATCATTAACTTGTGTTATTGATATCTCCTTATTGCTCGATTTAATGCTTTAATACTTGCTCATATCTATTTCATTTACTCGATAAATACTCCGATATATATCTTATCTCTAATAATTTTTCATCAATTTTCTCTAATAACGAACTTTGACTTATTCTCACTAAGAACATCTTGTAGTCATTCGTTTCTTAGCCATGAAAACTTAACTATATAAAATTCTAGTTCTTATTCTAAATGTTAAATGCCTTTCATAAAAAAGGGAGATTGAAGACTCGGGTATAACTATCTATCTCTCTATGGTTTTGAATTTAAGTCACTCTCAATCCTTAAAAGCTTATCATTAATTTTTCAATACTGTCTCGACTTACTTAGAAAGCATTTCTTAAGTAAACACACACAACACTCGGGTTTCTAACCCACTCGGATGCAACTTAGACAATTGTCATGAGTAAATAATTTCATGTACTTATATAATTTTGAGCTCGAATTTATA
The DNA here is from genome assembly GCA_021018815.1 of Talinum fruticosum. Taxonomy (NCBI): domain Eukaryota; kingdom Viridiplantae; phylum Streptophyta; class Magnoliopsida; order Caryophyllales; family Talinaceae; genus Talinum; species Talinum fruticosum. Next base: position 1,843,470 of record JAITYX010000091.1, on the reverse strand, counting down.
GTCTAACCGTAAAAGAATTACTATGTTAATTTCTATTTCTAAGTCGAGTGTTATTAACGTAAATTGTTTACTTGATCAAATTTGATGCATTATATCTATATAATATTAATCTCTTGATCATTCAAAAGATAGACACATGTTGGAATTGGAACCTATTGAATATTAGACTCAAAAAATTTAGTATATCAGATTAAAGATAATTAAGTGCTTAATTATTATGATTTAATTATTATCCTTGCCTAATCTTGGATTAAAGTATATTATACTTTGAGTACCACTTTGATTTACTTTTGCAAGTTGATTAAAGTATTTTAATCTTATTTTGAAAAGAAAAAGAAACCGACTTTTAACCGTTAAACACCAAGCGAGACGTAAAAGCACCGTTTCAGGACAAGGCTCAAACACCGTGTTGTGTATAAATAGAAGTCTTCCTACAAGACTTGAAGATTGTTGGAACCGAGGAAAATTTACTCAATCTCAATCTACTCGAGCTTTCTAACTCTGTACTTAAGTTCTACTTTTTGAGTTGTAAAGGAAAAGTCTTGCGGTGACTCTCACTTATTTTTCAATTCTCCGTAAAGTCCCTTCACCGAGCTATAAGGGCTAACTCAGCTCAGCTTGTCTCTAGTTGTAAGAGTTATCTCAGTTAGGAAGTACTAAAACAAATAAGGGAACTTTTGTGTCTAGGAAAACTTGTATTGAATTATCTAAGGGAAAAATTCGTAAGAGTCGAGTCCTTATATTTTATGGATTCAAAATAGTGGATTTGACTTAGTGTCTAGATTAACACTCGTCCGTGGTTTTCTGCCCCAAGAGGGTTTCCATGTAATTTCGAGTCCAATCGAGACTTAGAATAGGTTTCTAAGTATTTTCTTTGCAGAAAATTTTGTTATTCCGCAAAATTTCCTTCACACCGTATTCACCCCCTCTCTCGGGTGATTCGGACTCTCAAGAGCAAACTTTCATCATAGTCCGAGCATTTAGTCCTCAATGGGGTGCACGATAGGAAAAGCATGAATGCTCGGTGCCTCCAAAGAGAGCGTGCTATGAGGGAAGAGGTACCACCTCTCCGACAATCAAGCCTAATTAGGCCCGTCTCAGGTTAGCAGTTCGAACCTCTTCTAAAAATTGTTCTTAAAAAGGTATAGCCTAATGGTCCAACAACATAAAAATAAAACTATGTTCGAGGTTGCCTCAATGCGAGATGCCTAATGAAAATATATTATGAAAACTCACAACTCAAACTTTCAAGTTTTGCCCTTTTAATAAGTTAATATCCCCTGTGGAGTCGCCACCGTAGGAACCACAGGTCCCGCCCACTAGGCACCGAGCCTCCTCACGAATTGGCAAGATTTTCCTTTGTTGAAAATGGAAATTATTTGAGTTTTGAAGATTGATTTTTTGAAAGTGGGGATGAATCTCTTATTAAGATTTCCGAGTATTATAATCTAATTTAAAATAGATTAAGTAAGATTAAATGGCGGTTTTATTAATCATTTTATTTTAGAAATTATTTTCAGAAATCATGAGATATTATTTCACAAAAAAAATAAATTAGGGATAATTTGATTCTCGCTGTAGGGCTTTAGGGCCAAGGCGGTGTGAAAACATTGACTTAAACCAAAGCCCTACCCACTCGACCGTCCGAGCATCGGTGAGGGCCAAGCACCGTACGGTGGATGGCTCCAGCCATGCTTGATTGAGGTGATAAGTCCTGGTCTTTGGCATGGCTGTCAAATCTAAAAATCAACTTTTTTTATTTTCGCTAGAAAAGCCGAGAAGCAAATTAGGAGAAACAAATTAGAAAACGGAGTTGCCAATCAATTTTAAGAACAAAACTAACAAAAATAAAATAAAGAAATACTCTTCCAATCTTAGTATGGGAAAACTAAGCTTGGAAGAGGTTTAAAATTGAATCCATCGGTCTAGAACCAAGAATCCAAATTCAGGGGCGATGGTATGAAACGTAGGGATAAGCCCTTCCGTTCTTCCCGTCAAAATATGGCCTTTACTAGTTTGAGAGGTGAGTTTAGATAACGCATTAAAACAGGCGCACGGCATAGTTAGATAGGAATTTGAAGCAAACAAAACATGCTAATAGAGCAGTAAAATTTGATATGAAAAGTGATAAATGAAAGCGATAAAGAAATAAAAAGAAAAGCGAAAAGAAACGAAACGAAAATAAAAATATTACATCGGGTGGGGAGGAAATTAAATGCGATTACATCTTTTCTCCACAATACCAAAATGATAAACAAAATTAAATAACCAGTAACTTGGAGACCGAATTTGGCGCCTCGAGGTTGTCCCACCTGCTAGTCGGGATCTCAAATTGGATCTAAAAGTGCGATGGCGGTGAATTGAAATGGGCTTTTATATGAAATTCTTATAAAGATGAGTAGGAAGATGTGTGGAGTGTAGGAAAGATTAGTTGAAGGGAGACCAAGAGACCAGTAATAGATGAATATCTAGCAACTCTTAGTCAAGATTCAACAAGTATAATGTTTAGCGAAAAGGCTTTCTTTAAGTTAATTCGGCAGCAGTAGTGCATAGGAAAGAAGCCATATTAGTTTAGTATTCGGCAGCAGTAACATATACGAAAAATCCATATGCAAATGAGAGCCTAAGCTCTCTATTTATATAGGAGGATTAGGTTAGAAATGACATAGGGTTAAGGCTTAAGCAGCTCGTCCAAAATGAGCAAAAGCTGAATGAGGAAATCACAAAAGATCGGACCAAAAACAAGATTAAACCGAATCTCGGGATTCGAACCGTGGTGCGTGGCGTCGGACCTAAACAAAGCATCGTATGGTCTCCAGCTCCTTTGTGTTGTGTTGCGGCTAAACTCTAAGCAATATGCAGCATTTCGGGTGCAATTGGGCCTTGTGCGCGACGCCGGACTCAACAATGTCGTTTTGTGAGGATAAGCTCCATGCCTCGGTTGGACTTTTTGGAGGAAAATGCAGCGTTTTAATGCTTTGATCATGAAACGAGGCGCCGACCAGACGACGTCGTACATATGACTTTAGTTCCATGTCTTCATTGGATGCTCGATGACGAAACGCAGCGTTTTGGTCATAGCAAAGCCTTATACCCGGCGCCGGCCACCATTGATTCGGGAGGGTTGAGCAGGGCTTGGACCGTCCGAAAGAAAATGATTTTTGGACCGACCCAACGCAAAAGGTTATATTTTTTTGGTGCTGAAGGGTTTTTGTGGTTTACTAGCTTTCGTCATACCAATCAAATACCCTTCGATCCAGATCCACAAACAGGATTGGGATTTCATCATCGAAATAAAAAAATAAGGATGACACGTTTTAGGTGTTTACAAATACTTAACAACCACCCTCGTAAAATACCTAAAATCTCCTCTAAAAAGTTCTAAAATTCACCTTTTGAATGACTTATTCTCATTTATGAATAGCTACTAGGAATTTAGGAATGATTATTTGAAAGTTTTAGAATGTCTGATAACTGAATATACAAATATGAATGACACATTTTTTTGATGGAAAATGACACATATTTAAAGATGACTAAGAAAATTTTTGTAGTGACTTAATATTTACTTAGAAATTAGTGTTATTTGGAGAAGTCACACCAAATAATGCACCCTCGCATAAGAAAAAAAAAAAAAAAGTCACCCTACAATACTTATTAGTCACCCTTTGAAAAATTTATGAGTTACCCTAAAAAAAGAAATTAGAAGTCAACCTTCCAATGAGTCATTTCAACATTTTGTTTTTCATTTTTAAAAAAAAAAATCAAATAAGGAATGAAATCATAAGGAAAGAAAACGTTACGAATTAACGGAAGGAAAAAGGATTGAAAACTGAAACTTAGAACAATATAATTAAAATCCTGCAAATTAGTCGAACCTCTAACCTATCATCAAATACTCTGCCCCTCCTCGCTGCACATAACCAAGGCAACGATTCATTGGTGAACATTGTGTTTTTAGATTATATTTGAATGTTACTCACTGAATTAATTGAAAACGGAGAACACTTTCCGTTACTCCCGTGCGTGTTGCCCAAATTGTATATGGATGAGATAATTTTATATAAGAATTTTGGTTAATTCAATACTTAATTTATGTTTTATTAGCTTTGATAATTTATTATCACGTACGAATATTTTCACAAAACTGAAGTCAACAAAAACAAAGGAAAAAAAAAACCAAAGTGCCCAAAGCAAGATGCATGTAAATGTCATAATAAGAGCTAGGAAACATATCAATCAATGATATTATGATCAAATATATCCAGTAAAAAATCAAAACACTTAGACTCTATTTGATTCTAAGAAAATTAGAAGGAAAGAAAAAAATGTGGAAAATGAATTTCTTTTCCTTGTTTGAATTGAAGAAAAAGGAGAGAAAAAAAGTTTGATGGAAAAACTCATGGAAAATCTTATCAATTTGGTCAATGATATTTTCCTTTCAAAATTGAGAGGAAAATGGAAGAAAAAATTCACAAAGAGAGAGAAATGGATAAAAGAGAGAGAATTCTATTAAAAAGATCATTAAGAATTTTCTCACTCCTCTCAATTAATCAATGTTACTCTCTCCTCTCCATGACAATGTAGTGATGGGTAAAAAGTTGGAAAATTATTATACTTTTTGTCCCTCTATTTTTCCTTGAACCAAACACAAGAAAAAATTAATTTTCCCTTAACTTTTTTCCTCATTACTTTTTTTCCATTTAAATTTTCTTTTCCAACCTATTTTCTTCAAATCAAATAGAGCTTTAGGCTCTATTTGATTCTAAGAAAATTAGAAGGAAAGAAAAAAATGTGAAAATGAATTTCTTTCCCTTGTTTGAATTGAAGAAAAAAGGAGAGAAAAAAGTTTAATGAAAAACTCATGGAAAATTTTATCAATTTGATCAATGATATTTTCCTTCAAAAATTGAGAGGAAAATGGAACAAAAAATTCACAAAGAGAGAGAAATGGAGAAAAGAGAGATAATTCTATTAAGAAAGGTCATTAAGAAAAAAATTAATTTCCACTTAACTTTTTTTCCTTATCACTTTTTTTCTATTTAAATTTTCTTTCCAACCTATTTTCTTCAAATCAAATAGAGCCTTAAGAATACACCTAGAAAAAAATCCTTTGAATAAATACAAGGGGAGCCACATTCTTTAATCAAATAAACAACTGAATCTATTTTTTCCTACCAAAAGATCATTCAAAGAAATGGGAGCGTTGGAAGTTGCAACTCTTCCCATTTATGAGTTAGTCACCTTCTAGTATCGATTTTTTTACGATGAGAAATGTGTGAATAAGATTTCTTTCGGTACCTTCAGAAAAATAATTTTCCGAACCACCCAAAATAAATAAATTGTGCTAAGTCCATTCAACTTTAGGCAAATGACTTCTAGGACAAGACTTGCTAACACTATCTTTTTAAAATCACGCCTAGTACCATAAGTTTTTAATATTTCCAAGTTTGAACCCAATGTCATATTTATATATTCCTTATTATTGTATGTATTAGTATTGTTATATTATGTCATGAAATTATAAATACTTGTTCTATTTGGTATCAAAGCCTAGGTTATCATATTGATAATCATAGTTAGCTATAGCTAGTGTGTTAATATTCGTATAATCAATGCTCGATCATCATCTGCTTGCCCTGTTATTAAGTTTCCTCATATAACTATATTAAAAAAACGTTTCCTCACATAATACATAGTCCTGTAAGAGCTATGTCATTAGCAACTCAATTAAGCTATATCACTTATATAATTTTACAGCTAAAAGATGAATTAGAATGTACTAAATTAAGATCAAGGAAATTAAAAAAACTGTCACTTTTGTTTAATAAACTAAGTTAAACATAATAGTAAGTCTGAGTTCGGTAAGAGTGTTGCTTTTCACCATAAATTTTCATAAAATCGTAAAAACAAAAGTTCATTTCTTTTGCAAGAATTAAAAACCCTAAAATTAAAGAAAAATCAACTGTTGAAGAAACATTAGAAAAGAAGATGAATGTTAATGAATACGACTTGAATAAACTACAAAAGATGTTGAAAAAGATCAAAACCTAGAAACACCAAATAAGATAATGGGTGTCATCATCGATAAACAAGAAGTACTGAATATTTATAAAGAATACACGAATTATCTTTATCTTAAAAAAGAAATCTATTAGAAAACCAATATGATTAAATTACATAAAATTAACACTCAACCATTAGAAGAAGCTAAAACAAAACTATCTAAGAAATACGAAAAATTGGTAGAAGAAAGAGTTTAATGAGATTGATGAAGAGCTTAATGATGAAGATTTTGGATCCAATTTGACTAATAATGTAGTTTCTAAACTTGAAACCTTTGGATAATCATTGAGAAGAAATACAAATTTTATAAAACCAAGGTGTCCTAATTGGTAGAATAACACATTTTTCTTTCGGATTTACTCCAAAAAAGTGACTTCGTTCAAAGAAATTTGCATTACTCCTATAAGCTCGAACTAGATATATATTAAATATAGATGAAATTCATAATAGAGAGGAAATATTGGAACATTGGAAAAGAAGAATGAATAATGTCTTAAATATGAATACCACCTGGATTGCTAAAAATTTCCTTAACTATGTTCAACATATTTCTCAATACTCGTTGTCGACGGGTATTGTTTACTCGAATAAAGAAGGAAAAGATGAGTTAAGAACAATAGGTTCACTTCATAATATGTTTAAAACTTTATATAACAAAATTGAAAATGAATTTATAGTAGCTAAAATTGATCATGAAGAAAAAGACTCAAGAGTGACAAAGAAAAATTAATATTATAGAATTATAGGACATGAGATATTTGGAGAATTATATGGCTGAATATAGTTGGTACTACTATAAAATTAGTCGCAATGACACTAATCTATGTGTAAACATCTGAAAAATGTCGTCCCTTACCTCTTTTAATTTTGTATTTTATTCTCGTCGGTCCGATGATGAAATCCCGAGTCCTCTTTGAGGATTTGGATCACGGACTATGTTTGATTGGTGCGAGGAAAGCCGGTAAACCACAAAGAACTCCCCAAAGCACCACATAAATAGCCTTCTTCCTTGAGTCGATCCAGAAATCCTCTTTTTTTTTCGGGATGATCTAGACCTCTAAAATGAAATTAGACTCTGCATTTCATGATCACCAGTATCAAAGTGTTGCGTTTAATCTCCAAGACAATCCGCTCGAAGATTAGGAGCTTTCCCTCAAAACGGCATTGCATGGCCGGCACCCCTTACTTGAAATTTTATGTGAAGCGCAACAATTTAGCTAGGATACTCCTTGGTAGCATGCTAGGGCATGAAACCCTAGGCATGCCTCGGGTAGCCGCCGCCCCGATCGAAATTCTATCCAATTTTATCCCCTCTTATCCTGGCTTAATTTTCGGATTTTCCTAGTCGGTTCTTTCTGTTGTTTTGAACGGCAAGCCGAGAGCAATCCTAGGTCATTTGTGACCTAGGTCTCTCCCTATAAATAGAGAGGCTTGGCTCTCATTTCTGCATGGCTTTCTCCTATGCGTAATGCTACGTAAAGCTAACTCGGAGCATTAATACCTTAACGTTACTCAGCTGAAAAGTAGCCTCAAACACTCCTCTTTTCTAAATACCGCCATTGAATCTTTGCAAAGAGCTAATGAATATTCAATTATTCTAATATCCCGACATTCACTCATCCGATCTTTCCTACTCCCTACAAATTCACCTTTTCTAAAATTCATAAAAAACAAACCCTTTTCTTTGATTCTCCGCCGTCGCATTAAGAGATCCAAGTGTGGAGATCCGGATCAACATGTGGGACAACCCGAGGGCAACCATTCGGCCTTCAAACGGTTATTTATTTTATGTTTTATTTATCGCTTTCCCTATTGTGGATCAAAATTGTATCGCTTTTATTTTCCTCCCGACTCGATGTAATTTCTTTAGTTCCTTGCATTTCTTTCCTTTTTGCTTTTTACTTTCTTTATAATTTTCTCTATTTCTTCTTTTATCGCTTTCCTTAACTATGTTTCGTTGCTTTAATATTGTTTAGCATGTTGTTTTATGCTTGTGTTTTTCGAACGTTATGTTAATACACTACTCAAAACTAGTAATGGTCGTGTTTCGACAGGCGGAACGGAAGGGGCTACCCCTACGTTTCATACGCCGCCCCGATCCAATTCTCGATTCAAAGATTGATGGAATCATTTTTAGCCTCTTTAGTCTTAGTTCCCCGTACTAAGATTAGAAGAGCAAATGACTACTACAGGAACTACTTTTAATTACGGGTCTTTAACGATGGTAAAAAGCACAAATTGTCATGAACAATGGACCGGTGACATTTTCATAAAAAAATACGGTTATTAATACATATATAGGACGACAGCTTCAACATAAGAACCATCGTCTAAAGTCCTTAGATTACGATTCTTTTACTCGAACCGTCGTCATAGATACATGTATGACTACAGCTCAGTAAAAGAATCGTAGTCTAAGGACTTTAGACGACGGTTCTTATGTTGAATCGTAGTCTAAGGTTGTTAAAAAAACCTTGGCCCATGCCGCTTCAATGTTCTCACTCTCACTTTTAGTCCCACTCTTTCTCTCTCTTTGGTTGCTCGTCTCTCCGCGGTTGCTGGTGGTTTTCGGCTATTTTCGTTGGCTTCTCACTCACTCTCTCTGCGATTGCCTGGCCGTGGCTGCACTCCCCTACTCACTCTCTCTATGTTTGCGGTTGTGGCTGCACCCTCCAGCAACTCACTCTTTCTGCAATTTTCAGTCCTCCAACTCACTCTCGCCGACCTCTCTCTCTCTCTCTCTTTCTTTCTCTTTGTAGAGGTTTCCGGTTAGTGCCGCATTGTATTTGTGGAGGTTGCTTCTCCCCCATCTCTTTTCGGGCACCACCTGGTTTGTCTCTTTCTCTTCATGTTTAGCATTTTGCCCCGAATTTTGAGGCGATTTTTTAATTTTGTTAATTTCCTCATCACCCTATTCACCCACCCTCTAGGGTGACTAAGACTCTCTAACAGTAAACCTTCAATTGGTATTAGAGCCTAGCCTTTCGTAAAGGATCTAATAGTCTAAAGGTTTAAAGATCAAATGGCTCGTAACAATGGAGAGTTCGATGAAGGAAGATTTTCCAAGCAGACCACCTCGCTTTAAAGGATCAAATTTTGTACACTCGGAAGAAGCTCATGGAATGCTTTCTATCGGATCACGATGAAGATGTATGCAACATCATACAAGAAGGCAACTACATTCCAATGAAGATGGAAGAAACAAGAGTTGTGCCTAAATTAAAGATCAAGTACACCACTAAAGAGGCGTAAAAGTTCGTAAAGAACTTCAAGGTGATGAACATTCCGATGTGCGCCATCAGCTTAGAAGAATACAACACAGTTGTCAACTTTTGATACAGCCAAAGAAGTGTGGGACACTCTTGTCAACACATATGAAGGCACAAGCCAAGTCGACAAGCGAAGATAAGCCAATATCTTCACAAGTATGAGCCGTTAAAGATGGAACCGTAAGAAAACATCACTTAGATGTTCATCCGCTTCACTAAGATTACTAACAATCTCAAACCTCTGGGTAGAAAGATTTCCCATGAAGAAATGAACAAGCAAAATTCTAAGAATTCTACCCAAGAGAAGATGGTGTCTCAAGGTGACAGCCATCGAGGAAGCTCGTAACCTCTCACAACTACAGACTGACGAACCGATTGGGAAGCTACTTACCCATGAACTCCATCTGGAAGAAGAGGATGTGGAGGTCAGCACTAAAAAGAATATTGCGCTGAAGGCCTCGTAAAACAAAGGAGAAAATATAAGTTCCTCACATTCGTAAGAAGATCCCATGGCACTTATCGCTCGAGGCTTCAAAAGACTGATGAAGCACAAGAAATGGGAGAAAAGGCCAAGAGAAGAGTTCTACAAGAAAGATAGAAAAGGTAAGCACTCCTCCCTTTCAAAGTTATCTTTAACTAAGAACTCGGTCTGTTTTGAATGTGGCAAGAAAGATCACATAGTCAAGGACTCGTCCAAGAAGAAAGACGGACAGAAAGATGAAGAAGGCTATGATGGCCACATGGAGTGATAAAGATTCATCTCGAAGAAGATGAAGAGTTAGACGACTCAAAGTGGCTGATGGCACTATCGGACTCGTGAAGCTGAATCGAGTGAGACTCTAACAACTCATACACCGAGGAGACAAATCGTCAGGAGGTAATTGAATACTTTCTCAAGTTCTCCAAAGTTGATTTAGCTAAATACATTTACACTTTAGAAGAAAAGTCCAATTCATACTCTTCACAATACAGAGAACAACTTGAGTCTTTTACGTCGAGAGCATTGGTTTGAAAAATGAATTGGAAAACCGAGACTTACTTTAATAGAGCTCAAGACTAGTACTCAAGCTAATGAGACCGAGTTTCGTACACTTAGAAGAGAAAATGAGCATCTTAACAAAAGCTCAATGAGTCTCAAGAACTTGTTTTGAAATTTACTCAAGGTCAAAAAGACCTTGACATGCTTTTAGGCTCTCAATATGTCTCCCTCAGAGAAGGACTTGGTTTTAACAAAGAGGAAGAATCTAATTCCTACTCGGATCTTTTCAAAAAGGATTCCGTAACTATAGAGTTCAAGAAGGCTAAGCACGGTCCCATTCATAAGAATGAAAGGAGGATAGAGCCCAGACTAGTCTAGAGGAGAAAGCCCTCTCCATCTCGCTTATTAAAGAAAAGATTTTCAAAAAATGAGACACAAACTAGGTTTTCTAAAAGGAAGAGTCGAATCGGACCAAAACCAAAGTTATTCAAATCTGGGTTCCCAAGAGTCTTCTTCCTCGAAAAGGACCTCGATAAAGGGAGTTACTAGGTTCATTAGAGGAAGTGAGAAGGGTTAGTGTGTTTCTAACTTGCACGTAACTCGTAAAAGACAAAAGGTAATTATTACCTAGACAATGGGTGCTCACGCCACATGTTAGGAGATTGAAGACTCTTTTCCGAGTTAGAAGATTACAAGGGAGGCAAAGTCACTTTTGGAGATGAAAGTAAGGGCAAGATAATCGGTATAGGCAAGATTGGAAAAGGAGACAACCCGGCCAGCCCAGTCTATCTTGTCAAGGGATTAAAGTACAATCTACTCAAGCATCTCTCAACTGTGTGACAAAGGTCAAGAGGTAAGATTCACTCGCACCAATTGCTATATTTCTTATGCAACTACCAAGGAGACTAAGCTCTCAAGTAAAAGATCAGGTAATACCTACACTATTCCTCTTTCGATCCAAGTCGAACTTATCTTATTTAAAAGCATCTCTGCATGATGATTCTTGGACATGGCATCGTAGACTAGGTCATGTTAGCATGCATACTATCAAAAAGCTTGGATCTTATGGTTTAGTCAAAGGTCCGCCTAACTATGCATTTAAGAAAGATAAAATTTGTGAAGCATGCACAAAAGGGAAACAGGTCGATCATCTTTCAAGTCTCTCAAAACTATTTCCACATCCAAAGTGCTTGAAATGTTGCATATGGATTTATATGGTGAAATCCCCGTTAAGAGTCTCTGGGGTAAATCTTATGTACTTGTAATTGTAGATGACTATTCACGATTGGCCTAGGTTTGTTTTCTTAATCATAAAAACGAAGCATTCAAACAGTTCAGTAAGCTCTACAGAAAATTCAAGTTGAGTCTCAAACTCGGATCGAAGAATTCGAACCGACCATGGAAGGGACATCAACTACTTAGAATTTGTAGAGTTCTACGATAAGAATGGTATCTCCCACAACTTCTCAGCACCTAGAACACCTCAACAAAATGGAGTAGTGGAGAGAAAGAATAGAACTCTTGAGCAAATAGGAAGGACAATGATGATCGACCATGATTTGCCCTACTATTTATGGGCTGAGGCAGTCAATACAGACATATTACACTCTAAACAAATGCCTCATCGGACCCATCCCGAAGAAAACTCCATACGAGCTCTACAAGGGAAAGAAACCCAACATTCATACTTCAAACCATTTGGATGTAAGTGTTTTGTTCATAATAATGGTAAGGATCACCTCGACCAAGTTTGATGCTCGATCGATGAAGGTATCTTTCTTGGTTATTCATCTCATAGTAAAGCATATCGCATTTTCAAGTAAAAGAACTAACAAAGTGGAAGAAAGCATCCACGTTGTTTTTGATGAGATTGATCAGTGGATAACCAAGTGAGTCAACATTCTCGAATTGAAACTTAGTCGAGATGAAGATGATCCTATCGAAGCTTAGCTCGGACAGTAGTCAAGAAAAAGCAACTCGTAATGAGGTAGCTCAAATATCATGACTAAGACTCGAACCAGCCTTTAGAGCCAACTTAGAATGCTGAAAGTCAATTAGATGAGCAAGCTCAATCGGATAAGACCACTCGAAGATCGACCAATTCAACCTACAAATCTGGTGAACCAGAGAATAGGTAGAGCATTCAAATATGCTTAGAGTCACCCACTCGAAAACATCTTGTCCGACATCAATAGTGGGGTAAGAACTCGTTCTTCTTTGTAAAATCTATGTGCATTAACTGCATTCATATCATTAACTAAACCCAGAATTGCACTAGAAGCCCTAAATGAAACTAAATGGGTAGAGACCATGCCAGAGGAACTTAATCAATTCGAAAGAAACCAAGTCCGGACTCGACCAAACGACCTTCCGATCACCCAGTCGTAGGAACCAAATGGGTTTTTAAGAACAAACTTGATGAGGATGGGTTGGTAGTTAAAAATAAGGCTAGACTTGTGGCTCAAGGTTACAAGCAAGAAGAAGGAATTGATTGTGGGGAAACCTTTGCACCGGTTGCTATGATTGAAGCAATTAGAAGGAATTGGCATTTGCTAGGATTAAAGCAATTATATCAAATGGATGTCAAGTGTGCTTTTCTGAATGGTTTCATTCAAGAGGAAGTCTATGTTGAGCAACCCCTAAATTTGAAAATTCAGAATTTCCAAATCATGTTTTCAAATTGCAAAAGGCTCTTTATAGTCTTAAACAAGCTCCTAGAGCTTGGTATGAAAGATTGAGCAGTTTCTTGGTTGAAAATGATTTCAAAAGAGGTCATATTGACAAAACTCTTCTCTTAAAAACCAAGGGGAAAGACTTTCTTATTGTTCAAATTTATGTTGATGACATAATTTTTGGAGTTACTAATGAAAATCTCTATCGAGATTTTCATGAGTTAATCAGACAGAATTCCAAATGAGTATAATGGGAGAACTCAATTTCTTCCTTGGTCTACAAATTAAGCAAGACAAAGATGGCATCTACATCCATCAATCAAAGTATACCAAGGAGTTGCTAAAGAAATACAAGCTTTAAGATGAAAAACATGCAGCAACACCAATGAGTAGCAGACGATAAAGTTGGACTCGGACAAGAAAGGTAAAGGAATAGATCGAAGCTCTATCGAAGTATGATTGGATCTCTACTATATCTTAGATCCAAGTAGGCGAGACATAATGTTTAGTGCATGTCTCGTGTGCAAGATTCCAAGCTAATCCAAAATAATCACATCTCACTACGATTAAGAGAATTTTTTGATATCTTATAGTGACTCAAAATCTAGGTCTATGGTTCTCCAAAGAATCGAACTCGACCCTCACCGGATACTCGGATGCCGACTATGGTGGATATAAAGTTGATAGAAAGAACACATCAAGAGCATGCCGGTTTCGGGTCAATCTCTTATATCTTAGCATTCAAAGAAGCAGTAACTCGCTTGCTCTATCAATTCCAATCAACTCGTGACAGCCAAAGTGCAATCAAGCATCACTAAGAATCCAGTTCAACACTCAAAGACAAAGCATATTGAGGTCAGGTATCATTTTCTTAGAGACCATTCTGAGAAAGGTGATATTGAACTAGATTTCATTCTTACAAAATTTCAGCTAGTCGATAGGATTATTAACATCCGTACCCCTCGTACTATGCTCGCAATCATTTTTCTACCTATGTCCTATTGAAAATTATTTTCAACCCCTGACTTTAGTAGCATATTACAATTGTAGTCAAACTTAGGGTTTAAAGTTGACCGGAATAGTTAAAAGACGAAAATACCCTTACATTATCCCTCCCTCTATCTACCATTAATCATTTGTCTCCATTTTCATGTCCTTTTGTTGAATGAATTCCCTCTGTTCTCTCTCTTCTCCCCACACCCATCTCTCTCTCTCCTCTTCTCGTTTCCACCTATTGATCCAACCAAACCTATAAATAAACCCCAATTAGAATTGCGTTAGTGACCAGATTGGTAAACCTAATTGTCAAATTCATTCCAAAAAACAAACCACAATCTACCACCATCAACCCAAAACCAACGATAGCAAAATCAACAAATTCGATACTTGAATAAAATAAAAATTAAAAAAGCCCTGAATTCAGGAGGAAGTACCTGATATGGAATGGACAAGACTATCGAGATCGTGAGCCGTGTGTTCGTCCACAAAGAGGCTGATGGTAGTCATTGTTGGGATATGAAGAACGAGAGAGAGAGACAGCAAGAGAGAGATGGGGGTAAGAAATGAGAAATTCACGGGGAAAGAGAGATAGAGAGGAAGACGAAAAAGGAGGGATGAAGGAGAGAGAGGGGGAGAGAGAAAGCGATTCCAATGAATAATTTTATTCGGCGATTCCAAAAACAGAGAGTATCGAAATAAAGAGAGAGAGACAGAGAGGAGGAAAAGTTCCCTCCACCATTAATCAATACCCTTGGAGCTTCAAGCAAATTCAACTCTACCCTCACCGCTAGGCTCCTCAATCGGATATCCCATCCTCCTTCTCGAGCCCAATCCAGCCCTAACCTTTTTGAGATGATGGCCAATGAACCCGATTGCCTCCCCGGTTCCACTTCCACCCCTCCAAACGGCGTCATTCCTTCCTCCTCTCGTAAAATCTGTTCCGCCTATTCCCGCTTCTCTAATGGTGGATAAGCAGCGAGTTGATGCAACAGAGGATAGCTGAGATTTTGGGAAATCGGAGCCCCGGAAACCAGTTTAATGATCCGGGTTCAAGTGATATAAAGCTTACTTTGAGTTCTCGAGATAGGTTTAGTGTTCAATTGAATGTTCATTGCCAAATTCTTGTTAGGCATGGCCGATTTTTTGCTAGGAGAGGAAGAGGGACAAGGGGAGAGAGAGTGAGGGAGCGAGAATCGAGATAGAGTGAGGGTGTCGGGTTAGGGAGGAAGGAGGGTGAAAATAATACAAGGGTATTTTCGTCTTTTAACTATTCCAGTCAACTTTAAACCCTAAGTTTGACTATAATTGTAATATGCTACTAAAGTCGTGGGGCTTGAAAATAATTTTCAATAGGACATGGGTAGAAAAATGATTGCAAGCATAGTACGAGGGGTACGAATGTTAATAATCCTAAAAATATATATACCTATGTACATATATACCTATAACTTTATGTACATTAAAATTACAAACCCGACCAATCAAATAATGAAGAATAACTGTAAATATATACCTATTTCTTTATACGGTTATATACAAACCGTGACCAACCTTTTCTTAACTTGCTGAGCACTTCATGTGTATAGGGAGTGGGTGAGTTCTTTCCTGGAAATATTGTAACCAATACCGTAAAAGACATATTAGTTAGGTCAAGTGCAAGTGTTAATCAAGTTGAAAAACGAATATAATCAATTACAAGTACAAGTGCAAGTATACCTCTTTGGGATTAGAATTTAAATCGAGTTCGGTCACAATCTCTTTTATGTAGTGGAAAATGTCGAAGTCACGCTCCACGTTCCCCAGCTTGTATATGGCACTACAATAATAAAATAGATTCCCCACACATAGAGAATTAATTAGTACTTTATGTAGCTAGCAAGTAATTTGAAATGAAAAACAATTCAAGTAGACTCTAATAACCAAGACAACCTCAACTTGATGGGGACAATTAGTGGCTTTGATTTCGCTGGTCGATCTTTCGAGCCTCCACCATAATAATAACATGCTAGAGCACTATTTTTCAATCAGAAAAATAAAATTCAAATTAGACATACAATTGAACGAATAATAATTAATAAAACAGACAAATGATTAAAGTATGAACTCACGACTTGACTACGTCCTTGATTTCTTCCCTTATAGTATGACCTAAGGAATCGATGCAAGTACGCGATATTAGCCCTTGGACATATGGAAGCAAGCATCCAATGGTGACTACACAACCACAAATAACATATTTATATAAGTATGTATAACACCATAAAAACTTCAGTAAAAAGTTTATTTGTACTCTTACCTCTACATTTTATGACTTTGAAGATATAGTCGACTCATTCATCGGCTAGTGTGCCTTAATCCTTGAATGAAATTAGGGTTGAGAACCCGAAGGAAGTCCTTTCGAATCTCGTGCAGCCACCTTACATATTAATTATATATGTAGTTAGAAATTGAAGAAATTAATAGTAAAACAAAGAATTTATTATGAATATATTAACTCACATAATGCCAAGCGTAATAGTGGATGCATTGGTCTTCTACATCTCGCAAAAATGTAGTATGTTGTCCGGGAAGACATATAAGGTCATTTCCTCATTCTACCCTTCACGTTGCCCAAACACATGACCTGGCGCGCTACAAATCAACGATTCTCGTGCTGATAAAGTCTTCACATAACTTTCTAGATTAGCACACCAATCCGTGCGGATACGAGAGGAGACTTCTTCGAATGATGAATGAGCGCCACTCGAATGTTTGCTTGTACCACCGATGCCCTTCATCCCACTCTCGGATCTGTTGCCGATATCCTAGTGAATAATTAATACAAAAATGAGAAATATATATATGTGATATTAACAACAGGTAAATCTAATATTTTTAAAAAATGAATTACCGTAGAGAGGATGACCAAACTCTTGGGCCAACAAAGAAAACTGCTGATCGTGTCATGAACAGAGTGTGGAGGTCCAATGCCCAAATCGACAACTCACACTCGCCCTTCCGATGCATGACCTCTTTCATACTCACCCTCAACTCATCACCTACAAGGGGTGTCCCGTGGATGACAATATCCGATCTCCACGAGAAAACAACACCCAATACCACAACATGCTCTAAGGGGAGGGTGGTGAGGAGCTAGCTTGCACTTCGCCGGCTGCATAAGAATAAGTATAACAATTATAATCATGGGATAACCTTTGACATAGAAGTTCAATAACCTAAAAATCCTTAAAATAAACGGATAGAGTTTCCCTTAAAAGTAAACATTTCTCGGGATAATGGCCCTCATTCAAAGCAACAAAAACATACTAAATAAGTAATTACTCAATGGCCACACGCCGGAATTACGCAACAACTACATAATATACATCATTCATTCAACAATATTATACACCAATTAGTCAAAATATAAACATGCATGTAAATAACGACTCTCATTCGAAACAACAAAACATACTATATAAATAATTACTCAATAGCCACACGCAGGAGTTCCACAACAACAACACAATATACACCATTCATTCAACAAGATTATACACCTATTAGTCAAAATATAAACATGCATGTAAATAAAGGCACTCATCCAAAAGAACAAAAACATACTATATAAGTAATTATTCAAAAATATTATACATTAATTAGTCAAAATATAAACATGCATGTAAATATAATGAGGCTACAAAATCCGAATTACCTCCGTAAGAACTTTAAACTAGTCGATGGGTGAGCTCACCTTCGCGCTAGCCTGTATGTGGGGTGAGAATGGATGTACATCATCAAAGTTGCTAAGTAATGGAATCATGTTGGTAAAGTATGACCTCATCCGGGCCTATATCTCTGCCATCTCTACCATCTTTGCAGCCATTTGGGTCATTTGGAACTATTGGAACTCTATTATGGACTGTTGGGACTCCATTTGAAACCGCATTTCGGCCATTTAGGTCTCCATATGTCCTTGGCTCGGGAGACGAGGCGCTTATTCCTATTCCCAAAGTGCTCAACTATCTCCACCCTTCTAATGACGGCTCGAACACGACCGGGATGCTCATCTCTTTGTAGGGCCAAGGCTAGCTTGTCCCTCCTCTCGGTGGTGTCAACGACTTCGAAGTCTATGTCCGTGACAAAGACTCCTCTAAGAAGGAAAAATATTATCATTTAACAATTCATAAATATTAAAACCAATAAGTTCTCAAAATACATAAAGAAAATAGTAAAAAACTCACGAGTGGTCAGTGCAATAGATTCTACATCGACCGTAGTGAAAGTTCCATCTTTCTTCTTTCTTCCTTCGACCCACGACTCGTCCCTATCAATAACAAGTCTGTGAAGTATTTATCGTAGAACCTTCATCGGATGTGGTTTGAAGTTGTTCAAGCTTTTGCTTGTACAACCTCTCTTCCAACTTCATATATCCCCACGGGACATCACATGAGGGTACGCATTGCTCTTAATCCTTTTCCGATTGGCTTCACCCATCGCCCGTGC